>BCNH02000006.1:26337407-26440126 GCA_001662345.2 Metrosideros polymorpha var. glaberrima | reverse complement strand
GGTGGGCATGACCCTCACCCACATCTGCCCCCCCCACCCAAATCTAGGGCGAGGGTCGTCAAGCCCTCGCCTCGGTTGGCGAGGGTCACTAGGGCCTCGCCGAGGGCCGGCGACCCCTTGCCTTCTTCCTCTTTTTTTTTTTAATATTTTATTTAATCAATGAAGTGAATATATGAAATACCCTTACATCATGTCATTATTTGAAACTTTTTAACCACTTCAGGCTCCTAGCTAAAACAGGGTCTACTTTATGCCCTTATTTGAAAAAACGGAGTCACTTCGGGCCCTTAATTAGAATTGTCCCCAAAATCAAACTCGAGAAAGGTATTGATTAAAAAAACTAACAAATAAAGGTCGCAATGGAAATTAAAAATAAAGCATATCATTGGATGAATCTGTACTTTTCATTTTCTATGTTTGTAATTAATCCGCCATAGCAAAATTTGACTTTTATTTATCGCAAAATATATCAAATCTTTCAAAAAGAAAATAAACACTAACACATAAGATCACCATGTCATTTGTCATTTTATCTTAATTTTGAAAAGCATTTTAATTTTTGACGTGATTGCCGATCACAACTTGTAAAAAATCGAAAGAACCTTCTGTCATTCTCTTTAGAAACTTGGAGTATTAGGGTGCGCATGGCAACATTTTTATTCCACAATTTCTGTTCCAGAATGAGTGTGCATGACAACACTTCTATTTCACAATTTCTGTTTCATAAATCATTCTGGAACAGGTTTGGAACAAAAATCCATTTGGTAACACAATTTCATTTTTCTATTTCTGGAACAACCTTTTGTTCCAAAAATAATTCTGAAACAGAAATCAGAAGTTAAAATTTTCAACTTCTTGATTTCTAAAACAAAAATCAGAAATTTTCTCTCTCCTTTCTCTCTTTACAACTCGCTCTCCTCTCTCTCATGGCTCCCCATTGTCGCTGCCCGCCGCTTGTCTGCTCGCTCCCCCGCCACTTGCCATCCCTTGCTTGCCCGCCGATCGCCGTCACTCGTCACTCGTCACCGCCCTCACCACCCATCGTCGCCCGTCGGTGGCCGCCGACCACCACCGGTCGCCCCCACTGCCTTCCGTCACCAATCGCCACCACCTCCCACCGATCGCCGTCACCGCCCACCGATCGCCCCCACCAGACGCCGGGAAATAGAAATTTTATGTTGTTATCAAACAAATTTCTATTTCGGGAATAAAAATTTTGTGTCGTTATCAAACATATTTCTTTTCTCAGAAATTGATTTTTGAAACAGAAATAGAAAAATCAATTTCTTTCCATAAATTGACTTTTGGAACAGAAATTTTGTCATGTGCGCCCTTAGTCAAATTTTAAAAAAATCACAAGAAAAATCATGTGTCTCAACAATTATATCGAGGACTATCGATTTTAAGGTGGGTTGATTCCTACCTAGAATAAAGAGTCGATCCTGTGACCTTCGATTCCAAAGGATTGGAATCGAGAACTGAACAGATCGGTTTTGGAACGGTCGATCTTAATCTTGTTCTCAATTCTATTTTAGAATTGGCCCATTTTATGTTTTGGGGTAAAAAGCTAAATTCTTGTAATAAATTACAAAAGCTGCACTAATATACTACAAAAGTAATTATTGGTCAAAAGGTTATGTTTTTTCTGTTCATGTTAAATCAAGCTTCGAGGGAATTATATAAGATCAATTTTTTCGTTCACATAAAAAAAGAAAGAAGCAAAAACCAAGGAACATGCAGAAGGAGGAGGGAGGAGGAGGACATCGCTTCACATCACAAAATGGAACTGCTCCTCCTGGTTCTTCGCCCGCGACGCTCGTTCCTCAAATGATATCCCCCACACCATCTTGCTTGCTGCTGCTGCTGCTGCTTTAGAAGAAGGGGGGCAGATTTCAGCGCTTGTTCTCGGGAGAAGCGAAGAGGGTACTTTGATCTTCCTTCCCCACTACTTGCTGAACTCATTGCAGCTTTTCTCGTTTCATTCTGCCGAGAATTTGGCTTCCAGCTGATTCGAAATGTTCATGGAGTGATGGTGTGAGCTCGGAGTTCACGCATGAAATCGAGAAACCCGCTTGATTTTGCCCCCTTATAGCTTAAGACAGAGAATGTGTACATTGATTTTCGCCCGAGGGCTTCAGTGGATGCGTTGTGTGCGGTATGCCCAATTTCGCGGTATCAAAAGCGGGCGGTCCTCTATTTGATTTTTAACAAGTTGTTCTTTGATACCGGGTGTGATGCGATTTTCGCTATCATCAGCGAAACGTGACATAGAGTTGCGGTCGCGAGAGGAATCTGTGTATGTTTTGTGGTTTCGTTCGATAGAGTTGCTGAGTGAGAGCTGGGGCTGTGTTAATTCTTGTTCTGGTCCATGTTTCCTTGATAAAGGCGACTCTCGCCGTATATTTAAATTTCGACAATGTAACTTCCCATGTGCTGCACACTATGGTTACTGCCTGGCCATGTCAATACTTGGTGCGGCCTGTGATTGAAAGAATCTTGCTAATCGCTGGTTTATCTAGACATGCCCAATTCAAAAACGAGTCCGAGTGATGAGGGGAACAAGACTGCAAAACGAAATCTTCCTTCCTGGATGACTTCCAAACACAAAGGGAGTTCCAGGAATGGCAAGAAAGGAGTTGGTTCTGGTGAAGATGAAGACACCGGAGAAAATGAGAGGCCTGAACAAGCCAACGGGCTTGATGGAGAACTCGCGAGCAGCACATTGGCCAAGAAATCTGAAATCAGCGGGAAACATTCTTCATTGAGCTTGGATACGTTGCAATTTTCCGAGTTTCTGGTACTAATCTTTTATACCATCAAATGTATTCTTCGCAAAGTCTTTAGTGACTTGCACTTCAAGTGGGCTCAGGTTGCAAATTATTCATACAGGAGGGCGTGGTTTTTGTCTTATCGGGCTTCGTCAATCCAGAGCGCAGTACCTTGCGATCCCAGGCCCTTGAAATGGGAGCAGAATATCAGCCTGACTGGAACTCTGATTGCACTCTACTAATTTGTGCTTTTCCAAACACTCCAAAGTTTCGACAAGTCGAGGCAAACAATGGAACAATTGTTGCAAAGGTACCAACATCCTTACCTGATGCAAGTTGTTAATTGGTTAAAACGACCTTGTAGTAAGCAGGTATTTTGAATGGGAAGTATCTTCTTTTACATGAATGTGTCACCTAAACCACCTGCTTTGGTCTAGACTTCTCGTTGCTCTGGAAAGGTGGAGTGAGATTATCAAATTAATCAACTTGTCTTCTAGGCTATTCACTTCTTTCTTGATGTAGAAGCTTTCTCCTGAGTTCATGGACAGATTGTTGTTTGATATACTAGTAGGCCATTATAAAATTGTCTTAGGTATGGGCAATTACATCACTAATTCAAAGAGGCATTTTTAGGAGTTTCTGATATCGTGCATTGATAAATGCTCTTTGCTTTCACCCCAGTCAAGTAATTCCATGAAGCATTTGATTTCATTTTCTGATAATCTGCTTGAGGTGGGTGGCCTGTTTAGCATCCCTTGTTGCCACTTTCCACAAGCGATCTCCCTCCGACTGTCCAGCCCCTGGATTGCCATTGCTTAGTGAGGATGTTGGCGGATAGGTACAAGCTGAAAGAGCTGATTGATCGCTTGATGAACAATCAAAACGGACCTAACTGTTTGTGTAGTAAAGAGCTTTTCCCATACACACAGGGCTTACTCAATGAGAAATAGACTTTAAAAAAGTGGTTTAGGCAGCTGGGATAGCAAAGGAATGAAAATCCCTGCGTCAGTTGTTTGTATCTGAATAGTAAAAAAATTTACATCCTTTTCTCCTTCAAAGCAAAAGAAAGACTTGCTTCAACTCAAGAAGGAATGTACCATGATTCCAGTTATCTCTTGCAGCAGCTTTAATGATAAAATTTTTTTGGTAGTTTTGGTAGACTCATTTAAGAAGTATTAATTAATGGCTTGTCCTTTCAAGTTGAAAATAGTTTGTTCATGCTGATCCTGGCTAGACCTGCTTGTCTAGGCAGGCAAATCTGGAGGATTAGCAGTACAGGGAAATCACGTTTCTATAAATATATTCGAGTCTTGCTCCATGGGCTGGATAGACTGACAGGGTGGGCAACATAAGTGTCTTACTTGTGAGTGGTGTATGTGTGGACGTCATCTTTCTCTCCCTTTATTATCAGTTGTTGAGGGTTCCTAAAAAAGTGGTAAAACTAATAATTTGCTATAGTGATTGACTGCATTTTGCTCGAGCCCATCACTCTTGACTCTCTTTGCCATACTTTTATCACTTGCTTCACTTGTATCGTAAGTATGAGATTATCAGTTTAAAACAGCAATGATTTGATCATTTGCTTGTGTACATTAGGAGTGGATAACGGAGTGCTACACCCAGAGGAAACTAGTTGACATCCAAAGTTATCTAATGCATGCTGGAAAACCATGGAGGAGTATTTCAGATAAATCGGGCAGAGGTAGTCTAACTTGGTCAATGCCCCTTCGGGGATCGAATGGATCTATATATGATGCCTATGTATCTATTCCTCTCTGGAATGCTGGTAGTAAAACCCTATATGTTATAAGTATTCAATTCTACTATGAGAAGGATCCTTGACCATCATCTGATGCTGCAATTTGTGGGAAAACCCAGTCTCTGTAACGCTCTGCAATTTTTAACTGCATGACTGGAAAATGTAAAGTGCATCAAGGAACTGGGAGCACAATAGATGGTTGCGGATGGGGTTCATGTTATGTTGGACTTCATTTTGGAATGGCATGACAAATAAATTATATGTGATTTGGTAGCTTAAACTTTTGATGACCTCTGTAAATTTGATGCCCCGAATGCCTTCTTTCAGATTCAGAAAATTCACCAAGTAGAGGTTATCATAAGCACATTGATAAAAGATCACAGTCCAGACAGTCAACTGCTACATCCTCAAAGGTTTATCTAATGCTTATCATTTAGAGATGTTGAAATTCTCAAATATTTGTCTGCACGGATTGGACCTTATATTTGCTGATATTTATATGCATGCGTGCTTCCTTAATTGTATGAAGATGCTGGACGTTCATGCAGTTTTCTTTGACAACCTGTTTACAGTACTTAATTTTCTGTTTTTCTCTTCAGCAGAAGCCAAATTCTAATGTTACCGAGGACTTATTGATTCCATCAAAAGTGAAGAGCTGGGCTATTATTGATCTGAACAGAACGACCACATGGCTGGAAAGTCAAGAAGAGCAGGTGGGTGGCCTTAAGTTCGGTAGATTGTCATGTTTGATGAGTACGTTGTGTAATCTACCAAATTTTGCTCTGGCCAAAAGGAAAAAGAAAACAATTCTGATTTTGCTTCTTGTTCCTCGGTATATGCTTTTGACGGGCAAACTCGCTATATCTATTCTTCTTGAAGGAACATCGTGTGGTCTCTCTCTCTCTCTCTCTCTCTCTCTCTCTCAACGGTGGATTGTCGTCTTTGATTGCTCTAGGTTTCTCCTTTTCATAAGCAGGAGAAAAAAGAAGTAGCAGAGTTGACAGTTCCAACTTCCTTTGTCTCATTATTTTTGGATCCTTCATTGCAGATATTACTTAAACCGTGAGCTTAAATCCGCATATCTTGGTGCCTGTTGTTTCATTTGGCAAAGTTTTACTTTCCACCGAATGATTTTAATTGTTTTGAGCCTTTTTATTCTAAATTTAGAGCTGGTGTTTAGCATCTGCTTTGACCTTGCAGCCTCCAGCAGATGAGATAAAGAAAATAGCGGCTGAAGGGATATTAACTTGCTTACAAGATGCAATTGATGCCCTTGAGCAAAATCAGGTGTAGTATCCTCACATAAACTAGTGTGTTTCCAAATGGTATTTTAGTATCCACACAAACTGGTATATTTATCTATCCATGAGCGCGCCATGAGAAATTCTAGCTCAAAGTTGCATCCTAAATATGTTTTAGTTGGGGTATCATGTGTCTTGATGAAGGCGAAAAACAATGATTTTCATATGAAATGAGTGACGCAGCTTGAACTTCTGAGTTGTCTGTCGTGATCGGGATGAGCCTGATATCCGAAATACATTTGTGTCCTGGCATGGATATTTGAGCTTTCACTCTTGATGATGCATACATGACTCGATGCAGAATGTCCAACGAATTAGTGAACAGTGGAACATCGTACCTCGTGTGGTGGAGGAGCTAATGAAGCTTGAGGGGTCTGGAAATACTGCTGCTTCGATCTCAAATGCAGATCTCCACAGAAAGGCCGTGGATTGTAAGCAAATTTATGAAGCAGAATACAGTCATTTGGAATATGATGCTTCAATGAAGCAAAAGAAGCCTAGCACTGATGATCGGAAATCCAAAGGGAAAAGGAAAGCCGTCTCTGCTGATGCAGCGGCTGGATACGACAGCGATGAGACCATCGAAATGACCGAAGAGGATATAGAACTCGCATACAACACCGTGGCTGCTAAAATTCCAGAGTTTTGAGTATTGACTGGGTCTGGTCTGTTTTAATAGTGTAGATTTTGCGATGAATATACCTACATCAGTACATTGCAGCAAGTTTCACCCTTTTCTCGGTTTGTTAGCACCCGTCTCCTTCCTATCCAAATGGTAATTTTCTGTTGGAGGTGTTCTCAGTTTGGACAGGTAATGTGTCGTAGAGCATACAGACCTTAAGAAGTCTCTCCACATGCTGAACCAGCATGATGCAGCATTGGTGAAGTGATATTGGGATTCTATTGGAATTATTGCACGTCCGAACTCTATTGTTAGTTTCAACCTTATCGAAGATGGTCTATAAGATTGGAGGGATGTACGAATGAACCACGCCTCAGGTTGACATGTTAGGTGACTTGTCCTCGTAGGAAAATCCCATGAAGATGTCCCGGGAATTTGCGTGGAACTGGCCCCGGTACATGCACGGACTCGGTGGCGGGTTAGGCCGTTTGTATTTAGGTCGTGGGTTCGATCCCGAACAAGGAAACAAAAATGGCTTGATGATAAAATAAAGTCGAATCAGTTTGGATGGCAATGGCATAGAGCCATAGACACATCTTTCCTTAATTTGAAGCAACATTATCGGTCAGCAATTCGTGGGTTAATCTACTCCTTTACTGGAATCTAACTAAAAGTGCAGCTTATGGTAGACAGTGTTGGTGTCACATTCTGCCTGTGGAAGGAAATAGTGGGGGTCAAGAAATATGTCCTTTCTCGTATATAAAAGACTAGGAAATTAATAAGGAATAACATAATTTATATTTATATCAGCTATTTGAGTTTTTTCTTTTTTGGGGGTGGATAGTTTAGTTGATAATATTTTTTTAGTTAATAAAAAAATTAGTGTCACGTGATGTGGAGATTCAACAAAACGTGCTTAAAAGCATGAAAAATTAATTCAAGAAGAATACTCAGGCAATTCTTTTTTCTTTTTTATGTATATTGTTTTCTGACGAATCCCATTAGTTTTTGTTTGAGCTGTACGAGGTGAAATTCTCGGATACAGTTCTCTGAGGGGGAGGACTATTGATTTCTTCCATTTAGCAGCACCTTATGATGGCATAACCTGCAGCGGATCTCTTACGAGATCAATTTGGATTGGCTCAATCTAATAAGTAGAAGTATAATAAAAAAAAAAGCAGGAAAGTGACATTTTTCCTTTTTTTTTTTTAATATATATGAAAAAGTAGCCCATGCCTTCGTAACTCCAAATACTCGGAGTGGGAATTGAACCCACTTCTTTTCCTTGGCAAAGAGAGAAACAAATTCATTATCCGTTTTACATCAAGCAGGCAGAGTTTGTTTTTTTGGGGGTGATAGTGAGCTTGAAGTGACGACCTCCATCATGTCAAGGTGACACTCTACCGCTGAGGTATCATCGTGCCCCTTATGCCCTGGGCGACACACATGCTACAATGACTTGAGTTACAAAAAGATAATTCGAATAGATGGCTTGGGCTCGAAAGCCAGCCTTACTCAACAAGCACATTTCTATCTCGACTTGTAGATTCTTTTTCTTCTTGATTTCGATTCGAGAAGCTATCATATCCCGTTTAAGTTGGGTTGGGCCAGCCTTTCTCTAAGTAAGAGGCAAAATGTAATTAACTTGACCTATATTATTTGAAGGTCTTGACGATCTTGACCCATATTATTTGAAGGTCATATCTAATATTAAGTATTTTAGTAAGAGGGGGAAGGGCTAAGTGGAGAAAAATCCCGAATAATCCCCTCATCTTATGTCATTTCTTACTTAAGGCAAATTGCGTATCACTTACATTTTCCTAAAGGTAATCGTTCGTATTACTTACAGAAATAAAAAATTTATTTTCATCGTTCGTGAAAATGTATTGTATAAATTGTTGTCAATAATGAAGTACTTTTCATTGACTAATTATTTTAAACGACGTAAGCGATCATATTTAGAAAAATATTTTATAAATCATTATATTTTCTTGAAAAGGGCGGATCTTTAATCTCGACTGTCCATAATTTCTTTTGTTTACTTTGCTAAAAGGAAAACTATCCAATCACGATTAAAAAAAGAAAACCGGTTAAGTAATTTGCTTCCACAAGTGCGCACGCGTAAAGAGAGAGAGAGAGAGAGAGAGAGAGAGAGCTCCGAAAACCCTCCCAACCCTCCCCACGATTCAACCCCAAGCTCGCTCGCTCTCTCGTTGTCGCTGCACTTCACAAACTTGGCTTCTTGCTCGCAATAGGGTTGCAGCAGATAAACGCCACCACTCTCTCTCTCTCTCTCTTCTCTCTGCGTTAGTCTCTCTCTCTCTCTCTCTGACTAACAACAATGGGCGCGTCTCTGCCTCAGAAGGAGGCCAACCTCTTCAAGCTCATCGTCGTAAGCCTTCGATTCTCTCTCCTCGATTTCGTTCTCGTCGGGGACAATCATCTGTTCATCGCGCGATGATTGAAGTACAGTGAATTGGTGTCTCCCCCTTTGCTTTTTGCCTAGTTCTTAAACCCTAGGCTCGTTTAGCTGGTTGCGGTTTCCCTCGGTGCTTCCGAGTAGGGAGACGGGCGAACTGGCCAAGTTGCTCGTCCAATCGGATTGTTTGCGCGATTGGTCGGAAGCGAGTTATTCGCTTGGACCCACCCGCGGAGGAAGTTGACAGTTTTGCAAAGTGCTGGAGTTTGTGTATTCGTACCCTCCTCTGATTTCCTTTTGACTAATGGGAATGATGGATTAAGGTTGTGAGTTGCTGTCGTTGCTTGCCCGAATGGAAATTTCGGGTGAGGCAGTCGTGTGATGAGCAGGGTCCTTTAGTAGTCGTTCATTTCATCTTTTGGATTTTTGACTTGATTGGAAGATCATCGGCTGTCAGGTTTTTGTAAACAAAGTCTGCTGCTTTTTGTTCTATACATTTTAGAGGGTTGATAATTTTGCAATACAAGTTCAATGGACAAGATTCGCAATGCTGCTGGGTGGGAGTATTAGGTGTTTTACTTTTCATGCTTGAAGCATTGATCTAGAGTCATCTTCTTCATTGCTGCTCCATGGACAGTTACATAACTTAGGAAGCTATATTGTAGTTTCTGATTGGGTTAAACAATCTGCCACTTCCTAGTTTTCTGAAGTGCTTATTACATCCAGCTAGTTTACACTTGGTTAAACTAGTGATCGGTTGTATTAGATTGTAGTGATATCAAATTCGTTATCTAGGTTATCTATTGTTTGGTGCAGATGCATTTTGCCTGCACTATGATATTGGCTCCATTCTCGACGGTGCTATTTTACTTGTGTTATCAGATAGACCCTAGAGGCGAGCAAATTTCTCATTGTAAAACCGCACGCATTCTTCTCTTTTAAATAGATGCGACCATTCAAATTGTTTTGTGTGTTGCAGAAATCATATGAAACTAAACAGTATAAGAAGGGATTGAAGGCAGCAGATTCCATTTTGAAGAAGTTTCCTGAACATGGAGGTAAGTTTACACAATTTGGTGTTTGGACATGCGATACTCTCTGTCTTGCTGTCATATAAGAATGTTGCAATTGGAGCAGAGATGAGGCTTTTTGCATATTGAGATGGTTCTGTTTGTGTAATATAGGAACCTCTTGGTTTATGTTTGGTAAACACTTACAAATTGTGTATTTATTTTTAAACTGAATTGGGGGAGAATGCTAGTGATTAGGCTAAAAGGTGGTGAAGCGGACTTTTGTTTTATTGATAGCTTGATAAGTTTAATAAATTTTGTAGTACTGATTATTTAAGTTCTATAGGCTGTTTGATTAAATACTTGAGGAGTCTTCATGGTAAAACCTCATTGAAATCTGATCATAAACCTGCCTAATGCGAAAAGGAGCAGAAACAAATCAGAGGTGGCTAAATTGAGGGAGCTGCTGATGTCTATTTATTGCTTTTAAAATTGTGATTGAAGTCATAAGAGTTTGAGTTTAGTAGATCATCCAGGTACTGCCAACTAATTGAAAAGATGGTCAATATGCCTTCGTTCTCCTTAAGCTGCAGGTTTTTACTCTCTTCAACTTGAGTAGTTTAACTTGATGAAACTTGGAAGTTTCATTTATCTGTTGGGTATATCAATGCCATATGGTCTGTTAAGTTTACTTTTAAAGACTGAAGGGCAACTCTTTGATCGGAAGATGAGGAAAGGGAGGAACAGAAAGAAAAGTCGTGATTCATAATTGAAAAGTGATGCATCAATCACCATAAATGTTCTAATTCTTCCTGTTGTAATTTTCTGCACACTCTGTTTAGTACTTCAAGGAATTCAGTTGGAATGTTCTATCTTGACCTTAATTTGAGTTGCTATCTGCCTTGATGATTTGAATACTTGTCCTTGTCAACAGAGACCTTATCAATGAAGGGCTTAACCTTAAATTGCATGGATCGTAAAAGCGAAGCATATGAACTTGTACGACAAGGTCTAAAGGTTCGAATTTTTTCCTCAAACTTGTGTGTTATGTTGTATTTTGGGGGATGATGATTTTTTTTTTACGAAGTCTCCTGTTGATGCAGAATGACCTGAAAAGCCATGTCTGTTGGCATGTGTATGGTCTCCTATACCGTTCAGACAGAGAATACAGGGAAGCAATCAAATGCTATCGAAATGCATTGAGGATAGATCCAGACAATATTGAGATATTGCGTGACCTCTCACTCTTACAGGTATGTTCATGTGTGATACTATGTGGGACAGACTGTAAGTGAAGTCTTTGGGTCGGTACTTCCGACACTGCACTAGCATTTATTGTTAAAACTTGAGGCCACTGCTTGAGACTTCAAATCTCCTTTGACAGAATTCGAGTTACAGAGTTATAGGGCTCATGGGGTTCTGCTTCAATGCCTGCCATCTGATGGCACTTCATTTTTTTTTTTTTTTGAAATTAATTGGTTTTTGATTGCTCCATATAGATGCTTTAATTTCAGTATACCTGATTGTTCTGTCCACTTGATATTTATATCTGAACTTTCTTTCTGTCTCTAGATGATATAAACCTCACTTAGATACAATTCACGGTATTTGCTGGCAATTTTAGGAATTGCTGCCCCAAGCATATTTTCAAATATGGACTAGTACAATGATGATATCTTAGCTCTATAAGTATGGTGGGCCTTGAAATGTCAGGGAGAATTTACTCTTGTCTAAATTTATCTTTAGAAGGCAGATGTATTTGGTTGTGAAATCTTCACGAGTGAATACTGTCGACGCTTAAAGGGCAGGCAATGTAATTGTAGCTGTTAGTGCTGCAGCTTTGGCGCTTTACTATGTTTTGATGTGATGTTGTGACTAAAGTTGGTGTTTAGCTTCAATCTGTTGTAGTGATTAACTAGATAACTGCTGTATTTAAGATCTCTTAATTTTTAATGTTTTTAAGGTGAAAATAAATATCCTAAGTGTTTTACATATACATATCAGATTTATTGAAACCTTTAAATATGAAAATTGGAACAGCAAAAGCTACAAAAGCTTCCTTGGACCGTCTCCTGAAAAGCAGTAATGAACTGTATTGTTTCAGTCTTCACATTCTTCTGCTTTTAAAAGTATGCAAGATGCTCCATTAGAGTTGCTGCAATTTTTTGACCGCAGAAGCATCTCCTACAAGGCATTGCCGATCATTTTCTTGTAGCTATGACGCTTGAAATTGTTATTATGATGTTATTTGCTCATCAATCCTCACGTGCGTTTTCTAGTTTTTCAAGATATTAGGCTGCTGCTTTTATCACCTTCCACTGTATGACCTTATCTTCTCTTTTCTTTCATCTCAGCTTATTGGAGATCACTGTTTTATTTTACAGGCACAAATGCGTGATTTGATAGGCTTTGTTGAAACCAGGCAGCAGCTACTGACTCTGAAACCCAATCATCGAATGAATTGGATAGGCTTTGCAGTTTCTCAACATTTAAACTCAAAGTATGCTTTGTCCTAAGATCTTCACAAATATAGTGACATTTTTATGAGATGTAAATTAATTTCTTGTCAGTCAGGCCTAAAGTTCCCTTTCCATCTGCATGCTTCATATAATAATCGTACTAATTTGGACTGGCTGAAAAAAGTGAGCTTGTGTTGTCTCTGATGTTATTAAGTTGTCATGACTTTTAAGATTATGAAGCAGGAAAAGATCTGTTGTGAACAGTAAATAATGCGCTGCTTGTGCTGGATTCTTTTGTTTTATCAAGAAGCTTAATGCTTTCCACAGCTTTTGATGGTCACAGGTTACCGTGAGCTAGTGGGTTGATGATTGTTGAGCCCCTCATCCTTTTTTTTAATTCTTGTGCTTGGTTATATGCTTATGATTCTGCTCTTTTCTCTTTTCTCTTTTCGCACCTTTGTGGGTTTTTGATAGGCTTATTCTTCCACCTTATAAATATTATTAGCATCTCAGGACATGTTATCTCGCTGAGTTGGTGAGAGTGATTGTGGGTGGGAGAGCGTCTTAATCTGCCCGACTCTACAAATTAAGCAGTCATTTAGTGTGTTTAGTGAGTGTATCAGGTTGAGCCTCTCTTCTCTTGTAGAGGATATGAAAAAAGTTCCAGTTGAGCTCTTTATGACTTTATGCTTAGTTGGATCTCCCACATTTTGTGTTAGTGTCATTGCATTAAATGGAGAGATGCAACTCTGTCTGTATGTGTGTGGTAGAAATACCAAAATTACCATACTGCAGTTGCAGTTGCAGTTGCAATTGAAATTCTTTTGCTGTTTCAGGCTGTCCGGTGTCACTCCAATAGTTTCTGTGAGCACCGATATTATGGAATAGTTTTCTCTGTTCTCTATGCTTATTTTGCATTAAACATTTTGTGGTTTTGCTAGCCCCTCAAAGGCAATTGATATTTTGGAAGCATATGAAGGGACACTGGAAGATGATTATCCTCCTGAAAATGAGCGGTGTGAACATGGGGAAATGCTATTATACAAGGTATTGCATTTGTGCTGTACCCGCTTGAATTCATTTTAAGTACCTTTCTTTTGATTCTGATATGTCTTGATTCATGACTCTATTAGAAAAAGTAATTCATTACTATATATAAGTCAATGTTCATCGGTATTTATGTTGCGCGAGCCATCTGTACACCTTAGTCATACACAATGTTACCTGGAACATACTTCGATATGGTATGTGGTACGAATTCTGATTCATTGATCCACTAGTTTTCTTTTGTTCGCAGAACACAGGGGTAGGCTTAGATAATTAGCTACTTGGAAATGCGGAACATAAAAGGCAGATCACTCTAACGTTATGCACATATACCAGATATAGTATATTGATTCCATTTCATTTCTAAAATTACACTAAGTATGAATTGGTTGGAGTGATGTTCATGCAGACTCTACTTTTATTTGGACCCTTTCTTTCTAACTATATTAGCTCATGTCTTACCATAGTATTTTAGACAATGGCTTGGGCTAGATAAGTTACGTCCTTTGGGCCCTTCTGAAGTTCAAATATTGAGGAGCGCTTCATCATTGTTGATGATATGCTCAATAAAGATAAAAAAAAAAAAGGATGAAAAAGTCAAATCTGAAAGTTTTGCACATCGCTTGAGGTCTGAAAAAGCAGAGCTATCTATCTCTCTTGACTCTTCTTCTTCTTCTTCTTCTTCAGCTCAAGATCAGTTGGCATGTTCCATCTCTCTGATATAATATTTATTCCAGATTTTAAAGGTTTTTTATATTTTTTAATTTATGATGGGATTGCCTAAAATCACGGTGTCCCAGATCGCTGTTTGGAGGGCAGAGTAGGGATCCTGGTAACACTGGTCATACATTTCTCCTTTTAAGGATGTGATTAACTGTGCAAGTATGAAGACAATTGAGAAGTAGTTTGGCACAAACTCCTTCTGCACATGCTGTGTCTTTACCTCTGCTAACCAAGTCTTTTGTAGATGTTAACTACACCAACAAAGTTACAGTTTGTAAATTTCGAGAGAAGCTGCACTTTGTGCTTAAGTTTGCAAATGAATAACTTTTGTCAAGATTTGATTCACTGGCATCTAATTACGTGTTTCATGCCTAAGATGTACCAGGAATGTGACTTGATTTGGCTATTTCTCCCTAGTCTGTTAAATTTGTGCTTGTATTTTGTCTGTTGTGTTGTGCAGATTTCTTTGTTGGAAGAATGTGGATTTCTAGAGAGAGCACTCGAGGAATTGTACAAGAAAGAGCCAAAAATTGTAAGCATCAACTTCTCAATTCAATGGCTTGCTACATTATTAAGCTAAGCCCGGTGACCTTGGTTGCTTATTAATTCTTTGATTGGGTATTTAGCTTGACAGACTTGCATATAGAGAGCAAGAAGTTTCTCTCTTGGGGAAGCTTGGTCGCCTTGAAGAAGGTGGTAAATTGTACAGGCTGTTGCTTTCGATGAATCCAGATAATTACAGGTGATTTCTTTGTTCTCTCTGTGGATTTGGCTAAGTGGAAGAATTCTTCTGTCTGATAAAAGAATAGACGATGATGTCAAGTTTTGTCTATAATAAGTTGAAATATAGCTTGTGTCCTACATTATCACATTTGATGTACTTTTATCTTGTCATATGTTGTTGACTAGATGTTGGTGAAACTAAAGATCAGTAATGTGCAATGACTTGATACTTTTAACTTCCATGTGCTCTAGCGGGAAAAGAAATTCCATGTGCATTCACTTGCATTTATACAGGCGAATGCTTCACTTCAAGCTCTAACTTCACTCTCTCTTTTGGCTGTTAGCTATTATGAGGGTCTACAGAAATGTGCTGGGTTATATCGAGCAGATGGTCAGTACTCTTCTGAAGAAATTGTTCTGTTGATCTCCCTGTATGGATCCCTTGCAGAGCAATTTCCTTGGTCTTCTGCTGTTAAGGTGAAAGGATTATGTTATTTATGTTTCCTAAACAATATACTCAGTTCAAGATCCGGTAACCTCTACTGAGCTGCATTATATTTGGCAATGGAGTGAGTCTTCTTGGCATTATTGCCTCAAATTGTTGGCTGACAAAATTATCACCTTACATCGTGGCAATCTACTTCTGAAATCTTTGGCAAACGTTTGCTCTTTTTACTGAACAATACGTGTTAGAGAGGTAAAAGTTTAGTAGGAGATTCTTTGTTAGGCTAGTTAGCTTGAGAGAATAAATTGCATGCCTAAAGTTTACTTTAGCTGAAGCAGAAAATGCTAGCGTCTGTCAATGGTTGATGGTGGACTAGAATTTTTAAAAAGTTTGTTGTCTTAATCATTGATATTTAAGTATGACGTGGATATATTACATCGCACAACCAAAATGAAAAGAAGAATGTTTTGTTTTTGTCGGAAAAGAGAGGTCCCGAGTTGTGGTACTCTTTCCAGTTAAATGATATCTATGTACCCCTGAACAACATTGTTTGTTCATGGATAAAAATAAGTTAGTATAAAGCAAAGCATGTGTCTTCTCCTGGTGTAAGTGTTGGCTTTTCACAGTTTTCAAGCAGGTGGTCTTCCACTTTTTAATCTGTCCACTTGTGGGATTGGTGTTAGTGACAGATTCTTAGAATGACAATAGCATCTTGCTGGTTTTGTTTACCAGCCTGTAGATTTCGAAGGGAATTGTGTAGAGTCTCACATGAGCTTCTGACAGTTGGCTTTATGCTTTTTTTGACAGATTTAGATCAGTCCCTGTCTTTTCATCCATCGACAAAATTAGTAGTTTCTTTTATTCTCCCCTTCATTCCTTTCTGGGGTTTTTTTTTTGGTTCTGATTTATGTGACTTTCACCAATTTTAATATATCGAAGCCATTTTTTTAATGCTGTTTTTTCGTCAGTATCCATTATAAGCAGAGTTACATTTTTGTTGATCACATTGTAAATCTGTTCTCCATTTTCTTTCAGAGGATACCTCTTGATTTTCTACAAGGTGACAAGTTGCGGGAAGCTGCGATTAACTACATAAAGCCTCTCTTAACTAAGGTTATATGATTCTTTTACATGGAACAACGACGGTTAAAATAATTGTGACAGTTTTTTGAATTTTTTGTTTGGTTTGTAGGGTGTTCCTTCATTATTTTCCGATCTCTCCCCATTGTATGATCACCCTAGAAAGGTTAGTTTGTGAGGATCAAATGTTAAAACAATTTGGCAACCTTTTACTGAAGTGGTTCTTTGAGGTGCCTCTGTGAGAACTTTTATGGTCATTGGATATTATTTTCTTGGTTGGTGTTATCTTGCAGGCGGACATTTTGGAGCAATTATTTCTTGAGTTAGAGCATTCAATTGGGACCACCAAGGGATATCCAGGAAGGTCTTACACCTGACCGGCTCATTGTGTCAATTAGGAAGTATAATTATATATTCATTGAAGTTTTTGTTGCAGATGCTGAATACATGAAAATACTAGAAAACACACTTTTGGTGGTAAATCCACAAATTAACACCTTTGTATGGTGGAACTATCTTGATCTCTTACCGGGATCTTTTTATTCCTAAGGGGCAATTTCTAAATTAATAACTTGATGAAGCTTTGCATTTGTACTTAAGTCATATACCTGTGGTGGGTCAATGATCTTGCTAGTTCTTTCTGGTCTGCTAGCCATGCAATACAGATTTTATGGTTTGTACTGCCGGAAATCCTTTAATGTTTCAGGGGTGGGTTTGCTAGATTGTGATCCACACATGCTGCAACATATTGCATGATAACCATAATTAATACGGAAAACTGTGATGTTGATTACATCATTGTATTAAGTATTCTGTTTGGTTCCTCACAATTGTGGGTACAGGGAAGAGAAAGAGCCACCTTCAACTCTTATGTGGACTTTGTTTCTTCTGGCACAGGTGGGCTCTTCTCTAGTTGGCTTCCCTTGTTTCATTAGGTGGCTCTCTGCTGTGTCCTATTTTTCTTTCCCTCCATGAGATTTCTTACGGACTGTGTATTGGCGCAGCATTATGATAGAAGGGGCCAGTTTGATGTTGCTCTGTCAAAAATTGATGAGGCTATCAAACATACTCCAACTGTAATTGATTTGTACTCGGTCAAGGTGTGTATGCTTCATTGATGTTGCACACTTAATGACATTCAGGGCTTATCTCATTCTTTTTACTGTTTTAAGTTATTTTGGATTTTAAACTTGTTTGCATTTTTCTGTAATCTACAGAGTAGAATATTGAAGCATGCTGGCGATTTGGCAGCTGCAGCTGCTTTGGCAGATGAAGCTAGGTGCATGGATCTTGCTGATCGCTACATCAACAGTGAATGTGTCAAGCGTATGCTGCAAGCTGACCAGGTTTTTAAGTTGTTACATCATCTGTGGTACTTTTTTGGTAATCTTTCCATCTGCTCTGTGTCTGTTGGGTGAAGAAAAAAATTCCTTTTGAAGGTGATTTTGGCGGAAAAAACTGCTGTCTTGTTCACAAAAGATGGTGATCAGCACAATAACCTTCATGATATGCAGTGCATGTGGTATGTTTCCATACAATACAGGACGGGTTTTGCAGTTTTCTGTAAATAATGTTCCAGATGCTAACGGATGTGCATTTTGGAGGTATGAACTTGCTTCTGGTGAAAGTTACTTCCGCCAAGGTGATCTTGGACGAGCATTGAAAAAATTTTTAGCTGTGGAGAAGCACTATGCAGATATTACAGAAGACCAATTTGATTTCCATTCATATTGCTTTAGAAAAATGACTCTTCGTGCATATGTGGAAATGTTGAAATTTCAAGACCGTTTGCATTCGCATCCATATTTCCATAAAGCAGCTGCTGGAGCTATCAGGTGAAACGTCTATTCGTGCATCTCCTAGAATGAGGATCTTCTTGTTTTTCTTGTTTTTTTGGTTTGTGTTGCAACTCGTGCTTGGCTTTCTGATGCTATAAAAAATTGCACCAGTTTATTGTACTATACTTATTTGTGGTCCAAGTCTGTAGAATTTGGTTGCATAGAGATTGATGGTTATAAAGGATTCTTTCTCCACCTAAGACCGATGCTTCATGCCTTGTATCACCTTTCTGATAGCATATCCAAGGAGTTCTTGAACAGTTCACTCGTTACTGATTTATGCTTGCTTGTTTCAGCTACTCTGAGCACTGTGATTCACCCATAACCTATTGGTCTTAGGATTTGGCTTTGAGACCATCTAGCCCAACCTGCTTCACATAGGCCAAGCCGCCCCCCCCCGGCGAAAGGAGTTTTCAAATGTGGCCACTTAAAGTGGTGACATTGGGGGGTTGGGTTTATATTTATGAACCACCCAAGAAGGCCTCTCCCAGCAGATGTGATGCTTGAGGTGTTAAATTTTTTTTGGCCAAAATGATTTATATGATAGGCTGAAAACTTGGAAGAATCATGGTTGCATAGACAGGGCATCCCACTTTTTAACTTTGCTGTTGATTCTTTACCTCGATTGACTGGGAAGTGTGAGCTGATCTTTAAGTTTGTTTTATGAAGGGATAGGAGGTATTTTATAATAATGTATTGCTTCTTTCTTTCTTTCTTTTATTTTTCCCCATTATGGTGTTAAGTGGTCTCTGTGACACCTGCCATCAAACTATATGATGTTTGTAGATATGTTTAATAAGACTCAAAATTTAATCCTTGAGTTGCATGTTTTCACATAAATTTTGTGGGTTGATTTGCATTTGCATATGGCTTTATCTCTTTGCTGTCAGCTGTTAGTTGTCTCTACTTGTGCTATTACCATTCAACTGCTAGGTGGCTTCCATTTGAAATGGCTTTTTATGGTCCAGATGCTATCTTAAGCTGTTCGATTCTCCTTCCAAGTCAGCCACTGAAGAAGATGACGAAATGTCGAAGTTGCTTCCATCTCAGAAAAAGAAGCTGAGACAAAAACAGAGAAAGGCAGAAGCACGGGCTAAGAAAGTACTGAATGTTTCTAGTTCTTCTGTGCTCTCTTCCTGTAAAGTTTTCTGATTGTTTGCATCTTTTGTAGGAAGCAGAAGTTAAAATTGAAGAGTCAAGCAGTACTAGTGTCTCAAAGTCTGGGAAAAAGCCTGTCAAGCCTGTCGATTCTGATCCTCATGGGGAGAAGTTATTGCAGGTTTTTGTGCAATCAATTTTTTCTTTGTAAATGCTTCCTTTTTTGTTAATGGTTAGCTACTGCTGTGCCCTGGACTCCATGAACCTTCTTTATGTATATGTGGTGGTAGGTTGAGGATCCACTAGCAGAGGCAACGAAGTACTTGAAGCTGCTTCAAAGGAACTCGCCCAATTCTTTGGAAACACACATTCTTTCATTTGAAGTAAATATGAGAAAGTGGAAAACTTTGCTTGCTTTTCAGGTAATTTTGCCTGGGGTTACTTTGCTTTTTTTTTTTTCTTTTGTTCAGTGACTTCTAGTATGATTATAAGTCTTCTTACTCTTGAATCTTCTTAAATCATATTGTTTGGAGTAACTAATGATGAGCTGGTAAATGTTTTGTTTCTTTTTTCTATGTAAGTGTTGCTTGTAATTTAATTTTCTGCTAAATTTCGTTTTAATATATGCATCTTTATGTGCTGCTCTCTTTTCATGGATCAAGGCGGTGAAGCAGCTGCTCAGGTTGGACGCTGAAAGCCCTGACACACATAGGTGCCTGGTTAGTTTTCCTCTTGTTTGCTCTCGAGATATTGCATAATTCTTATATGTCCTCTGAACTCCTTGGGTTGAGCTGTTTGATATATTTGTTGCATCTTTTGGGCGTCTGTAAGTTTTGATGCAAGTCATAGTATGTTAATCTGTCTTGCTGCTACTTTTTCAAAGTCTTTTGGGCGGTGGTCTATATTGTTTTCCCAGTTGCTAGAGACTTTGAGGGCTTGTTATTGTTCCTGAAGGCTGCTTCTAATGCTGCAGTTAAGGTTTTTCCACAAAGTCAGTTCCATGGCTGCCCCAGCTACTGACTCCGAGAAACTTATTTGGACTGTATTAGAAGCCGAGCGACCGGAGATCAGGTTCTCCACAACCTATCTTTCGGACTCGCTATATCTTGCTTGTTTGTTTGTTTTATATGAGTCTTAACACACACAATTGTTCATCTTGCAGTCAGTTGCATGAGAAGTCTCTGTTAGAGGCAAATGTGTCATTTCTTGATAAACATAAAGGTATCATCAACATGAGGCGATTTTTTAATACATGTGTCATAACATGTTCTGAGTGTGCTTGGTCCTTTTTTTTGTGTGCAGATTCCTTGATGCACAGGGCAGCTGCTGCGGAAATGCTGTATCTTTTGGAACCCAGCAATAAGGGCAAGGCTGTGACATTAATTGAGGATTCAAGCAACAATTTGGTGCAAAGGTACTGTTTGGTACAATAAAGTTCTACCATCTTCATTTCATTTGTTTTGGACTGTTTTACGCTGCCATCCCCTTGGTAATCTGTTGAGACATCCATGTTATGTTGGATAGAAATGGAGCGCTCGGATCAGTTGGGGAATGGAAACTCAAGGACTGTATCGCGGTTCACAAGCTACTCTCGTCGGTAGTAGTTGATCTGGATGCTGCGTCAAGTAAGTTTGATCTCGTCAACTGTTGCCAATTAAAGTGATGCATAAAATGTGGAATATCTGTTGGAATAATTGAAGTAGCTGCAGTATAGGATAGCAGTATGGTAGAGGCCCAATGCATAGTGGGTTGCAGTGAGCGAGGGTTAAATCCGGTCAATGGGATGACGATTCTTCTATTCCTACTTGCTTATTGGCTTACACATATTATCTTTCCACAGCTCATAATACTGAATACAAAGATGGGATATTATGATTGGATAATGCTAGATTTGACTTTTGAGATGGTGTCTCTGACACTTGCACAATACTTCTTTAACAGGATGGAAAGTACGTTGTGCTGAATGCTTCCCGCACTCCACGTATTTTGAAGGAAGTCACAGTTCTGCAGTTCCTAATTATAAGTACAACCAGATTTCTAGTAATCCTGAAAATGGAGTCAACCATCCTGCGGGCGGCATAAGCATGGATTCTCTCGCGCCAAATGGAAAACTGGAAGCTTTTAAGGACCTCTCTATCTAACAAGTGGAGTTGAAAGCTCACTTTGGGCAATGGAATTCAACATTCATCAGTATGCTTGAGAGTTAGATCACAGCGACCAAGCCGCGGCTTTGGAGATGGTGCGTTCAGCCATTGGGGAAGTATAATTTACATGGCCTTTTCCAGGTCATGGCCATTCTGTCGCTTTATTGGATTGGCATTTACTTCTGTTCTTTTTTGCCCTCCCTCTCCCTCTCATCCAGGAATTTCTTTTGCTAATGTGTATAATTTTCCTCCGCTTTCGTTTCCAGTCGGATTTCATAGCCTCTTGTGTCTGTGGGCATGAATGAGAAAGGTGGCGGGCCCATGGGAATGCATTAAATTAAGGTTTCCCTTTTTCATTGTTAGTTTTACAACCTATAGGAGATCCCTGAGGGGGAGCGACAGGAGAAATTTTTGAGAACCGATGCTTCGTCAGCATTAAGAACAAGTGGCCTCTGCAAACTTACTTACGGAGATATGTTGTACTTCCTTATTCCTGTCACCCATTGTTTTTCCTTTGTATAAACATTGCATTCTGTGAAAAATTTTGGAGTGAGAGATGTTACAGATGATAGATTTTGCATCAATAACACATGCTCTTCTGGGTTGGTTTTTGTTCTCGTCTGTGTGTTTTAGGTAGGGTAAAGTATGCTAGTGACTCATTCGGGCCTTGGCTCTATGTTATCCCCGTCTGTCTCTTCACTGTTGCTAGTATGAACCTCCTAATTAATCTCTCTTTTTCTTTTACTTTTTTCCATATCGCTAATGATAGATGAAATTGAAGACAAATGGTTTCCTGATAGTACAGTCGTTGCAGACGAACCATATGTTTTGCCGAACTTGATCTGTTTTGTGGTATGGAAATTTCCCTAGATTGTAGGAAGTCAAATGTTTTACTTTTTCCTTTTTCTTTTCCCTCTAATTTTACATTTAACAACCTTAGAAGAAAATTATCTGTTATGGCCTTTGCCAGTTTCTCTTGCTTTTAAGTCGTCTGAAACTCTGAAAATAAATTTATAAAATGCGAAAGTAATGGTATGCCATCTTTGTTTGTTTTCGCACCAACATAAGAAGGTTGAGATTATGTAAACTCTTTTCCCCATTTGAGATCACAAACATAAATGGTACGAAATATGTAAATTGAAGGATAGAGCAGATTTTCCTTCTTCTAAGAGTCCCAAGCTAACGCACCTGCGGAATGAGCTTTCATCTCTTGCATTAGATGCATTTAGAGGACAAAACCGAAGGCCAAAATGCTATTTGCTCTTATCTATGATCAGTTTTTGTCCATCACGTTCTTCCAAATTCTATTGTTCTTCTGTCTCCAGTTTTTTTTTTTTAAAATATTATTTTAGTTTGTTCATATCTGTTCATTAGGTGGGGGAGGGGGGTGTTTCTACTTCATGTCTTGAAACAACTTTTTTATTTATTACTCAAGTTTCTTAGGGCGTGAATAATAACCATTATGTTCCAATAATTTCTTCTCTCTGTATGGGTTTCTAAGCACAAAGATCAGTTTGATAACAACACAAAATTTCTATTCATGGAATAGAAATTGGTTTGATAATCGATGACGACAGCCAGCGATAGGGGCAGCCGGTGAGAGAGCAGAGCAAGTCGTGAAAAGATAGAGGAGAGAGAAGGGTTTTTATTTGTGTTTTTGTTTAGTAAAAAATTTCTACTCCTCATTTTTGTTCCAAAAACTTGTTTTTGGGCTAAAAATTTATCCAGAAAATAGAAAAATGAAATTACTCTACCAAATAAGTTTTTGTTCCAAATCTTTTTTCGAAAATAGAAAAATAGATAAAAAATAAAAACATAATGATTATGATTGGCGCCCTTAGTTAGTAGAATAAGCGGACTTTCAAGAGTCATCGACCTTGCCAGTTGCAACAAGTAAAAGAGAAATACTCTATTCCACTCTATTTTCTACAACACAAAAAGGGAAATAGTACTAAGTTCCGTGTGCATATCAGCAATTTTTAAAGCATATTGCGAGAAGTTTGATTAATCACTACCGCCATCTATCCTAAGCCAGCCCACTCTAGGGCGCCGAACATGACACGATGAATAGTCACAGCTTATCGCAATTTACGTGATTCAATACACCATGTGCTGTGTTCTCGAAGATGTTATATACATTATCGACATTATCCTGAGACACGCCAATCTGTGTACAGAAATTCCTTTGTCATTGCAGCACCCATTCCAGATCGTTTCACGGGACCCCGCAAACGAGCCAGAGCATTCAACTTCGCCCCACATTTGCATGTCCTGAGAAAGTGGGATCTCTCCCAAGCAAGGAATTCGCTTCTCAATAGTGTAGCAACGGTGAATCATCCAACGACGTCGCAAGAGAACCTCTTTGCAAAGATAACCTCCTGCTACCTGTGCCAAGTTAATACACCCTTTCTGGGAAGAGGCCTGTTTACAAATGGCAGTTGGCACATTCATAGACAGCTCCTTTATGCAAATTCTTGAGCTACTTAAAACTTGTCTTTGGTTCTAGCTGTCTCTGTCAGATTGCGAAAGCCCACCGCTCTCGGTAATCTCACTTTTACAGAGAGGGCACGAAGCATTTATCTTTAGCCATTTATCAATGCACTCAACGTGGAAGACATGGTGACAAGGTAGCTCTTTTAGTTCATCATTATCTGCATATCTCGACAAGCAAATACAGCAAACCTGCACGAATACAATGGCAACATCAATTTGTCTGCTTGAAGACAATTATCGATGCCTAGCTGCCGATAGTAAGCATTTGCCAGTTGCTGCTGTCGTGATAATTTCACCACGTTAAGGAACGGATAAGCAAGTGTGAGGTGAGGCATTTCTTTTAAGGACACGAAATCAGATGCTAGTCCTAGATTATACGT
Source organism: Metrosideros polymorpha var. glaberrima (assembly GCA_001662345.2). Taxonomy (NCBI): domain Eukaryota; kingdom Viridiplantae; phylum Streptophyta; class Magnoliopsida; order Myrtales; family Myrtaceae; genus Metrosideros; species Metrosideros polymorpha. The sequence continues at coordinate 26,415,817 of BCNH02000006.1, read as the reverse complement.
CAAAATTCAGCAGGAGGGTACTGTAACTCCAGAATTGGAATGGGAGGACAAGAGTGGGAATTAAGCTTACTGTATCTTCTCCCGACAAGAAACGCTCCTTTTCTGTCCCTGCAGCCAAGAGCCCACCTTCACTTCCTCCTTGGTTAAAATCCCCGCCATCAGCATTTAAGTCTTGCTTCACCTTGAATTTGTAGATTGGAAGAGCATTGATGCATTCTGAGGTGGCTCCCCTTGTCTGTGAAAAGTCTTCTCGGATGCCCAGAACAGACATTATGCAAGGTAGGCAGCAACAAATTGTTGCACAAAGTATAAAAGGCATGGCATATCCAATACAGCTAAAAGTTAGAAATACTATGCATAACCTGCAAAAGGGCCATAACACATGTTCGTGATCAAGCACAGCAATTACATGTATAGACAGAACAGAACAGTGTCGCTATAACTTGGTACCTATACAATTTTGGAGCATCAGAAGGTGAAGAATGACCTCCAAAAATCCACACATTGCCGACAACAAACCATACAGCGAAAAAACAGTCTAATGCCATCTTGAAATGGTCCACCAGTCCACTAAGTCTGCAAAAAAGAAATTAGCTCTTGATTCCATCTATCATAGATTGTACAGACAAGGATGTTACGAACGATGCCAATAATATCCCACATCGTGCAAAATGAATTTCAATTTGAATAGAAGATAAGCAATCATCAATCCACGAGCAGTATAAGAAATAAAACAACAATTGAACTTTACCGTGAACTTAGAGTGTCTGCGATATGGCCATTCCATGAAGCCGATTCTTCGGAATGTCGATTGCCCTCATCTGTGGACTGTGTGACAGAGATGGCTGTATAAGATCTAGGCTCCGATTGACTGCTATGAGAAGTCCCTCGATGGGATCGACTGGACTCCTGATCACTACCACGGTTCTGAGAACGATAACGCCAGTAAAGAATAGGCAGCGTTGCCACACAACCAGATGCATAACCTACAACCCATGCAAATAGTGGAGCCTCTGGATTTTCATGTCTTGACAATGACAACACCACTATGGATGCTATAATTTGACCCACGGTGACAACTAACTCAACTGAAATCCATAGTCCAGAATTCAATGGACTTCTGCGATGCTGGTGGTAATCATCACCTCTTCTTGTGCTCGAGGAATTCGCGGAGTTCAATCTGTTTGATGAATTTACAGTTGTTTGATCCGCAGGGGCAGGCACGCTAGGCGAAAGTTCATCCTCATCCTCTGTTGAGTCTACTCTGCGTTGCTGATCATCATGAGATGAAGTCAACGAGGCGTCACTGTTTCTCTCTACATCAATTATGTGCTGATGACCACTATTACTCTCCACTCGTTCCATTAGCAAAGGATACCGATCTATCTGGCTATCTCTATGTCGTTCGGGAGCCCCGACATCCATCTAAGTCGACCCAAAGACAAACCTATATGGCAGGAGTGTCCAACATAGTAAGTTATGTTTCAATGAATAATAGCTCCAAAAACATATGAAAATTATATCATCTTTCAACAGGACTCGCATCAGCAAATGATGACAAATTAACTGATTGTCGAGCTTCTCTTCTTAGAACCCTCCAGAATAGGAGCAATAGAATTCAATACCACGAGCTCAATTAACTCAGGAAACAGCAATTACAGAAGAACAGCAATAAGAGAGTTTCAAGAAACACTAAAACCTAATGCTAGGACCATGTTAAAACCCCAAGATCCGGTTGGAGAACCACGGAGGTGCAAGATGCATCCTAAACCTATTCAAGAGGAAAATTCACAATACTAGGGAACCAGACTAACAATCAAGACCCGGTCGTGCACAAAACCCCCTATTTCCTACAAAATTCGAGTTGACCCATGAAACTACACAATGAATCAACATTAAGGTCATTCTCAAAGCCCAACGAGTCACCAGCCAAAAGCTTGAGCCGATCACGTAAGCTGAATTCGTAAATCAAGATTCGATGTGCATCGGTCGGTCATATCGTTTCCAAGAAAAGCTTCGCCTCGAAATTCACGAATGCCAACGATTCCCAGATTCACATTTAACCCAAGATGGAAGAAGGAAAGAGCAAACGCAGCTCAGCGAAGTGAACTGAAGATCGAGCAAGAGGGCTTCGCTCACCTCGAATTCACGTTCTCAGAGCAAATATGACGTCAGCTCCATGTTCAGAGCGAGAGAGAGAGAGAGATGATCAGGGCACGAGGTGTGGCGGTGACCGAGAGACATCTGGTCCGTTGGAGTAGAGGATGGAAGGCCACGGATGTCCGACCAGATTGTAGTCTGTTCTACTTCTAACGGCCCCACGTCTGATCCACGTGGATTATTAAGTAGATCCCACATGTTATGTCCTCCACGCTTCTTTAAAAAAAAAATTAATGTGGAGCGTATTTATAATTGCGGGCTGTACTCTCGTTATTTTCTGATTTTGATTTGTTGTGCAGCTCTTGGAATTGTTTTGCTTTGAAGTTTTCTATATTTCTCTCATATTTTATCTTTACAAATGAATAAAATTTTCTTTCGAACATAAAAAAAATAAAATCTACCCGAACCTTTAAATTGACATGCTGCGTCCAAGTTATTAAAAGCTGAAAAAACCTAAGTTTTATTGAGTACTAAATTCTAGATTTGCTTAGTTCATATAAAAATAATTAAGAAAAGAGAAAATGAAGTAATGGAATTTTTGGTAATTATATGATTATATACGATGGTGATATTATAAACTCATTGGAAATTTATCACAAATATTGTAAATCTAAAACATGAAATCGAGATTATTTTAGGGATAAAATAGGGGAGCGGCTACACCAAAAAGGATCATGCTTCCCTGCATTAAGCAATAACTAGTTCTTCTTATACGCTGTGCACGTGATCGATTCGAGATGGATTTTTGGATGGTTTTTAGCAGAGAATATAGATGTGAATTTCAAAGGTGAGGGTACGTGCTCATAAAAATAGAACGTAGATCAGGTAACCGTCCGGAGAAATTGGATTTTAATTATTAATGCCGTGTAAAGTTCTCTGTACTTTTTCGATATCGTAATAAGATACGGGTATTTGTTATTTTATCAAATGGACATATAGAAATGAAATAATCGGCACTGATAAGTCAACCACGATGAGGAAGAGGAGATCATTCTCTGCCTGCACGGCCTTTGAATAATTCAATTTGAATTTTGAGTGAGGGGCTAGGGAGACTGAGGATGTGGGTGGCAAAGTCAACATGTTTTAAGAGTGGTAGGCTTTGCAGCTACAACACTACTTGATTGAATTGTTCTTCAATTCATCGAGCACCTAATGTCACGGGCTATGTAGTCTTTTCATCATCATTGTCGTGTCCTTTTTACTCGCAAAGCAGGATCTGCTGAGCGCATAGTCGGCTCTGTGGATCGATGATCCTGGTCGTTGATTACTCAGACCGCTCCTTTTGATTTTAGTTCTTCACCAGAACTATCGCTTTCGTATGGAAAAAGGGATTGACTGAATGGTCAAGCGCTTGGTGCGAATGTAATGGACACCCTGTTCGAATCACGGTGTTTTCTATTCAGAGTGACCTCACAGGCCACGTCTGCCTCCCTGCAAATGAGGTCTTACTCGATGCAAGTGCACGAGGCGGCTTTGTGTGCACCCGTCGGGGTTCGGTTACCCGATGCTATCGCTAAGGGGAAAAAAAGAAGGAACCAAAATCAGTAGACGACAGAATGGAGGAGTGCTTCATTGGGCATGTTCTAGACATTTCAATAGTGTTTAAACATCATAACAGTAGAGTTCTCAATCACAAATGAATCACTCAAAGGTCAATGTGTCTCTCACCATCCTCCTACCTTAACTTGGTGATTTGTTGTCTGGTGAAGTATTTTCAGCATTTCTAGATGTCCTCTGGCCTCTCTATCAGATGTAAATTGCTGGTCTCATTGATCATTTAATGTTTGAATGCACCTAGCTATTTCAAAGTGGCCTCGTGCCTTCACTCACATTCATGCCCATTCTTGTGGGGGTAGACAATGAAGCACAAGAGTGCAATGCATTTTGGCGATTCACCAACTAGGCTTAGGATTATAGAGGAATGCTGCTGATTTGCCTTCAATGTCAAACCATTTCCAGAATCCCACACCACATCTTTGGAAAGTTTTTTGCTTGAATATGCGGGGAAAGAGAATACACCAAAGATAATGACTAGCAGATCTCCAAAAAAAATTAGAAAAAAAGAAGATGAATGGCTTCATTTTGTTACCATTGTGTAGTTTGTTTTTATCAGACGGTTAGATCGAATATGTCTTCGGAGCAAACCTTGCTGAAACCTGATAATAGCTTCAGCTTGAAAAGTTGGGTTAGGTTACAGGTAAGGACTATTTGCAGGCATCCTACTCAACAATGCCAAGAGGACTGACACAAATTGGGGCACAAAATGAACAATAAAGAAGATCTGAGTTATTGGTTTACTCGCTATATAGGGAATTCACTGCTTTTTCATTAATTAGTGCATTAAGGAACTGCTCTTTCTTTAGCAACTCTATCCGCATGATCGAGGTTCCAGGACATCTAAGGTGAAAAAGTGTCCTGATAGGCCAAATTGTAGTTTCCATTTTCGGTTCTGATCTTATATGCTCTGCCCATGATTCAACCTGATAGTGAGATCCCCATCAGAAAAATGGGCTGCAAAAATTATAGCTAGTGAATGTTTCCAAGCTTGTATGATATGATGGAACTTGTCTCCCTTAGGGTATGCCGCTCGCTGTCCATTTGGTTCCTGTCAGAAGAGTAAACCAGAAAAGTCTATGAAAACATTGCTTTTCAGATGAGGTAAAAACAGCAACCATCCATCAATACCTAGGACTGATTGCAAAATGAACTTACAGGTTTGGTTTAAGTCTTGCAGTCCTGGTTTTGGTGGAAAATTTTTATAATCCAAACTTATGGGATAAAATTGAAAATATACCTGAACCAACGAAATCGAACTACGAAACACACATAGTTTAAGGAAAAGAGAACCAAAATAGAGTGAAAGGATGTCTAAATGGCTCTTACGACATATTTATAGGAAAGAAAACGGCCCTTGGGAATGGCTATCTGTAGTCTTACCTGTTCTGGGGACACAGCCCTGATTCCAGGACAGCACAACAAGAAGGATGCCCGATGCTTATATATGAATGCCACAATCTTCGACCTTAAATTAAGCTTGGGAATCAATTAAAGATACTTCTCTTCTTTGTCTGAGTTGTTTTCCGGTCAGCGGTGTCTTTCTATATACTATCGTGTTCAATCTTGAAAAGAAGATAAGACTGGAGATGGAAGTCTATGCAATGCACAGCGATCCGATTATCAACATCAACGATATAAAACTATGATGACTAGATACCGAGACAGCAAATTACATTCGAACAGGGCTGGCTGTAAGTGCTTCCGGCTAGTGCAAGTGACCTCTATTTAAGCACTCAATGCTCCAGCCAACGTGGAATGATCTGGATGTCAATTACCATGTGAATGATGTCAAGTACATCAGCTGGATTTTCAGGTGAATTCTTTCTCTCTACAACTTCAGTTTCAACAGTTTTTATTTTGTTTAAACTCTGTGGAACAAATTTCTGGGTTATCAGGGTTTTCCACGGCCAACATTCGAAAACAATGAACTTCGCGGTGTAAATATAGAGTTATGAAGAGACTGTGGGAAGAACAGCTCATTGCTGTCTCTATCGGCAGAAGTGAGAGACGGTCCTGGACATAGTGCCACGGGCGAACGAATAGAATTTGATCACTTGGTGCTTCTTGAGCGAGGGTGTGCTGACGTGGCAAGCACCGGCTTATCTTTTAAATGTCGCGTCACTGTCACATGTTTGTTCTGTAAGTTTTTTCTTGAAAAAGAGGGCAGGATTTCGATCAAAGCATATCAACTCAAAGAAAATTTAGTATATTGGGCTATGGGAATCATATAGTCTAGCGATCAGATTGCAAAGTCTACCGGAATTCAGGGCGGCGACATACCGATGGGATCGATTTGGTTCTCTGAGGTGCATTTTCAGTCCCATCCAACAAATTCAGATTGAAAACTTTCAACCAGAACCAGAACCTAAAAATCTAGATCACCTCCTATAAGTTCAGTTTGAAATCACTTCATGTCAGTTTGATGACGTCGAACAAGGACTTCGATTTGGGTTGCTGTTGTCAGGTATAAGAACCAAATACAGTATAATTTTGTCATGCGACAGGAAACTCTTTGTCAATAAGTTGACTTTTCTTCTTTTCCCTAATCGGTATTGTCCAAGACCGGCAATTAATAGTGTGCGGCATATTATTCAGCTGTAAAACTGTGCGAAGAGCATATGTATTCGTGTAAGATTTATAACATAGAGAATCGAACATGGAAACCAATGCAAACAATTACCAATTGAGCCCTAAAATTATTGTGCGGATGCTGTTCAATCCTAGAACTCTCCAATTTTGTTGATGTGGTCCTGAAATTTTGAGTGAAATTCCAATGCAGTCCTACCGTCCAATGGCCATTGGAAATTGCCAACGTAGCGTCCAGTCATCGCACGGTGTGGACAACTTTACATGAAAACGATGTCCTTCATTGATTTTCCGGCGACAATTAGCCATAAATATTTATTGGAATTTCGCCTGATATTAAAGGGTTTAGAACTGAACCGACATCTTTACATTAGGTTTAGGGCTGATTTTGATGATTTAGCAAAAACTAACAGCCTATCACCTTGATATACTTCGCCGAAATCAATTAGCTAGACAACTAATTCAGTGTGAACGAGTGCGGCTTTCTACCGAAGCTCTATATCTCTATGTATAAAGTGTTTCTGATGTTAATGTTAAATGAGATTATGAATTGACTAATGAAAAGAAAGCGGACCACCATGGTGGCCAGCAATCTATGTTATGGTAAGTCTAATTAATGAAGTTGTCTTCCTTATCAAAATGTAATACCAGAAATAGGGTGAGTTGGTGAAACAGGAAGTGGCATTCATCAGAAACTTCAGATCTCTATTTTGTTTTTTCTCTCTCACTCTGAACTGAACGACATCCTTCCTTTGCCCAGTTTCTCACTCTCCATGGCCACTCCTTGCCTGAAATTCGGCCTCTTCTTGATGGTGCCCGGCAATGCCTGAAGCACAGTGGCTAACCAAGCCACGCAACCCTCTGCACGGTTGGCCTTTAGAAGCAAGACCCGAGTCGCTTGCTCTGCATTTTCGCCTCTGCATATCTCAACCGGTGTGAATGCAGCAAAGGGCTTTAAAAGATCAGGTATAAATCTTGTACACACCCATACCATATGCTGCTGCCAAAAAAGCAACAACACCACCTAACTGTTGGTACCCAAATATATTTTGTTTGGTACCCAAAAACCACCTTCCTCGTGCGTTAGAACGTCAGCTTATTTTGTTCTTCCATCCACTTTGGATGTTTTGAAACAACAGGGCATATAAATATGAGGTCTAACTACAGTTATATTAACTTGTAATGATCCGGCTCGTTCAAAAGATACATCTTTTAGAGCTTAACTTGGAAAAGAACAGATGGAGATGATGAATCTATAACCTAAAGCTATCATATAATCACTCGCGCACAGTCAAGTGCCACATGATAAGCACATGCGCGAATCTTTTCTCAACCCCGACTCAGAATCATTCAAGGTTATGTTTTCCTCCTCTGCAAATCGGAGAAATCTTCGACCAAGTCTCTAGTTTGTGAGTTACAACTTTTGAAGACGACCCACATGCAGACTCAATTGAATGTAAATATAGGTAATGCTCACGCTTATAATCCACCAAACGGAATAGGGATCAGAAGAAATTCCCTCAGACCAGAGGATGGAGGACAATACCATCCTTTACTGTATCGACAAATTTGTCAACCTGTGAATTTCTTTATCAACAACCTTGCCACTGAAGTACTGCTTCGCCTACCTACCCATTAGGGGTGTGCAAAAGAACCGGGAACCGCTCGGAACCAGACCAGACTGCTCAAGAACCGGTCCGATTCCCGTTTCAAGTGCAGAACCGTCCACCCGCCCACCCAGACCGGACTTGTAATATATATTATTTTTTGAAAAAAATATTTTCAGTTTTTAACCTTCTGCAGGACAAAACTACTACTTGTTAACCGGTTCTAGGTTTTGATGAGCCCATTCTTGATAAGGAATAGCTGGTTGGAGCCCCTGATGCATTATTAACAATAAATCTGAGTATACTCTGTCTTTGTGCTTTGCCTCATTCACATCACAGAAATTGACCTTTTCAGTGTGTAGGGTGCCTTGGCAAGCGGCATTCTTGTGAAGTTAAAACTTACATAGCTAATATGTTCGCTTGTGCCCACATTTCAGTTTGACCACTTATTACTGAAAGTTGCTGGGAGGAACTTGGGACATAGGAAAAATAGGGTGCTTGTGACCACCGTTTACCGGTTCCTGGTTCCAATTTTTCGGAACCGGTTCTTAGTAGGCGGTTCACGGTTCTAAGGTGAGAACCACTCACTCGTACCATTCTCACTACCCACACCTTTTCTCCATCATCATTTTGATGAGAAAGATGACTTCATCAAGATTTAACTTATTTGCACGTAGATAGAAGTGAAATAATAATCCGTAGGTTAAGTCTCATTTATTACTCTACTAGTTTTGCCAACCCTATCAATATGACCAATGCGTTATACTCTATCTAAGTTCAAAATGTTCCCTGATTCGTACCGAAAGAAATGCCCCTACATTGTTTTAGGTGAGACCATCTTTAAGACAAAAGAGTAGCAAAAGAGTGTAGCTGATGGCTGTTCCCTAGTTTGTGTAGTTTGATGGATATTGTCTCTGTCATTCGTATGACCGAACCGAACCGACTGCAAACTGAACAACCAAGGAGAGTTCTGGTTTGGATTGAAAATTTTTAACTTCAAATATATTGGATAGGATTGAGAACCATTCGGACTAAAACGAACCCCGAAGCAACCGCAGTTAAAGGGAGAGCAAAAACAAAAACAGATTGCACTTGAGTATATGTGAATGAGTGTCTCAGTGTCATTTGTTTTAAGCATTCAATTAAAGGAGCTTTGCCGCTTTCGATCCGTCTGCTTCTTCCATGTTGTGTATGATCGACTCTTTTGAAAATCAAGTTATCTTGTATTGAGTGTGCTTGCCAAATATCTCGGGACCCTCGTTAGCACGACCCTTAATGAACAGAATTCCGGCTCTAGGGAAATGGCTTGTTCGTACCAATTCTTGGGCCTTGCTTCCAGGACAGGACCACAGTACAAGCCCTCTCAATGCCAATGCCAGAGCCAATGCCTATATAAAAATGCCCCCACACCTTCAGTCCTGCCTTAAACTTGCCAACCGAGTAAGAGACTTCTCTTCTTTGTTCAAGTCATTTTTTGTTTTTTTTTGTTTTTATAGCAAAAGATGGACTTGACTTGCTTCTTACTTTTGAGTTCGACTTTCTGAACAGAAACTACTTTCCAATGAACATTAGAGAAAGCAAGGTTCATGCACCACGACATAGCAGTCATTTTCTTATTTGAGTTCATCTGCTTTTTTTTTTTCTTTCTTTAATGTGCTTCAGCTATTGCTATGCTGTAGAATTTGTTTGGAACCGAACTCTATTCAGGACGAAGCTTAGGTTTGTTATGATGATGCCAAGTATTAATTCTTTTTTCCTGGGGTGGGTGTAGCTCACAAGTTCTCCTGTCAAAGCTAGAAATTTTGAAGATTGGGAGGGCGACAACTCTGCTATTTAGACTAAGTTCATGTTTGCAGATTGATTCCAACACCAAATCATGCCTTTCCCTTAATTTCCGCATTATTGTTATGATTCAGATATCATATCGTCCTCGTAATTCCACATGTAGAATAAACTGAAACTTTCATACTTCTTCATGAAAGCGTTCAATGGATGCAGCTTACGAAGAGGAAACTCACATAAAACACCACTTGGTTCTCATCAGAAGATCCATGGCAGCAACTTGGACATTGATGACGACAATTTCACCTTCTATTTTGTCATCGACATATGAACCGGTGAATTTGAAATGTCGGGTAAGAACATGTAAAAAAAGTAAGTTTGGAAAAGAGGCGAACTCAGCTCCTCCCAGAAGTTGGACACTAGCAGTACAAGCCCAATGCCATCTCAGAAATGGCGAAGTACATGTCGACCTAGTCGAATCAGCGAAGAACGCGAAGCCTGAAAATGACACAGCGCTTCTTCCTAAGAGGAAAATCACCAAGCCACCGCATTTCGGTAGCACATTTCTTTCCATTATCAACAGGGTAGCAAAGTCGGTGTCAATACTTTCTTATATAAAAGTTAGGCAATGCAACATGACGCTCAACCCGTTCGACGGAAGAATGCTGCAGGGTGGGCTTGTTTTCCGCCAAAGTTTCCCGGTTAGATCATACGAGATAGGCACTGATTATAGAGCAACCATGGAGGCCCTATTGAACTACTTGCAGGTTGGAGTCTCTGTCACTTTTTTTTTTTTTTATGCTCACTTGCCTTTTTCCTCTCAAGCTCATTTCATTGCTTTTGCATGGCGAAGGAAACGGCACTGAACCACTGCAAGAGCGTGGGGTTACTGGCTGATGGTTTTGGTTGCACACCACAGATGTGTAAAAGGAACCTAGTGTGGGTGATACGTAAGATGCAGATCGTGGTCGATACCTATCCTCTCTGGTAATTGGCCATTCTGATAATCATATTCGATACACTTAAGGCATCAACTTTGTCATGTCCAGAAGATGGTTCAAGTCTCCTGAACTAGGTGAAGTTCCAAGATTCCGGGACGGGATGAGGTCGTATCCTGATATATCGAATGGGCTTCAGTTCAGTCCCTGATCTTAAACCCTGAGCAAAAAGATAGCATAAGTTACATCCCTCAATAAAGTTTAAGACCAAAATGGAAAAGATCGTGTGTGAATTGTGAATCACTTGTAGATGGTAACAATGGCATCGTTTTTTCCTCTTAACATGTACAGGAACAGTGTTATTGAAGTAGACTCCTGGCATTTTGCATCTGGGAGGAAGGGTATGCGGCAAGAGTGGTTCATTAGTGATCCGAAAACTGGAAGAACTATGGTGAAAGCAATATGGTATGTCCACAACAACATGCACTGGTTCTGGGCAAACATGCCCTTTCCACTTTCCTTTCAGTTTCAATTCTGTACCATTTCAGGGAAGTAGTCCTGATGAATAAGGAAACAAGGAGACACTCAAATTTCATAGAGGAGATAGAAGTTTATACAGTGAAAGGCAGTCCTGTCGTCGACATGGATGACAAGAAACTGCGGCGACTCGATGCAGAGACAGCAGATTACGTTCGAACAGGGTTGGCTGTAAGTAATTCCTATTTTTTTAGATAAAACACGGATATATATATATATAGTAATCAATGACCAAAGTCAAATTGATTCGTAATTTACTAACTTTCTTATAAATTTTACAAATTGACTTATAGTTAGACGTTAGCAAGTTTGTCAGTACTCTAATGAATTTACAACAAGTTATCAACATTAAAATGAATCTACCAACAACAACAAATTGATTAGTAAATTTATAACTCCGTTCAAACTTTACGAATTGCCAATTCTTTTAAAATTGTACAGGCACGATTAGAGGTCAGTATATTACCAATATTGTAATGAATTGATCAATATCATATTGTTTTGTAAGTTATCAACTTCTGTTAAATTTTATACCAAATATCATATTGTATCAACTTGGTCAATACATATATCAAATTGATTGGTACCAAAACAACCAATAAACTTCTCCGAGTGACTCAATGATAATTGGTACTTAAAACTGGTTGTCAACTTAATAGGATAAAAAGAAAGTTTGGGAAGTAAATTTTCATTTAAACTTGGTTATTTGAAGAGTAAATTTTGGTAAATTTGTTAAGATTCAAACGACCTATAAACGACTAGCAAAAAATATATTAACCAATCGGAAAAATGTGGGTAAATTACTCACATTTAGAATATCGATAACTTTAAAATATTGGGAAGCGACATAAACTGTACTTTTTCTTGGTCAGAGACATAAACTGTATTGCCATGCTATTAATATTATGTATTAGAATGGGATTCCAACTCAGCACCCTTTGATTAAAAAGTTGGAAAGTGGTTACTATAAGTTACTAATCAGAAAACTAGTCCTAAGCTCAATGGAAAGAGAAGTTGATGACTAACTCAAATTAAAGTTGCGGATTCCATATAATAGTTGTCAATCGCTTAAAAACAATTATAACTTCACATGTAAATGTAGGTTTGTCATTCCAAAAGTTGGTAATTCCAAAACCATTAATAAATATTCGTAAATAACTCAAATAAGAGATCGATAAGCTAAAATTAATATTGGTAACTTGATCGTAAAAAAGTCGGTATACCACTCAAATTGAAGTAGCTAATTTATAATGTCGGTGGCTCAATTAATCAGTGAAGTTGACAAATTGGTAAATTCATTCCAGTGTCGATAAATTCATCTCGATTTTTGTCGTGCGGTATTTCCTTACAATTGGATTCTCCAGCCAAGATGGAACGATCTGGACGTCAATCATCACGTGAACAATGTCAAGTACATCAACTGGATTCTTGAGGTGAGATTCTTGCTTCTGCATCTCCCGGTTTCCACAGTTTTTTTTTTTTTTTTTGTCTCGGTAACTCTAGGGAACGACCATCCGCTCGTCAGGGTGTTCCCCGCTCGATACTGGAAAACTACGAGCTTCACAGCATGAATCTAGAGTACCGAAGAGAATGCCGGAGAGATAGCCTGTTGCAGTCTCTATCGGCTTTAGTGAGAGACGGCCCTGGACACTCCGAGGCAAACGGAGGGATTGAATTGGATCATCTGCTGCTTCTTGAAAATGGGTCAGAGATTGCAAGGGCCAGGACCAAATGGAGGCTGAGAATCGCCGAAGCACCGGGGACTCGTTTCGGGCGTCGGGAGGAATCGCTCAATCTCGAGGGCGACATCAGGCATAACTGACATATCCTTGGGATCTCACCAAACGAGATAATGCAGCTTGTCATATCAATGTTGTTCTGTCAGGACTGCCTAAACAAAAATGAAAAAGGAAATGAGGATATTGTGATTGGCATAGTATGTTTCAAGTGTGTTATGTTAAGACACAAAGAATCAATTCACAATCTCGGCCAGCATCAGCGAGATAGCTACTGGCAACTGCTTATCTTTCTTGAGTATACAACAACCTTTCCTTTTACATTAGAAGTTCAACTTTGCTGACATATAGCTATAGAAGTGAAGTCATATACCGTCCCCATCCATAGTGATCAGGTGTGCTCCTACTTTCTGCCTCTCTACTGACGTCGAGGCGCTGGAAATCTAAAGGTGATTCGTCTCGCGATGGACCAAAATGTTTGTTTCCACACAATGGGTGTATCCTTACAATTTGCATAAGGACAGGGAAGTATTGTGTCATCTTTAACGTATCGGCCGCCAATAGCGGCCCTTGGCCAGACATGGGCAAGGGCATGCTGGCCCTCACCTGTGGTCGGCGAGGGTCACTGGCCCCTGCCGGCCGCCCAACGACCCCCGCCGACCATTACCCCACCATCGCCGGCCTTCCCGGCGATGGTGGGGTGACAACGGCGACAAGGGCTGGCCCTCGCCGCCTAGTTCCGAACTTCTTTATATATATATTTAAAATAAAAATTAGAGTTAGACCAAAACAACATTGTTTTAGCCACGTCATCGCCACGTAGGACAGAGAAACTACTAAAAAATGCCACGTCAGCATTTTCTGTTAGCTAAGTTGGACGGAATTAACGGAATGACTTGATTGAACTAATTTGACAAGTTTTAGGATTTGATTGCATTTTTTGCAAGTTTAAGGACTTAATTGCACTTTCGTGACAAATTTTAGGACTTCCAGTGAACATATCCCTATAAGAATTGAAGGATGCCACAGCCCACAGCCCCTCCCTCAGAGTAAGAGACCTGTCTTACTTGTTTCATTCATTTCTAGTTTTCTTACAAACGATGGAGTGGATCTTTCTTTTAGATACGTTGTGTTTGACCTTTTCTTTCGCTATAGTGGCGTGCCGAACTACTTTACTACGAACAGTTTCGGTACGCAAGATCCGACGCACCACCATGTAGCAGAAATAAAGATCTTTCTTCTAATTCAACTTCATAGTTCATCTCATTTGGTTTTTGTTTTCAATCAGTCTTCAGTTATCACAATGCCGTAGAATTTGTTTGAGATTCTCTTACAGCAGACTAAGTTCATGGTCCTTAGGATTATGCCCAATGTTTCTTTTTTCCTAGTGCGGGCAACTTCAAATTGTCTTGTCGGGAACAAACGGAGGGGTAGACGTGGTACTTCGGCAAAACGGAATGGGAATGACAATCTTAGTCATGCCTCTAGTTTGTATTCCTTGCTAATGTTCGCACATCTCTTTTGAAACTCTTAACTCTTCTGCAGAATTATGATGATAAACCATGAAAGTTTTCCCCTTTCTGCTCCTTATATTAAAATTCATAATCACATCCTCGTAGGTCACAATGTAGAATGATGATTGGACTAAAAAATTTCATAATTGTTCAATGATCTGTCTATTTGATGCAGGAAGCGACCAAAGAGGGATACACCTGAACCTCTCTGTTCTCATCGAAAGACCATGGCAGCGACTTCAACATCATCCATGGCAATTTTGCCGTCTATATCCTCGTTGAACTGTGAACCAGTCAATTGTCGGATAATAGCACACAACAAAAGCAATTTTGGAAAAAAGGCGACACTAGTAGTACATCCCCACACTCATCCCTGAAGCAGCGAAGAGCATGCCGACCAAGTTGAACCAGCACGAAACACGAACAGCGACGATGGCACAATGCTTCTGCCTAAGAGGAAAAGTACCGAGCCACCACCTTTTTGGGACATATTTCTTTCCAATATGAACAGGGTTTGTTCAGCATCTAAGTTGACATGGATGCAGCCTCCTTACGATAAAATTAGGCAATCTGACATCACACTTGACCAATTTGATGGAAAGATGGTGCAGGGGGGGCTTCTTTTTCGCCAGAGTTTCCTGATAAGGTCTTATGAGATAGGTATTGATCCTAGAGCAACCATAGAGGCCATAATGAGTTACTTGCAGGTTCAAGTCTCTTCCGCTTTCTTCACAATTTATTCTATACCTATCGCTTCTAGCTATCCTCTCGAGCTCAGTTCGTTGTTTTTGCATGCAAAGGAAACAAAGCTGAACCACTTGCGGGCGGTGGGGTTACTGGCCCAAGGCTTTGGTTCGACACCAGAGATGACTAAAAGGAACCTAGTATGGGTTTTACGTAAACTGCATATGGTGGTGGATAACTATCCTCTCTGGTAATTGGTTGTCCTCGTAAGCATTTCGAGTATCCACATTCTGGGGACGGTGTAATGGCGTGTCCTCATATATTGAATGGGCTTCAGTTCAGTCCCTCCTAAAGCCAAAGCTGAAGATAACCAAAATTTACTTCGATACCACAAAGAAGTGATGATCGATCACTTTTACATAGTAACAAGGGCATCATTTTCTGCACAATATTTGCAGGAACAATGTCATTGAAGTGGACACATGGATGTTCCCGCTGTGATGGTCAGCGCCGAGAGTGGTTCGTCCGTGATCTGAAAACTGGAAACCTTATGGTAAAAGCAACGAGGTTTGTCAAAGATATGCACTCTGATTCTGGGTAGAAATGCTCTTTTCCTTTTCACACATGGTGGGATCTAGATCCTCAGTCAGATGACTTCGTCTACGATTCTGCCAATTTCAGCTCATTAGTCTTGATGGACAAGAAAACAAGGAGACTTTCAAAATTCCTGGAGATGATGAGACGGGAGTCGGAAGCTTACGTGGTGAAGGGGATCCGATCGTTGATGTCGAAAATAGAAAACTGCGACGACTAGATGCCAAGAGAGCAGATCGTGTTTGAACAGGATTGGCTGTAAGTACTTCCACCTTTGCTGACTCTCTTGCTCTACTGGCAGTTTGATTCTTGTCATGCTCACTTTTCCTTTCAAGTGAATGACTCAAGTGGCCTATCTTTGCACAAATCAAAATAATCCAGCCGAGGTGGAATGATCTGGATGTCAATTACCATGTGAATAACGCCACATACATCAGTTGGATTCTCGAGGTGACTTCTTGTTTCTGCAACTCCTTCGTTTCCATTCCACGGTTTTGTCTCCTAACTGTGCGGAACAAACTTAACGTTGTCAGGTCATTCCTCAGTCGATATTGGAAAGCCATGAACTTCATGAGGTGAATATAGAGTACCGAAGAGAATGCGGGAAGGATAGTTCATTGCGGTCCCTATCGGCAGAAGCGAGAGATGATCCTGGACACGGCAAGGCGAAAGAAGGAATTGAATTCGATCACTTGCTGCTTCTTGAGGATGATGGATCAGAAATTGTGAGGGCCCGGACCAAATGGAGGCCGAGACACTCCGGAACCGCTAGGGACTGATTTCAAGTTTTGGGAGGAAGCGCTCAAACTCGAGATCAAGATCAAGATCGGGCATGACTTTTGCACCGGAAACTTCACAACCACGATGTAGTTCCGCGAGTAATTGAATCTTTCAAATACATTCAGACAGTTGCAGTGACAAAACTTGGCATATATGATGCCTAAGAAATAACCATATCACCTACCTTTTCGAGAGGCCCACCCTCGCCCTCGCCGTAGTGAAGATCGAGACTCAACCATAAGATTCTTCAATAAGAAAACAGCGTTTACGAGAAGAATTAAACCGAATATGTTAGGTTCGGTTATAAGTTTAGTTATATAGCGCAAAAGGTTTGGTAGCAGTCGTACAAAAAATTATGAAACTGACTATCCTTTTCTGAAGTTTCGCCTATATGATTAACGTAGTAAAAGATGATATCAGAACACGAATTTCATGGCATTAAGATCATAAAACATAAACAAGTGACTCGAGAAGTTCACTAATAGCACGGTGGACCTACTGTTTCCCCCACACCATCCAAGTTGTACTAAGGATATATAGGCGCCTTTGTGACATTTTGGATCATGTTCGATTGGTAAAATGAGTTTGTGCATGAATGAAGAGCTACGTGAGATTATTGGCGCGATGCGAAATAAAGATACATGATAGGCGAAAAAATACAAAATGAAAACAACCAACTATGCAGTAATTTTCATTTGATTAAGAGTAAAAAATGAGAAGTTTCATATCTAGATGAGACAATGAACTTGTTAATACATCAGATCTCTTGCGATGTGTGGAAATGGTGTAGTAACATTGGCTGATTGGCTTAACTGGGAGACTGCAAAGAGCAAATAGAATCTGTCCAGCTTTGTAAGTCGCTGATCTGGACTACTCAGACAGGCCCAACTTCGCTTGCCCTCACCGGTTGTGCGGGCATAGGACTGAAATTGAAAGGGATAAAGGCACCCGAGGTTTCTGAACTTTTTCGAAATGTTTGATCAGGCCTTTAAACTTTTTCTTGTGCAATTAGGGCCCTAAATCGTGTGTGTGTGTATATATGTTCAAGTTGGTCCTTCCGTCAAAATTATGGACCGAAATATCAACGTGTTTCTTGAGGTGCTGTTAAATGTTGACTTGGTGTCCTGCGTGGCTTTTCTAAGATACTTTAGAAATAATGAATATTAAAAACATAATAAGTATTAAAAATTGAAAAAAAAAATTGAAGAAAAAAAAAATCAGGCCTGGATCCAGCAACTGGGCCAAATCCAACTCCCGGTCGAGCGTCGTCCGAGGTCACGCAACCCATACGAGGCTAGTTTAATTTGAGAACTATGATCATGAACCGGAAGAGTGTCGGCCCGTGACATATGCCCCGTGGTCATATGGGACAGTTTGTGATTGTGGTGTAACAAGGTCATACTTTGGTCAGAGTAGATTTTGATATTGTGAGAATATTTATGGAGAAAAGTTATTTTTTATGTTGAAATGATGAGATTAATCGATCATCAATAACACTCGTGACGTATAAAAGAGCATGACTAGCGGATGCAGTATCCATCGTATATCAAGGGTCATCTGATGAAAAGTCATGACTTGCGAATGGTCATCTTGATTGCATTCCAGAAATCGTACAATATGAAAAAAGTATGACTTGTCAACGCTTATACAGTAAGGTAAATAAATAGGAGTCTGAAAAAATTAAATTACTTTTTTTGGAATTAAATTCGTCAGCTATAAAAATTTGTTTCGAGAAAAATAAATTATTTAAAAAAATAATGACCTACATCACTTGAAATAATTAGTCAATAAAAAATATTTTAATTAACGATAAAAATTTATGTCTAAATAGTTTCGTGGACAGTAAAAGGATTTTATTGTTTATTCATTTTTATAAGCGATACATGAAATTATTTTTTAAAAAATAATTTTCAAATCATTCATTTTTTGTGAAATAAACACAATCACTTTCATTTTTTTCCCTTTACCCCTTCACCACTGAAATCTCGAAGTTTTCTTTCTTTCTTTCCACGTGGCACGCACACATGTGAGTGTCATGTAACAAGATGGTTAGTTCAATGCATTCCAAAAGACAGTGCCATATACCTTAATGTCTCTTCCTGATAAGCCTCGACATTAATTTCCTAATCCATAGTATGTTCTATCCAAGCTAGGTATCTAAATACTAGATAGGATTAGCCAATAATCCTGTCCAACCTGAATAGTTGACCAAAGACTTACTTCTCATGCTATATTTCGACATCAAAATCAAGAGGCTGTCAGTCTAAAAGCCAATGCGGAAAGACACAAGCCATGAAGCCATTGATTTAAATATCTGAACTGGTGGAACCTCTTCGAAGCACCAATCGAACGGCTTGTTCTGGGTCCACATCCACCAGTACTATCCCATTCACTCGTTTGTCATTTGGCCCCCAAGGAGTTGTACGGACCATTAACTCTCTTGGGTCCCTTGTACCTTCGGGGGCTAGGTGCCCTTCAATTTCACCAAAAATTTGTCCACTTTGACATAATGCTCGACAACGTCTAGGGCCCTATCTGCAGAGATATGTGAACGTCGTTTAGGTTTATTAAAGTCCGTTCACGTGGTGACAAAACACATGTTCGTTGAGAGGGCAGATTTATATCTAGATTTAGATCCATATGGATCGAATCTATCATAACCGTTGATCACGAGCGCTTCACATGTTGACAGCTGTAACTGCATTGAGTTTATGAATCATCCGCATCCAAGCAAGAGTTTCTCCATTATGCACAATTTTGGCAGCTGCACGCATCGCCATCTTACAATTGGAGTCTTGTTTGATTGGCATGAACGAGACATTTTGCCTGCACTCTGATGAAACCAATCCAGTTGAAATCGGGGTCGTCTCCCGCCACAGAAAAAAGCCGCTACATTCGACCCCGGATGGGCTATGATCAGAATTAGTTCCTTGCCTCTCTACTCATGTCTTCTTCGTACCCATTAGCATACACCTAGAATTCCTGTTTTCCATCAGTCCTAGACTAATCAATCGGGCTCACCGTTTCTTCTCTTACAGAAGATTAAACTCTCGTGTTCAATCCTTTCAGACCAAAACAAGAACGAAAGGAATGTCTCCTCAAAATTTTTCCTTTTTGTGGTGACTATTCATGCCACACGTTCTCTACAGAGTCCCACAATTTTAGGGCATCTTCATCCGTTGGTTGAACTTGGAGCTCTGTAAGCAATTGGGAATCACCGGTAGGGCGTGTCTATCTCCTACTGGGCTGTGCAATGCTATGCAAACGCAAGCACCTGATCCTGTGTTCATCTTGTCGTGCGCTGCATGGCGAACATGGTCCCAAAATAGAGAGTTCACGTGCTGTTCAGATGTGCGTAGGGTTCGATGTTTTGCATCTTGCAGGTCCCAACCCTCTTCACCACTGTTCTAGTACTGTACAGCAATCGAGTTTTCAACCATGCGATGACTTCTCCACGTGGAGGATGAAGAAAGATTTCGGTTATGGTGCGTTTGATAACCTGCCAGAATTTTTAATTTTCTGTCAGAAGTGATTCTAGAAAAGAAATGCGTTTGGTAAAGAATGACTTCTGGAACAGTTTTCTACTTCTGAATGAGATATGTGTTTGGTAAAGAATTGATTCTCTATACTAGAATCAATTCTTGCCAGAAGTGATTCTTTTACTTTTTTTATTAAATATAATATTTAAAAACATTAAAAATATTTAAAAAAAAAACAAAAAAAGGGGGGAGAAGGGGTCGGGGGCAAGGGTGGCAGGCCCTTGCCGCCGCTGGCCCGTCGCCGGAGAGGGCCGGCAGGGGTCGCCGAGCCTCGGCGAGCCTCGCTCAGTGCTAGGCGGAGGGCCACACGGGACCCTCGCCCAGATCTGGGCGAGGGTCGTCGAGCCCTTGCCCGTCGCTAGGCGAGGCTCGCCGGGCCCTCGCCCGAGGTCGGCCAAGGTCGCCGGCCCTCGTCGAGGCCCCGGTGGAGGCAAGGGCCTCCGCCCAGGCCCCAATTTTTCTGTTTTTTTTTTAAAATGAATATTTTGAATATTTTATTTAATAAAAAAAAGTGAAAATTTAAAAATTTAAAAAAATTTGGGGGTAAATGCGTTTTTTTTTACTTCAAGTGGGGTAAATGCGTTACACAATCATAAGTTTGAGGTTTTTTATTTATTATTTTATGGTTTTTTCTCTTTTTATTTTTACTTCTCATTTTCCTTCTTACGCTCGTAGACCGCCGGACGTCGGACGCCGGATGTCGGCCGTCGGACGCGCGGATGCCGGCCATCGGCCGTCGATCCCCGAGCGTCGTTTGGTGAACTTGCCAAAAGTAGAATGAGAATGAGGGTGTGTTTGATAAATATATATTTTGATTCTCTGCAAGAATTGATTCTCGAAAGAATGAATTCTTGCAAAAATAAAAAATTCTGGTAAGAATGGAAATCATGCGGGCCCTTAGTGGCGGACCCAAGAGCTTCGAAGTATTGACATGATGGGTTGCAAAATTTATGCACAACTTCGGTTGAGGGGGGAGTGAAAAGTAAGCTTTTAGCCTCCGGGATTGGTGCTACCGATTTGGGGAATAATTACCAAAATTGTGTCAAACATTTTCACGTTTTGTCAATTGAGTTCACCCGATTAATTTTAGCTGAAAATTGCTGATGTGGGCGCCGACCGTCCTACGTGACAAGACCAGTGTTGATATGGATAATATTTTAATTTTTAAATATTTTTATTAATTTTTCTCTTCTTCTCTTTTCTTTGTTTTTATTTTTTTTTCCCCACTGTGGCCAGGGTTACCAGAACTCACCTATTTTGGAAGTAGCCGCAATTTTGAGTAAAGCACAAACTTGAATCCGTCTTCATGGAATAAGACCATTAAATTGTCAGAGAAAACACATTAAATGGAAACGGGAATAGACTTTGAGGCGTGTAAATTACTTTCATAAATGTGTTATTGTCCTCAGCAATATCCTTACAATGTTACAATCAACTCCAACAAACAAGCCAAAAAATTAAACTTAATTAGTTCATGAGCCTTGCAGGTTGTTTCGAGGTGAAAGATTATAGACTACTGAGGAACTCTTGTCAAAGACCTGCCTATTATATCTCTGGATCCGACCGCTCCAGAAACTCTTCAGCAACCTCATCTACGTCAATCTACAGCTAAAATCTAACTACTACCATCTAGGGCCTCTTCCATGACACTGACAGTAGTGCGTATGCAGCGTGTATGCAGTCACATTTCACTTGAATTGCGATCTGATTACAGCTATATTCCCATCCGAGAAATAAAGAAGAAAGATATCCCACATGCTAACTTTTCCCGAGAACGAGATCAAAGGTCAATCGAGACATGGAGAGAGAGAGAGAGAGAGAGAGAAGGGTAGACACTAAGGGTATCCCCAACCTCCGAATTGATTCTGCTTCCACAGCATATCTCGAATAATTGCGGTGCCATTGTCTGAGTGCGAGCATACTGAGGAGGAAAAAGAAAACTGATGCACAGTTACATTTGCCGGATGAAGCTCCGTCACGTGTGCCCAGTTGCGCGGATTTATACCCCTCTCGCTTAGGTGCTTTGTCCCCTCCTGAGGAAACACATGCTCGGTTGGGAAGAAACATCTTCGGTTCAGACAACAGGCCCTTTTAAAAATACAGCCCGCACCCAGCACTAGCTGGTCCTTTCTCTTTTATAAGTTCATTTGACAATTCCTTCCCACAGTCGCTTGATTATGTAGGAGCACAGAACATGAAGCCAAGTGAAAGCAACACCCTTGCGATGTGTAAGGTTCGATTTAGTCCATCATGTGTGAATTCAGTGTATATGCAAATGCAAACGAGGAGTGGTTATTCTAATCTACAGATATCTTGTGAAAGTTTAAAATTGTCTGCCGCAGGTTACGTGATCTATTCCTCAATCTCTAATTGGAAGAAATTTGGTGAGTTACAAAACTAGACACAGCCCATATTTATATATTTAGTTAAGTCTGCATTTGTGCGATGTGTATAACTTGTTAACCTTTAATCATACGCGTGATTTCTTTGGCTAGGGATGGAAGAAAATATAACATTTTCCGTTGGACTATATTTTATATATCAGTTGTACTGCCAAAATGATGTAGAAAAAAAATAAATTTCTCATGAATTGTTTGTGAATTGCAGAAAATGTTAAAATATTTAACTACTAAACTAAGCCTTCATCTAACGGCTTAAGCTTTTAGAACAGTTGGTAGTGGTCCCACATAATCTTACATGGTATCAAAACCATGCATTCCATCATCTAACAATTTTAAGCTAATAGAACAGTTGGCATGACAGCGGTCCACAAAATTTTGCAAGAAAATAAGGAGATCTGTCAATTACGAACTAATAAAAATTAACTTTTCATCTTGGGGGGTGGGGGGGGGACATTTTCATTAATGTCGCGTTGGAGGAAATGTGATAGGTTACAAGTATGGACATTACTTAGATTTAATTTTAATTAAGCTTGCATCCAAATAATATTCATAACTTGTAACACCCATCGACAATTTATAGTAGAAAGAAATAAAAATACAACACATTAATTGATCGAAATTAGCAGCTCTACTGCTATTGCCTAATGTCTATAATATTTGAGAGCACATATTAATCGATGGCAAATGAGAATTATAAGGGAAAATTGTTCAATCAGTCCCAAAATTATCATAAGGATGCCAATTTAATTTTAAAATTTTCAATTTTGCCAATTTAGTCCTAAATCTTTGTGCGGAATTCCGACGTAGTCCTTCTGATAATTTTTGCCGGAAATAGCCGACGTGGCGGTGTGCCTCGTAGGAGGGGTGATGATGACTGGACCACTACGTTGGCCATTTCCAGCAAAAATTAACCGAAATGACTACATTGAAATTCGCGTAAATGATTAAGACTAAATTCGCAAATTTGAAAAGTTTAGAGCTGAATTAATATCCGTACAATAGATTTACGACTGATTGGACAATTTTTCTAGATTTATAAGCATAAGAATATAATTGGATTTGGACCCGCAAAACATGCATGAGGCAGTCACCCATGAAAGGTGCTTGGCAAAAGCGATGTGCTACTTTACTTTTAAGCGTAGTGGTACGTATTTAATTAACTATATCAGAAACATTGGCATAAAATGAGTCAGAGAGCATGTGATCAAGCGCCCATATTCCGAAATAGTAAGACCCAACCATGGGACATGACGACTTATCTTATTGCCCAATTATAGCAACCTTAAACGATAAGTTCCATGTGGTCCTAATTATGTCTCATTGCTGGTCGGTTTAAGTTAGTTTGTTTCTTCTAATTAAAGTAACTAATCTGGTTTTTAAATCATTGAAAGATGCTAAAACACATGCTGCTTGGGGGAAGCTAGGATGCATAATCTGCAGGTTTGATATGCTGAAGTGCTGTTCTTTCTGGTTTTTATGTCTTATGATTTGTTTTATCAACTGCAGCATCTCGAATCGTGCGTCATTCTCTGAAAAAATTAATGGGTGTTGTCCAATTAATTTGTCGGAGCAGTTGGAATTTCCAAGGATGGAGTTTTGACTCATTCAAGATACGAAGTTAGGCTTTTATGCAATCATATCATATGGCATAATTAAATTGGCATACCTTCCACTATTTTTTATAATGGGTTTTGTTACAAAGTGTATCCGGATCACTTGTTGATCAATAAAGTAATGAAATATTGTAATTTCCAATGCATTAATTGTCCTTGTAACATACATAATCGATGTAAAGAAAAACGTACATAATTGATGTTTCGCAAATTGAACATTTCCTCGTTAACTATGTTTAACAAGTGCCTACGACCCTCTTGAGAATATTGGAATCAGACCTTAAACACAGATAATAGTATAATGTCAATGATCAGGTTTGATGCGCAATAATCTTTGACATGTTGCGTTTTCTAACGAAAATACGAATTGACTTTCCTTCAACTATATAACTACTTTCATATGATGTGCTTGATCTTCCCACATGCACCTGACCAATCATGATGCCGGCTTATATTATCGGGACATGAACGTCTAAACAACATATTAAATGTTGTGACACCTAAGTAAAAAGTCGTTAACCATTATAATCAAGATGCAACCAAATTAAAATTAACAAGGTTGGAAAAAGTAATTAACTTGAAGCGTCAATAAATGCAAAGTATATTAACAACCAATCGTTAGCGACGAAATTTTCACAACAAAATGAAGGAATGTGCGAATATTATTATTCCGAATATAAATCGAGGGAATTCTAGATATTTATTACTGGAGGAAGAAATATTACAATTTTTTAAAAAAATACAATCGGATATTTTTGCAAAATAACCAGACATTCTCTTTACGATGCATTATTATGCATGATAAGATATCCATCAACTCTGGCCAAAACAAAAGATAAAAATTAAATGATTACTGAAAAGAAAAGGGAGAATTTCCGTAAATTTATTAAATGGTCTCGTTGAATGTGAGCCCAACGCATATGAGCCATTGATGGCTTGAGGGTCCTCTATAGAACCCCCATAATCTAAGGGTTAGGATGCACCGAATTCACGCACGCACGATTCATTCGAGAATGTCTCCATTTACTTTGCTTGATGGAATCCCATGTGCATTGCTTCACTTCATTATGACTTTAGTGCATGGCTAGCTCTACTAAACAAAAATGATGAGCATGCAATTACATATAAGTGAAGGAGGATTACAATGATGTGATGACCCTCTGTACACCGCATGCACATCAAAACGCATCAAATACTTTACATAACAAAGGCATGCTTTCATGCATGGACGAGGAGCCACCGGACACAACACTATGATGAATGTTCCAAAACCCCATGTATCAACTAAGGGCATAATTCATTATACTTCTTTCTTTTCTTTTTCCAATTTTTATTAGGAAATGTACATTGTACACAAATATGTATAGTGCAGGTTATTAACAAGACCCTACTCTCTCTCAATCAGGAAGCTTCACATGGCTTGTTCCCAATGCGCCTCATCAGACGGCCACGATGAGATCCCACCAGATCAGCCAAGATCATCGACGACCCTCCGATCTGTCCCACTGTCCAACTTATAATATGTGCCGGTCTTAAATGGTCATACCAAGCACAGCAATTGAGAGACCCCACTTTTGCCTCTCATGTGACCGACCGTTAACCCTCGCTTGACCTGTCATTGCTCCCCCCTATGTCCTCTCTCTTCCCTCCTCATGTATAAAAACTAACCCCTTTATTTTTCCGTATCACCTAAGTCTTCATATAAAAAAGAAATACACCAGTTAAGTCGACTTCATCAAGCGACTCCAAACTGAGAAGGAGGAGGAGGAGGAGGAGAAAAAAAAGGGCATCGTGATTGTTTGGTGGTGGTCCAAATGGAGAAACAAGGTGTAGGGCTTGAGATCATGACGGAGCTCAGGTTGGGCCTCCCGGGCGCGGTGAAGCGGAGCTCGAACAAGAGGGTGTTCTCGGAGATCTCCACCGCGGAGGGGAAGGGGTCGACTGGGGAGATGAAGGCTCCGGCGAAGAACCAGGTCGTGGGGTGGCCGCCGGTGTGCTCGTACCGGCAGAGAAATAGTTTCAATAAGGAGAGAGTAGACCGGTCCGAGGCGGCAGTGGGTTCGAAAGCTTACGTGAAGGTGAGCATGGACGGAGCGCTCTACCTTAGGAAGATTGACTTGAGCATGCAAAAGGGATACTCTGATCTTGCATTTTCTTTGGAGAAGCTCTTTAGTTGCCATGGCATTGGTGAGTTGTTTCAAACCCATTTTCTCTCTCTCTCTCTCTCTCTCTCTCACACACACACACACACACACACAATTGTGTGGAGCTTCATATTGTATTTGTTACCCTAAGATGATAGGAAAGATCAACATGCACACATGTTCTTGGCAGAATCATACACGAGCCATCAATCACCAACAATTGTTCATATTTTTCATTGACATAATGTCCTTACGGAAAAATTTAAGAAAAAATACTATGGACAACTTTGAACTTCTGTGTTTACCAATATACCGTAGACTAATTCATAGATCAAAAAGGTATTCTTATAGGCCATTTTATGGATTGAAAGCTGTGAAAACAAAAATCACCCAAAGCTAAAAAATAAAGGTAACAAAAGCAAGAGAATAATTAATTAATTAATTAATTGACTCATTAGTTCATTAAATGCTTATCAAGTATATGTACCTGTTGATCTATAGGTGAGGCTTTAAATGAAGGGGAAGGAGCTGAATACAAGCTCATCTATGAAGACAAGGATGGAGATTGGATGCTTGTGGGAGATGTCCCTTGGGAGTAAGTCCCTCCATCCCCCTAAATTATGTGATTTATGTTGTTGCAAAGAATTATGCAATTCTCTTTTTCTTATTTTCTAGGGATCTTATAATTGAAAGCATGTACATTCCAATACCCTTCCATGCGGACAGAGAGAAAAAAGTATGCTTGGTTATGCTATATGGCTCCCTAATTGCAAAGGAAATAAGTCTGGTTTTTGCATTAGAGACATATTAGTAAGAGATGCGCGAAATAAGGAAATAGAATTAGTTTTTGGTGAAGATCTCACTGAACAGCTTATAAGTCATCATGGGTACTAGCTTATTCGAAAGATTTCGATTTTTTCGTATCACAACTACTACTCTATAACTAAAATTGATTCAATGAAAACCCGAGAAATGGATTGAATGAGAACATGAATTAGCAACTTAATTTGGACCTTGGGATCTGCTGAGACAACTTCCCCTAGACTTGTGAATTGAAGAGGATTCAGAACTCATTTTATTTGGATGATGGTCGGACTAAACTTAAATTCCTTCTTGTACTGTCTAGTTCTTCTCACGATTCTGTCCTTGGTAGCTTAGTCAATATACAGAAGATATTCCTGAGGCGATTTGTTATTGGCAATAATGTTCAATGTTCGAATTTTACCAAAGCCAAATTAAGATCAAATTAAGCAAGTAATCCTTTAGATCGACTCTAGCTAACGCTCTTTTTTCTAAAGCACGTGGTTACTATTCCTCTAATGAAAAGAATTAGGTGGAGCCAGCCATGACTAATGCACCACCACTATTGCGATTTCCACTTGGAGAAATAAAAGAATTAACGACCCGGGAAAAAAGTAAAAGATGTCTCGAATCGTACAGAGGATTATAAACTTTTTTTTTTCTTTTTTTGACCTTAAGTCCTGGGCATAAATGTCAACGAAATAATTTTGGCATTTGACACCGGCTCTCTCAAAGCTAATGTGGCCGACATAGGCAATTCCCCCATTATGGTGTCGGGAAGTTGACAAAACTGTCCTGGATGGCCAGAACTGGTCAAGACATGGCATCATCACGAAGCAGCCCACATGATGATTCTTTCCTTCATTCCGAGCCTTTGATTTCTTATTGGAGAGATCATTCGTAGAAATGAGACATGCGTGAATCGCATCAACCGTCTGTTCATGACTAAAGCAAGTCGATAATTAGGTTTTCGGGGTTTCTGACCCTTGGAAATTAATCAGTGAGAGCTGTAAAAAAATCAAACTTAAAGGAACAATTACGACCCACATTTGTATGTAGTTCTTCGATGTCGTCGTGTCTAGTGTTGTTTGCGGTCGTCGTTGTCGTCGCATGTTCGTCGTTGTAATGAAACTCATGCCTGTCCTGCTATACCAGGATGTTCATGGAGTCGTGCAGAAGGCTGAGGATAATGAAGAAATCAGAAGCCAAGGACTTTGCAATACTGCAGACCAGGGACTTCCTCAAAGGCAACTTGAAAGACGATAACTGATGAGAACAAGCCACGCTTCTGTGATGTGGAGGAACTTGACATGATTCCCTTCATCTTCGTATGTCTTCAGATTAGAACATGGTCTTAATTAATTAATGAAATAGCCGAATATTCGTCGAGCTAAGGACAACTCCCTTACATGGGAATGCTTAACTAGCAGTACATCACTTAGATGGATGCTTTCAGTTGTTATTGTCTGTTCATGATAATTATCTGTGTGCTGAATAATTAATGTATCGTCTACGTTATATCATGCGTATGGTTGATGGACTTGGCATATCCATGGCGCCACAGCTTCTAACTGTCTCGCAGAAAATGGCATTTAGGGTTACGCATAATTGAAACACAAGGAGGGAAAAACACAACTGGAAGTGAGCCATTTGAAACGATGAGTTCAAGTGGATTCTCCATTCCAATTCCTCTTTTCAACTTCCAGAGATTCCTTTTGAAAGCTGGCGAGTTAGGCTCTGGAAAGGATTTGAGTTTTCACAAATGACATGGAGAAAAAAACATGAGTTGATTATGCTTAATCATACAACAAATATTCTACGGTGGGCACAACATGAACATGTCTATGAATTGCACATGACGTATTTGCTAGGAGCATTACATGCATGTAGAGACTTCAGTAGGCATTTTCACATTTTATCTTGTTCAAAGTACGTAGAGCTGGTTGAATCACTACATGTGTCCTTACATATATTTTTATTTCCAATCTGATGCATTCAAGAAATTGTTTAATTATAAACTAATTTTCCTGATTTGATTGTGAGATAACTTATGTATGACATATTGTAATGTGTAACTCTTAATTTATTGATCCAAACCACTTGTTTACTTCACAATGTGGTGAAAAGCTCTTTTACGTTTAAACATACAACATCTCACTTGACACACCTTTTGAGACTTAGTTTTAATAAGTAATTGGTTCCGCATGGTGTCATATGATCGATAATTTTTTGTTTAAGAAAACATTTTCCTCATGAGACAAGAAATTATTTTTTGGGGGAGGGGGAGGGGCGTGAAGAAACTATGAAAGACCAACATTCCTAAAATAAAGCACCAAAATTTTTAGAAGATTTTAAAGAGTATAGGACTTGTAAATAAATTTCTCAGGGGCATGGAAAAGCACAGAAAAGAAAATCAGAAGATCGCGTATCTCCAACAATGGCACTTCCAAGCAATCACGTCAGGAATGCATCCGCTCAAGAAATGAAACCCCAAAATGCATGCAAAGCGGTCACTGAAAGCTCATCAATGAGGGCAAACTTCTCTGATGTCTCGTCAAATGAGTTCCCAAGATCGAAGTGAGGATGACCGCAAGCAAGGGGATCGTGTCCATGTCTTGACAGATCTAGTAAAAGGGCATTAACATGGTCCAGACATCAACCTCAACCATGCATTTGAGAAAATCACCATGACCTCTCTTTCTCTCTCAGCACATGGGGTGTGCTCTTTTCAGTTTGGCAAGAGAGTGGTGGCACCAACCTTAACGAGAGCGCTGTTCTATTGTTTCGCCATTTCAAGCTGACGATGAAAGGTACCACGAAGCTTCCACCGTGACTGAAGGGAGGAGTTAGGTCAATCCGGTTGGAAAGTACGGTCGTGTATCAACGATGTGGGGAAGCAAGTTAATCAACTTTCGATAAAGAGGACTGTACTGTCGGATATGAAGAATTTATCTTTTGAATTACCAAAAGGTGGTTCTACTAATTTGATCGATACACATAACTACACGGTGCATGACGCTTGTTCAACTTCCTTTCGCGTCTATATAGCTATATGGATGAATTAGCAGTTTATCTATTTGCTTGCGCTTTTGGGTGAATCAATGTCCATCTAGGTATGTTAACGAGAAGTGCAATAAAGACCACGGCTTCTAAATAAATGGGTCCTCTGGAAAAATCCTTGTGTTTCATGCATTCGTTTAGAGTTGCACTAGTAATAAACTTGTAGTGAAAGTTTCAAAGTACGGAAGAATGAAAAAGTGACAAGGTTTCACATATTGCGAGAAAAATAAATGTGCACGCATTATGTTATGAGTAACTATGACATTCATCGCCGGTTTAAATAAATTTTTACACAAGCAACCTAATACGCCATTAATTCAAGAGAGTGGGCAGTTATATTTTTCATGCCACTTGTGTATAACTTTATTCTTTTTTTGGCGGTGGATGTATCTACTGAGTAAAAGTTAAATTTCAGATATTGAAAGCGATATGTTGAAGAAATTAAGAATAAAAGTCATTTGCAAACACCCAAATTTGCTGAGCCCCAATGAGCAGAACTTCTAACGATGGGCCTCGTTTGAAGGCTGAGTTTTAGGGACAGATTTCGCCCGATTCCACATGAGGCGGGCCTGTTGGGCCTTGGGGTCATGGGTCATGTTTTGTTGGGTATCGGGTAATGGAAAGGGAAGCCATCCACTTCTGTTTGTTGAATATCCAGATTTGAGTTTGGATAGGAATTATCCGGACAGAATAAACTCGAATATGTCCAGATAAAATGGAGGATAAGAAATCCGGAGCAGGGGTGGGATAAACCTCGACATTAACACCTTCCAACGTCATTGCTCGGCCTCCGTCCTGGTTGAGAACTTCCTCCTTGGACACTAACCTGCAAGCCTGCTCCTTCCTTCTGTTTCTTCGGCGTATTCCCAGGAAAGAACGGTTGAATCCCCACTAAGAATGTTGGGCCTAATTATCGATGAGCATGGATGTCTGCTGTTGGTTAGTTTGTTTAGAAGTAACGAGAGTGGACCATTTGAGTAAACGCCAGGAAAAATTGATGATAGAGCACTAAGCAATTCCGATTCATAGGCACGAAAGGTATCGAAGATCATTGCTATGGACCTATGGTGGCATCCATAGTGAGAGAACAGGAGATCCTGCAGGAGATTGTGATGGGCAAAAGTGAGATTTAAAAAAAAAAAAATCAATCATATTTATAGGTTGCACCAAACATATTATGGAGTTTTCTACAATCGGGGAGGATATTTGGAAGATTTCTAATCCCTCTTTATCCTATCATATTCCAATTCGAGTCCGGACAACCAAGCATAAAACGTTACAGGTGAGTTTGTTTGGCGAAAAGTGAATGATTCAAAAAATATTTTTCTAAAAATAATCGTTTGTATCGCTTGAAATATTTAGAAAAATATTTCATTATCGATAATAATTTATGTCTAAGCATTTTCATGAACGATGAAAGTTATTTTTGTTCGTTTATTTTGTAAGCGATACGAGCAATTACATTTGAGAATTTTTTTTTTCAAATCATTCTTTATTTGCAAAATAAACATAGCCTACATAAGTTTTTTTTTTTTTTTTTTGCGGGTGGGATTTTTTCCAATCTTTATATGGCTAAAAATCTAGCTTATTCTCATTAGGGAGATAAAGTTTCCCAGAATCACCCAATTGACAAAACCCAAGTTTATTCACTTTTCCATATTTTTTAGTTATTCAATTTTTATACATGATTTAGTTGCCATAATTATGAATATTACGTATCCTTTTTTTAAAATTTTAAGTGGTTATTATCATGCATATTGAAAACAATTGGTTTTTTTTTTTGGTACATATAAATTCCTAGACACTTAGTTCTTTTCTACACTGTCAAGTAAATTTATTGTTTGATTATCCAGTGGAATCCAAAAAAAATTGAACATGAATAAATTCCTAACCCATTCAAATATTTACAAACTCTTATTCTTGTTTTGCATATAAACATCAAATTGTTTCTTATTACTTCTCTTTTATCATATACAGTGTGGAAATAGTCCTTCGCTTTGCTTCTTATAGATACCTACAATGCAAAAAGTACATTATATAATGACCACATATGTTTCGTTACATGTGTATGTGAAAAGTTTGGGTTGTTTGGCATGAACTACGACTATATGATATTGGTGGAAAATAAAGTATTTAAAAGTAAAGTTTACTTAGATGGACTCTATTTTCACAAATCAAAAGGCCGCCTTTGTCCGTCATTGCAGTCAATTTTCTTTTATTTTGTTTTGCAAGCGGCACGAGCGAATTTTTTAGAAAAAATATCTTTTAAATCATTTGATTTTTTGTGAAATAAACGCGTCTTGCCCTCGAAAAAAAAAAGAGAGATATTATTGTAACTTGTAAGATTGCGTGTGGGGCCCTCTAAGTTAGCTTTTAAGAGAACAATGGAGCATGCCATCGCACCCAGTCCAAACAAAAGCGACTCAAGGCCCAGCCCACGGGAATCATCGCCACCGACGGACAGGGTGTCACCGCTGCTTTGCGGCCACAAAATTCTGTGGATGACCTTTACGCGGAAACTCCCCAAAAGAAAAAGAAAAAAAGAAAAAAAAGAGAGGGGCATTTTCAATGTACCATCATCACCATTTTGAAAGTTAAAAGAACCCGATTAATCAGCGCATCGAAGGCGCTCGTTAACGAAGCTCCTCGATAATATTCTTATTAACCAGGCATTCGTCGAACGAATTGTACAAAAACAAAGTCTCGACTCTCAAATGTCGGCTAAAAATTTCGTCATAACGGTCCCGCACGTCGAAAAGCCAAGGCACTTCCTTAATTAGCGTCCCGGCAAACCCGGATTAACAAATACCCTTTTGATAATATGAATTGAATTTGTCTTCAAATGTGCAATTGAGTGGAAAAAAAAAAAGGCTCACACGATACATTAAAGTCACGGAGGAATGCTCGATTCGTTCAATAAGATAAACCCAACAATAAAAAAATATGGTAAAGTAATATATTCACATTTAACAGGATATCTGTTGGTTGAGTTACCAAAATGAGATTGATATTAAGGAATAATATCCGAAATTACATTATTTCCCCAAGTGCCACGGACATGTGTTCGGCTCCGTGCGATTTCAATCCCGCAAATATCTGTGGGCCGTACGTTCGAACCAACGGTCGTCGACCTATCTCATAAATACCCCCCCAAGAATCGCAGTAGAAGCAAAGAAGAGAACACGAAGAAACAAGAAAGACGACGACGAAGAAGAAGAAGCGCTCCCGCTCGTCTCGCTCTCGATCTGCTCCGTCGGCGGCGCCGTAGCTTTTCTCCAGGTACATTCTCCTTCCCTTCGTGGATCTGCAATTCCATGTGCTTGCCTGAGTAGCGGCGCCAAGGGGCGCGCTCGATCTTCTTGCCCGGAATTCCGCTTCTTTTTCTTCCGATTCCGACCGCGCGTCGAATCTGTGCTTTCTGAGGAAAAGAAGGTGCATTTGGGCGTTGCGTGCGCGTTTGGGTTCCTGGGTCGCGATCGCGTGCTCGCGAGGCCGAGGCCATTCCGATTTTTGGGGAAGAATCTGGATGCCTGCTCGGTTTTTTTCTTTAGATATCGACAAAATGCGCGTGGGGTTCGACGTAGGGGGTATTAGGCATATCGAAATGCGCAATCAGGAGATGCAAATCAGGAGCGTGCAGCATAATTCGGTGAAGCTAATGTATGAACTAATGTATCTGTTCAGTAGTGAAGATCTTTCCTGGTCCGTTTTGTCGAGCGTGGAATGAACCGTTTAGTTCTAGTGTCGTGCTTTTTCGGCTTCGGATCCTCTGATCTTGTAGCGAGTGTTCCTCAAATGAAAGCGCTTGACTTGCAGATTAGGTGCATGGCGGTTTGCTTCATTGGTTTCCTTTTTCTGGTGCAGGATTTTCTACGCATCTAGATCTCGTTCTTGTTCACGGCACTGTCTGTGAATCAGCAAGCTGGAAATCTTAGATCCCGTCCAAAAGTCTCGAAATAGTTGAGGAAATCTCCAGCGGGATGATGAATGGTGTTGTTAATGGTTCTACCATCAACATTTCACTGGAGAAGTCCTTCAAGATCTTCATTGGGTACGATCCACGCGAGGACCTTGCTTATGAGGTCTGCTGCCACTCTATTCTGAAGAGATCATCGATTCCCGTTGAGATCAACCCCATCAAGCAATCTGAGTTGAGGAAGAATGGCTTGTATTGGCGGGAGAGGGGGAAGCTCGAGAGCACTGAGTTCTCGTTTACTCGGTTCTTGACTCCACATCTGGCAAATTTTGATGGTTGGGCAATGTTTGTGGACTGTGATTTTCTCTACTTAGGGGACATCAAAGAATTGAGGGGCCTGGTGGATGATAAATATGCGGTAATGTGCGTCCAACATGATTATACGCCTAAAGAGACCACAAAGATGGATGGAGCCGTGCAAACAGTGTATCCCAGGAAAAACTGGTCTTCAATGGTATTGTATAACTGTGGACATCCCAAAAACAAGGTGTTGACACCTGAGGTGGTGAATACCCAGACAGGTGCTTATTTGCACAGGTTTCAGTGGCTTGATGACAATGAGATTGGCTCGATACCGTTTGTGTGGAATTTCCTTGTGGGGCATAACAAGGTTGTCGAAAATGATCCCAGTACGTTCCCTAAAGCCATACATTACACCCTTGGAGGTCCGTGGTTCGAAGCTTGGAAGAACTGCGAGTTTGGAGATTTATGGACCAAAGAGTCGGAAGAGTATCAGAAGCAGGACAAAGCCAAAGTAGAATAGCTGTATACTAAGACTAATATACTATGATCAGTTAAGGTCGTGATGATGCTTCCTTCTCACTGCTTGATATATTATTTTTGCTTGAAGATGCTAACTCTGTTAGCTAGTACTATTATGGGGTGTTGCTGGCATATGCCACATATTAGATGTTCTTAAGTATCTACCATTTTTTCATTGTAATAGATGAGTGTGATGTGATAGCATTTATTTAACTATTCAATAAATCGTAAGATGTTTTCAGTAGTCAATGAGAAATTTATAACTTGTGATGGTTTTTGCTGACAACAGATGCATCTTCCCCCTTTCTCTTGGCACATAATTAACATTTTTGCCACTCGACTCACCTCAATTTGCAAGAGATGCCTTGCTCTGCATATGTAGAGCTACAGATATAAGATATTGTCATAATGCTTTTTGCTGCATATTTTGGCTCCCCTTGTCCTATGTGGTCTGATGATTGCATAAGACAAACTAGACATGTTTGATTATCCATGTATGAAAGTTCTTCTACTACTTTAGTAAAGTTGAAGCTGCATAATTCCAGAATATCGGAAAGATCTATCTTTATACTTGCATTCTGTGAGCATTCTCTTTGTTAATCATTCTCAATCCTCCTTGTTTGCCGAAAAATGTTGCTGCAGAAGTTAGATGGTTCTTTTCATTGCTTATTCTAGGCTCTCCCGAAGTTATTACTTCATTAAACTGGCAACGGTGTTTTATCTCTCTCATCTTGTCATCAATTTTCCTGGAACGTACTCTTCGTTATCACTGTGGGATATATTGATGCTTAAGCACTCATGCCTGCCTAGATGGTTATTAACCAAAAGTCGATGCTTTATATATTTTTTTCCATAGTTGGTACGTCTGTCGAGTTCACGATGTAAATTCAGAGCACAAATATTTTTGGTCAAGTACCGACCATTTGACAGCAATCCACTTTGCACGGTTAACGAAACTAAGTTACTCATTTATAAGTCCTGATGCTCAGTTCAGATATAAGGGATCATGGTTGCATGTTTGTTTCCCTTTTTGGTCATCCCGATCCCTATAGTTCAGCTGAAGCTGAAACTCTATTTCTTTTCCTTTGCTTTTGGACCAAGTTTAAGCTAGAGGGTTGTTTCATTCAGGGAAAATAGGAATAATGACTGTTTAATGTCATTCGTCTCGTTAATTTAACAGTCACTATTAATTAATCTCACCATTTTGACTCAGAAGTGGTTAGACTAAGTTTATATATACTCCACCTTGTAACTTACTTTGACATTTGCATATGATTTCAGCTATTTCTTCTCATTTGATCCTGTAATATGCTTTCAAGGTCTATCTAAGCGTTTGCTCTAAGTTGACAGGTGCATGCATAGATATATAATTCACACGATCGAACTCAAGCTTGTCGGCAGGCTGACCTAGCTGTATAAATTCAATATGATCTTGCCATATCATTGAGGACCTACTAATTTAACGTGATGTCTGTGATGGGGGTCGGACCATTTGCAATGCCAGTCGTGTCGGTCCCCTGAAGCTGAAACTTGACAGTAGAGGCTGAAATTGAGTAAATGTTGGTGGTAAAGTGGGATCAATAACGATTTGAGTCTCTGGCAATGGGTCGCAGGCAACCTTCAATCACTACTGTATTGTTACCGGCTAATTGTTTCTGAACTTCTCAAGGGGAATTGCTTGAGAAAAGAAAAAAGAAAAAGAAAAAGAAAAAGAAAAAACATAAGAAAAGGTCAAATCATGTATCAAGAAGTAAACTCTTTGAACACCATATCATGTAATGCAAGCAATGGTCGCAGATGTGGTTGTTGCACTCGCATCCCGGCCTTTCGTTACTGGTCCCGAGTGCGCCCCCACACAGATCAATGGTCGTGGTAGTTGCGTCTTGACGATCTAAGCCCAGCGTCTGTCGTGCTATAATCACGTGGCCTCCGTGGATCCTCACATGGATGGGATCGGGCTGTCAAGCCGACAGTGACAGGTCTCGGTAAGCAACTTCCTTGGTCAAGTGCCCATGACTGTTAGATAGAAACTTAAGAGGCATTAAGCTAAGTGGTGGGGGCAAATGGAGAGGGACACGTGAGCCTTCCTGCTTCCCACCAACGACCGCAATGAATGGAATCGCTAGGAATTGTTGGGGTCTGCATTAAATTCTTGAAAGGAATCACTCTATCTCTCGAAAGGAACTACTCTGTTCGTCGGCCGCAGAAGAAAAAGGTACGACTCTGTTCTGGATATAATGCAGCTCTGATTGAGCAGGAGTCAGTTAGTCATTTCTCGAGTTTCCTTCTCGGCCACTCTCAGGGTTGGTAACATGGAGGGCGCACCGGCTGCTCAGGAGATGTCGTACTATGATCATGTTCAGAAGCGTCATGAGGAAAAGGGCTGCCTATATGCATGGTCTGTTTACATCTCTTCTCTATTCCTGCTCTCTATAAATTTTTCGAGGTTTTCGATGGTTACTCAAGTTTTTCCTCGATAGCGGAAAATAGCCGAAAGATTACCTATAGAAATTAACAACATAGCAAGAGAAAGGATGGAAATTGCCTCTATTTTTAGTCGAGCATGCGAAAGAGTTGCTTTGTGCTTATCTTTGTGAATAGCTTCATGCGAATCCCACGAACAGGGATCATCAAAATTGAATAGTCAGCAATAAACACGACAGTGCTTGGCTCCGTCCTAGCAGTGCAGAGAGAAGCCATACCCTTTGGCTCGCACAGTCGGTATAAGCAAGCGTTGTTTCTTTCTTCTGCTGCTTATTTTCTTTCTTTCTTGTTTTGCTGCTATTCGTTTTTGCATCAGATTCCCGTGGATTTTCTCCAGGGACAAACTAAGACTGCAAATCATGAGAATTCATGTTTGTGTTTCTGCCAATGCATAGTCTATTACTCTCCCTCCTGCTCTCTTGAATTTATGGTCGAGCCAATTTGGTTGTGCAGTTTGTTCACGCTGTGCTGCTGCTGCTGCTGCTTTGAGACTTGCGAATGCTGCTTGGAGAGCATCTGCTGTTGCTGCTAGCGTAACCAAGAACAGTTCCTTAATTGTGTAAAGACAATAATGTTTGACGACCATATTTCTTCTTTGTGCAGCAGTTTGGAGATTTCGTTATCCAATAATTGTCATGTAAATGGGTTTATGAAATTGAAGTACGTGTGAATTTCGATGTCTGTAATAACATGAACATATTTGTTTGATATTCCTCCCAGAATTCTTTCACTTATGTTTCAGACAGGTCGAAATGTTCCACTTTTCAAGCACCATGAATTGGGTTTCACAAAAGCGATTGAAGGCGATTCCTGATAAGCTGTCAATATATGTGGAGCTGAATGAAGAAAGATTTATTCACATGTCGAAATTTCATGTAGGATATACAATTTATAATGACTAACAACAGAAGATGGCTGTTTAATGTTATTCATATAGTTCAGCTGAAGCTGAAACTCTATTTCTTTCCTTTGCTTTGGACCAAGTTTAAGCTCGTGGATTGTCTCATTCAGGGAAAATAGGAATAATGACTGTTTAATGTTATTTGTCTCGTCAATTTAACAGTCACCGTTAGCTAATTTCACCATTTTGCCTCAGAAGTGGTTAGATTGAGTTTATATATACTCCACCTTGTAACTGCTGCGACATTTGCATATAATTTCAGCTATTCCTTCTCATTCGATCCTGTAATATGCTTTCTACCAAAGCGTTTGCTCTACGTCGACAGGTGCATGCATAGATAAATAATTCACACGATCGTACTCAAGTTTGTCGACAGGCTGAGCTAGCTGTATCTGTTCTATACGATCTTGCCATTTCATTGAGGACCTACTATCTGTGATGGGGGTCGGACCATTTGCAATGCCAGTCGTGTTGGTCCCCTGAAGCTGAACAGTAGATGCTGAAATTGAGTAAATGTTGGTGGTAAAGTGATCAATAACGATTTGAGTCTCTTGGCAATTGGTCACGGGCAGCCTTCAATCATTAGTGTTTTGTTACCGGCTGATTGTTTCTGAACTGCTCAAGGGGAATTGCTTGAGAAAATAAAAAAGAAAAAGAAAAGGAAAAAGGAAAAACATAAGAAAAGGTCAAATCATGTATCAAGAAGGAACTCTTTGAACACCATATCATGTAATGCAAGCAATGGTCGCAGATGTGGTTGTTGCACTCGCATCTCGGCCTTTCGTTGCAGGTCTCGAGTGCCCCCACACCGATCAATGGTCGTCGTAGTCGCGTCTTGATGATCTAAGCCCAGCGTCTCTCATGCTATGATCACGTGGTCTCCGTGGATATCAACTTGTCCTCACATGGATGGGAAATCAGGTCTCTCTGTAAGCAACTTTCTTGGGGCTGCAATGTCAAGTGCCCATTACTGTTAGAGGCATTCAGCTAAGTGGTGAGGCAAAATGGAGAGGGACACATGAGCATTCCTACTTCCCACTAACAAATTATCAAAAGGAACCACTCTATTCCTCGGAAGGAACTACTCTGTTCAATCGTCCGCAGAAGAAAAGGTACTCTGTTCTGCATATAATGCTGCTCTAACAGAACAGGAGTCAGTTCATCATTTCTCGAGTTTCCTTCTCGGCCACTCTCAGACTTGGTAACATGGAGGGTGCACCGGCTGCTCAGAAGATGTCGTGCTGTGATGATGTTCAGAAGCGTCTCAAGGGAATGGACTGCCAGTGCCTATATGCACGGTCTGTTTACCATCTCTTCTCTATTCCTGCTCTCCATAAATTTTTCGAGGTTTCGACGTTTACTCAAGTCTTTCCTCGATAGCGAAAAATAGCCAGAAGCTTACCTATAGAAATTAACAGCAGAGCAAGAGAAAGGAGAAAGGACGGGAAATTACCTCTATTTTTAGTTGAACATGCGAATGAGTTGCTTTGTGCTTATCTTTGTGAATAGCTTCATGCGAATCCCACGAGTAGGGCTCATCAAAATTGAATAGCCAGCCATAAACATGAAAGAGCTTGGCACAGTTCTAGCAGTGCAGAGAGAAGCCATACAATTTGGCTCACACAGTCGGTATAAGTAACCGTTATTTCTTTCTTCTTCTGCTTATATTCTTTCTTGTTTTGCTGCTATTCGTTCTTGCATCAACTTCCCCTGTGGATTTTCTCCAGGTACAAACTAAGACTGCAAATCATGAGAAATCATGTTTTTGTGTTTGTGCCAATGCATAATCTATTATTCTCCCTCCTGCTCTCCCAAATTTACGATCGAGCCAATTTGGTCGTGCAGTTTGTGCTCGCTGTGCTACTGCTGTTGCCGCTCGACATGCGAATGCTGCTTGGAGAGTTGCTGCTAGCGTAACTGGGAATTGTTCCTTAAATGTGGAAAGACAATGATGATTGAGGACCGTATTTCTACTTTGTGCAGTAGTTTGGAAATTTCATTATCCAATAATTGTCATGCAAATGGGTTTATCAAATTGAAGTACGCGTGATATTCGATGTCTGTAATAACATGAATGTATTCGTTTGATATTCCTCCCAGAATTCTTTCTCTTATGTTTCAGACAGGTCGAGATGTTCCACTTTTCAAGCACCATGAATTAGGTTTCACATAAGCGATTGAAGGCGATTCCTGATAAGCTGCCAATACATGTGGAGCTGAATGAAGAAAGATTTATTTACATGTCGAAATTTCATGTAGGCTATACAATTTACAATGACTAACAACAGAAGATGGCATGTTATGAAATCAAAACTGACCATGCAACAGGCCCAACATCCAAGAGCAAAAAAAGAATTTCCTCAGGCAGAATCTCAGTGAAAATTTCAGTCATCTAGCTACCTACAACGGATTTCTCCCTTCATCAATTTCGATGACAAGGAGATGCTCAGGGTCTGACCCCTTTGGTCCTTCGGAGTATAGTGTCGGGAGATAAGCCTTGTATGCTGGGAGGTAACGGGAGACAAAATCTTTGACCTACAAAATGGAAAAGTTTTACTCTCAGAATTCAAAAATCAGATGGCTGCCGCATGTACGACTAAAACCAGAGCATGTCAAAGACTGATGAACAGGAAAGCACCTCCTCATCAGACATCCCAGGATTTCCGGCCTCTCTCATGGCAATTTCTGCCTGAAAAGATTCCGCAAAAATGATTTATACACAGTTAAAATCATGACAGAGAAAATAAAGTTTCACGTTGAATTTGCAGATGGGAATCTACAATTCAATAGAACATAATGTGGTCATAGGGAAGGTGAGATGCCAACCTGCAACCGCCATTGGTAGACACAACTGGGGTCCTGAATCTTGATGACTATCCATGCCTTGACAAATTTGTTCCACGCATCATAATAAGCTTCAAGATTCTTGTTTACGGTCTCTAGCTGTATAACAGACAGCAGGAAGGTATTGGTCCAGTTATCATACAACAGCATGATGAAAAAAGTCATCCACACATCTGCAAGATTCTTTGAGTCCCAACCTGTGGATCAACAGCTTTGACTACATCTGCTGGCAAGGGTTTGAATCCAAGCATCCAACCTTCAAACAAAACAGCCTAGAAGACAAGCGGAAGTCATAACATCATTGATGAAATAAAAAAAAATCGAAATTGAAATCTGCAAGAGATGATCAAATCCACAAAATATCATAGCCATGCCCACACCTGAGTCAACCTTTCGTCAGAAATCTTCTGAGAGAGGACAACCCACTTAATAACCCAATCAGTTCTGCTTGCCTTGCAGTTGCCACTATTTATACAACCGGTCATTGCAACTTTAACATCTCTATAGTCCATGCCCCTTCTACCGGTTATAACAGACATATACACAATCAAGTTTTCAACTAGTTCAAGTTCATCCTCTCGCCATCTTTGCTGCTTTTTTGTGTAGAAATTTCTTACCGTTAATGGCCCTTCCACTTCTGGCCAAGTCGATGGATCAGCTCTGTCACCCTTTCCATTGTAAGCAGACTGCAAGGGAGGAGAACTCAGCATTGATGAATTTTATAGAATCATTGAGATAATAAGTTGGAGTTGTTGGCTCACTTTATCATATCGAGGTAGCTTCATCTTCATGCCTAAAAAATTGGGGCAGTAAGAATTAATAATGTACTTGCAGGATATGCAATAGTGAAATAAAGGTGATAGATGCCACCTTCTTTAGTCAAATTGATCACAGCATTGAGTGTTTCGACAGAGAACGGAAGATCGTGGCTTCCTGCATTTCCACGCAACTGTGTACAAAAGTAAAGAGATGAATGGGGATGAGGGCACAACTAAGGGACAGGAAAACACCCCCCACTCCTCCAGTTAAGATCTAGATTTAGAAGTATCATTACCTCTAGAAGTGTATTTCCTGGATTTTCTTTTCTCAGTTTAGCCTGCAGATTGAGCAGAATCAATATGAAAATGGAATGTAATTAAAGAAGAGGCAATGCTGCACAATCAGATAGTAGTACCTGATCCTCTGCCGTCAAATAAAAATCATCTATTGATAATGTTGCACATTTCCTGACATTAGATTATTATATCAGAATCTTCATATGTTAAATTTAAGCAAATTAAGCTTCTTGCTATTTATCCCACCTGCCAGTGACTTTGAAAAGATAGTCAAGGGCAAAAACTAGTGTTGTCTTGCCACAACCTTGGGGAGCACTAAAACCAATCTGCACGAGGATAACAAGTTGTTATTTACTCATACAAACTAACCAACAAACGAAGCCATTACTGTATCAAGCCTAGTCAACTAACTGAATCTTCTTAGGCAGTTAATCGTCGCTTGCTTGTTAAAGAGAGAAAATCTGAGATAGCTACATTAGCACTTTTCTTGACGTCATTGTTATCACCAGGATCAACATCATGTAGTAATTACTATAAATCTCCTCAAATGTCCTCCCTCCTTCAAGTTCTTGCCTTGAGGAATTTTGGGTAATATAACAAGATGGTACCTACCACAAGAGGTGGGATATCTTCCCCCTCCTTGAACTTGGAGCAGTGCTGAGAAATCTGATCTTCACACCACAAAAAGACTGGAATATAGTAGTGGTAGAACCTAGCCTTTTGGGGAACAGTGAGGTAGAGCTCATTGAGTTGAAACAACCGACAGAGGTGTAAGCCATAAGCCAACCATTTATCAATGGAGTCGGCCACCTTCTCCGGGGTCAGACCCAACTTATCAAAGAGAGGACCTGAGCAAATAAAATCGAAAAGGTCCTGTACGGAGGAAACTTGGGCGGGCGTGTTAGGGAATATTGAGTAAACTGGTTTCAGCCTCCATCTGCTGCCACCAGTTTGGCGACAAATGGAAGAGCCCCGCATCCACGAGCATCCATTTGTAGCAGGAAGAGTTCCTAAGCAAGTGAAAGGAATGAAACACATCAGAGGCATGCTCCAAAAT
Source organism: Metrosideros polymorpha var. glaberrima (assembly GCA_001662345.2). Classification (NCBI taxonomy): domain Eukaryota; kingdom Viridiplantae; phylum Streptophyta; class Magnoliopsida; order Myrtales; family Myrtaceae; genus Metrosideros; species Metrosideros polymorpha. The sequence continues at coordinate 26,372,704 of BCNH02000006.1, read as the reverse complement.
CATTCACTCAACAGCTTCTCCCAGTGAGCTGGCGACTAAGCTTTTTGAGCCAAGAGTGGACAGATTCGCAGTCGAGATTCATTTCACGATAGACGTGCTCAGCCAATAGGAATCGCGTCAAACAATGAATTAAATTAAACCAGGAAGGGCCGACTCCCAGTTTCATCTCTGTTCCTAACAGCATAACCAACATTCCCTAAAGCTCAAACCTTACGAAGAGTTCAATATAATCAAGTGAATAGTGACGCTCCAGCATATATTCAAGAGCAGAACTCATGTTTCTTATTGCGGAAGGAAACGGAAGGAAATGCAAGCTGCGCTCGAACTATATAACAGAAATACTAAACAGAATCGTAAGATCGCCCATTAAATGGAGCCATTGAAAGCGGACCAACATCACAACTTGCACAGCAACACCAATGCGAATTCTCGGATTTCACTCCCAGCAGCGCCAGAGCATCGAAGAAGCGCAACTTCACGTCGTACACCGCGCGTTGCTTCTCAAGCAAAACGTTCGCGCGCGAGGCCGCTCGATCACAATCACGCGAGAGAGATAGAGAGAGAGAGAGAGAGAGAAACGGAGCCAGGGAGTCACCTGATTGCGCGCAGAGAGAGGAGGGGGAGAACTTGGAGAGACGAGTCGACGAAGCGAGATCGATCAGATGGTGGCGCGAGGCCACCGCGTTGTGCTTGGAACCATCGCCGTGACTAGATGATGAACTCGCAGAAGGCGAAGAGGTCGTCGACAGCGGCGAGAGCGCGCTCAGCACCGTCATCTCTCTCTCTCTCTCTCTCTCTCTCGGCGGAGGAGGAGGAGAACGAGACGAGGCTCGAGAGATAAGTGATGGAAATGTAGTGGCCGACTCTCACTCATCGTTTCTTGTTTGTTTGTTTTTTTTTTTTTACTACAGTAGATGACAGGTAGAGAGAGAGAGAGAGAGAGAGAGAGAGACGTCTGCTCCAATTAACGAACAGGGACATAGAAAAATCCGAGGTTCATGGTTTTCGTTTTTCGGTTGCGTTCCCCCTGGCACGCCTTTCGAAAAGGGGATATCGACACAAACAGTTCCTGAATTTTGGCTTAATTTATAATGTGATCCTTAAATTCATTCCACACAATCCCTGAATATTAGCCATATGTGGTCGCTGAGCTTTTAATTTATTCAGCGCAGTCCTTGAATTTTTGCACGTGTTCAAAATAGACCATGCACTATATGAAAATATTCGATATTGTTCCGGAGCTTACCTTAATAGAATGACAACATTAAACATTGTCCAGGGATTAGTTTGAACACGTACAAAAATTCAGGGATTATGTTGAACAAATTATAAGTTCATGAATCGCATTGCATATTAAGTTAAAATTCATGGATCACATTTTGTACATCGAGTTAAAATTCAAGGGCCATTTAAGTCATTTTCCCTTCGCAAAATTAGAGGCCTCCATAATTTAATTTCCACGGAGGCTGTTGTTGCGTGTGAAACTGATCTCCTATCACCAATCTGAGCTTACAGTTGCTTAGTTTTGAGATCACGACGGCACAACTAACATCAAATGGTAGCAACCCAAGTTTCCATCCAAGCAGAGTTTCCCGAATCCGGCTCCATCACATGGTCGAAACGCCAACGCCAGTGGCAACACGTGCTGATGCTTGCGTTTGTGCTGGCCAAGGGATGGAGGGCGCGAAAATCAGATAAAAGTCGAAAATAGCAGAACAGGAATTGAATGAGCAATGGATACAAAAGGAGTAGAATAGACTCGAGGCTTCTGTTGCAAGATTACATTGAGCTAAATACATCCTCTCCAGCTAGTTTACAGCGGTACCACTGAGCTCGTGGTCATTTCATGGTTGACTGTAATTAACTAAAGTTGAACAAAAGAAATCAACAATTATGTGAAATTGGGTGATGGATCCCGAGGTGTCAGGATCGGAACATGTACATCCTAAAAAGAATGAAAGTACCGACAACACAAGAGTACTCGGTATGTAGTATGAACAGAAGTGGAAATACTAGAAATCTGTATGAAACAAGTGGGTGAAAGCGCCGAATCTGGGATTAGTCATAATCTCACGTATCTTCATACAAGCAGGGAAACGTTGCCGTCAGCGATTAGCGAGGATTAGAGCATTGTCAGCGGCACTGTCATCTTCAAAAGAGTGCTTCGTGGATTTTGGTGGAAGTCAGAAGCGCCACAGATTTGAACTATACAAAGGAAAGAGACTTATAAGCCAAAGCTTCTATTTCGGTTCAAGCCAAGATCAGAAAAAAAGATAGCAATTTAGCAACTTTTGTTGTAACGAACATAAGAAAATCTAAATAAGATATCCTTTCCATTGATGTGAGCAATAAACTTTGACTAAGCATGAGTGGTTTTTATTTTATTTTGTTCTATTCTTTGAGTTCTTATGCTAGTGTACCTTCTGCTGCCGATACTTGATACGTATGGCACTCAGTGGACATTCTTTTGCATTCAATTGCAGGTCTTGCAATGCAGATACCGTAGTCTTCAGGTCAGAGGCCTTATAAGATGTATAGAATTCCAATGTTGGATTCTGCAGAAAGTAAAAGGTAAGTCAATACCCCGATCACAAAATTGTAAGCTCATGGCGATGAAAGAAATGCAAGATGGAGAACACACCCAAGGGTGGCGTGAGTCATCCAGCGTCCATCTAGCAAGAAATACAGCTGCTGCAGCAACTAGAGAAGGAAGAAAACTCAGGAAGTCGTACTCGACCAATGTCAGCTCTGCAAGGTAATCCGCCAAGTACTCCAATTCAAGACTAGGGCTCTGGAAATTTTACAAGCAGTTGATGAACATATGGTTAATTTTCTTGAGATCAAGGAATGTGGTATTTTCCTAAGCTCAGGCTAGCATGGAGCAGATCCATGACCCTTACCGTATACAATGCCTGCGCTGCTCGAATAAATCTCCTAAGAAACAAATTATTTGATACTTTTAGAATGCAGATAACTCCAATGAAAGTAAAGCAAATGAGAGTTCAGTAAGTTGCAGTACCGAAGGAAAGTTTTCGTAGTGGGCGTGAAAATCCGGAAGCCAAAATAATTCAGTGTTTGGCCCTCCAATTTCAGTACCTACCATTACACACCAATGTGGATCTTTTACATCTGAATAGACAACTGAATTCATAGTTCTAGAGAAAACATTGTCTGATGCATAATTTGGTGATTTCTTTCGGTTAATGTGTTTCATAATAATAACTTTGGTTGCATAATAATGATGGTTGAGCAACTGTCAGTGTTGTTCATCTTAGTTAGCCATAGGAACAAGCTAAAGCAAGCAAGGACTTTGGCTGTTGCATAAGTCTCTGCCACTTGAGCAAAAATGCGAAGATTCAAGTAGGCCAGGTGAGAGTAGCAGTGCATACCTCTTCTCTGGTGTAAGTGTTGTCTGTGATAAAGCAAAAATCTTCAACTCGTGGAGCACAAATTTCTTCATACTTCCTACAAAGGACAAAGAGGGCAAAATATGTTATGCTTCACAGGACAGGAATTGTGTTTCATGAACGTTGCAAACAAGTCATGCAGGCAAATGAAGTCTCTGGAATTCAAAGTGCAAGATCTTTCCAAAGAAGCAATTTTTATGAGTTGAAATATAGGAAAGCAGTCTATTTATCTAGGATATTTACGTTACTCCCTCCCTCTCCCTCTCCCTCTCTCTCTCTCTCTCACTCTCTCTCATGGAAAGCTTTTGCTCTATTTCATATTAATGCATCAAGAAAGCATCAAATGAGAGAGAATCAAATTACTTCTCCTTCCAGTAGAAGCCAAGAAAGGGTAATGTCTTTGCCTCCACTATGCAGAGTCATTGTGGTCCTACATTGTTTGCCTTCTTGGTGATGAATTAAATGTGGTCCAATCTTTTATGAGCCAAGTAAATACTTGCTGTACTGATATCATGTGCGATGCAAGATATATTGAATTCAAGAAATAACTGACAAACAAAAAAACCAAACTGAAAGTTAATGGGAACAGTCTTACGAGGCGATTAGCATGCAAGTGATGCCAAGTAGCTGAAGCCTCCGTCTTTCAATGTAGTTTTGAGACAGAAACCAGTCAATCAGATACACGGTGAGATAAAGCGTATCTGGGTACAACTTATATTCCTCGGATACCTGAAAACAGACGAGAAACAAGTTGGTTAGAAAAATCAGCCGGGACTTTTCGTGTAAACTAAAGGAATCCAAGACACGTTTTTGTTTCACGTGTGCATAAACACTGGATCGGAGGCACTTGATTTAATCCCCTTCACCAATTATATGAAAATGCACGATGCAATATGCAGTTAGTGAAGAATGTTCAGCGCAGATAGAATGCTGACTATGGCAGAAACAAATTTAAAGAAAAACCGGCAAAGGAAAAATAGAGAACACAAAATAGCGCAGAGGTATGCTGACCTCCACAAGCCAGTCAATCAAGATCCCCCTCATGCTCTGAGTAATATCTTTCTGGACAGTGTCCATAAAATTACAACAAGGTCTCCTGAGAAGCTGACGACAAAAAAACGAGATGTCAATGGTTGGTGCTTGTGGCCTGTGCATGGTTGGGAACAAAATATTAAAGGGAAAGGATGAAGAAAACTACACTGCGAATGAATCCTGGCCTTCATCATTTATGTTATTCATTGTGGAGCTTGATAGGGAAGGTCATTCATGAAGTAGCGTCTAATTCTCAATGTTAGAGAAGAGAGTGATACCTACTGATCTACTTGATCTTGGCATAGCCGTAACTTCAAACTTAAAAAGAACCAATTGAGGTTTCTGCAGCAGTGTCAAGTGGAGCCGAGCATTCTAACATAGAGAAGTTGCATAAACCAAAAATGAAGCCTTCTCTGACTAAGTGGAGCCACCATGTTTGTATGAACAATTTCGTCTAATCCATTAATTTTCAGCTCAAAAATTAGTCCTCTGGTTCAAGCTTTTTGCAGGCAGAGAATTTGCTATCCAGCTACTATATTAATCTCTTGAAAACTTCTCCCTCTAGATTCGTGTACTTCAGAATTCAGATTAGGCCGAAAAATGACTAGTGGATTTGAAGTGATATGAGATCAAAGTATCTATTGCACACACTGTTTATTGCACAAACCTCTGTAACACGTAGATTGCTGTAGATGTCCGGGGCATAAAGGCTGCATAACAGAGGATCCTTTTGATCAGAATCAATATCGGTAACTTGTGATTTCTCTGAAATCGTTGATATCTCATGAAGGCTTCCTTTCTCTGCTGTAACCAAAACCCAAACGAATGATGCCTATGAGCAAAACTCAGCATACAGACCCCGTAAAGACGAGAAAATTGTATCTCATTTGTATCACGTGTTCCATTAGGGAAGGCTACAAGAAGTCGAAGCACATTTTCTTAATTGCATGAACTTTCCCTTTTGTGTAGTTATTGAGTTTAGCTTGAACATCCCAAAGTGATAGGCCTTTGGTTTAGAGAACATAAAGAAATATGACAATGCGGACATATATATATATAGTTTTGTCTGAAAGACCTTGATTTTGTGAAGATGTTCCAGAACAATCTTTTGCAAGCTGAGAATTGATTATGGTGCATCCTGCGCTGCTTAACCATGAAGACGCATCTTCTTCATGCTTGATTGTCTGCAGAACTGTTTCTGAACTCGGTTGCTTGGCCACCATATCAGCTGTAATCTTTGCGCTTAAATCTGACTGAGGCTTCAAGACTTCCACTGAAACTGATTTAATCACTTTGGAAACCTTGACGGGAGCTTTCCCCACCTTTTTCCCATTTTTAGCCTGACAATGAGCATATCCAAAATGAGAGATGAGAACATTTGGTGAATTAAATACTTAACTCAAAGATGTTGTCTATTGTCACTCGAAATCGTCATGAACTGATTCTATTTGTTTCCAGCGTTTTGCAGATACGTGACAATGAATACTCATTCATGAAACATAGGAAGTGCATAGTTTATTTCCATCCAAATACATTCGAGTTTCGAATAAAAAAGTATACTGCAATAAACATGCATTGCACCAACAGAATGAAAATAGCACACTAACCAGTATTTTCGTCACATTGAAGCAGTCTTTACGTAAGCCGTTGCAGCGAACATTTGTTACGTCTTGAAGGGCTGTCTTCTTATTTCGCTTTGCAAATGCATTTTTAGCAGCACTGCCGTTCCCATCCGAAATTGCTCTCTTTGGCTTTTCTTGCGAAGCATGATTCTGATCGTGCTGTTTTGACTGCATAGATGATTCTGAAGCAATTGTTTCCTCAGATGCATGTAATGCAGCGCCTCGAGCACGGGTCATTCGACCATTAACAGCTCCGACGGTAGTAGTCCCTAGAGTTTCCCTTTTCATATTAATGAGCCTAGAAAAGGAGGGAATCCACATGATGAATAGGAGATCAACACCATGAACAGAACTAGATAAAATTATATCTTTAAAAAGAAGAATAGAGGATGGATTATTTTGTGGAAAATCTTTTAAAGAGCTTTGAAATGCAAATATAACAAAGTAATTGAAGAAGCCTAAGTTCGCCAGTAGAATGCCAAGAGTTGGGTTACGATTCAGAAAAATGATGAACGCGACCATGGGAGGAAGTCAAAGAAAACAAAACAGAAAATGAAGTTACACAACCTCTTAAACCAAAGCAAAGAGTAAAATCTTGGCTACCCTTGACCCACATCGTTTGCCAAATTCCCATCTCTCGTCCCGCATTTGCCAGTCCAAACAACCAAGAAAACACACAAAGCTACGGCTGATGGATGAATCTCCAAGAAGGCGGCTTTTTTCCAAGAAACCAAGAAAAACCCAACTCAGTCGAGTCAAATTCTTACGCCAACGAGCAAGAAAACATACCCAAACGAAAGCGCCTCCGATTCAAGATGGAGGCAGAATGCAGATGGAGCGTGGTTTCTGCGGGGCGCGGTCTCGATCCCACCCGGTCTTCTAAATCTGAGCCCCAAGAACAGCGCAAAGATGGTGATGAAGAGAGAACTGAAGGGTTGTCTTCTTCGTCTTTCTAGACAGTGTCAGTGACAGTGGGAGCGAGCGGGATGCTGCTCTGTTTAAAACTCTCAACAACTAACGAATTTTATTTATTTATTTATCCATTTTCATATATAATGGGTCCAAAAAACGGATGCACAGGCAAATGTTGGGTTAAAACCCAAGATCGAAACGTTAATTTATTGCGCGATGACACTTTAGCTCCGTTGACCATTTGACCAAAGAGTAAAGGGAATTTTTTTTTATTTTTTTGGTGGCCAGAAAAAATATATAAAGAAAGTTCATTCGAATGATTTCCACTCTTCTTTACATAGACCGGTGCATGACATGAAATGAGAATTTAGCTTGAATATCTCGATTTTAAGTACAATGAACTCTCAAAGTTGGAAGAGAGTTCATAGAAATACATTGGGTTTGCATTAACATCCAAAATCAAATTTTACTGCTCGTTAAACCATTATGATGCAGTAAGTAAATCCTGTTATAAAGTTCATCTAAACACATCCATTTACAAGAACGGTACATATCGATCCTCTTGATTGGGTCCGATCCGAGTACAATTTTCTAATTCAATAGTTCTTTGAAAAATTAATCACGTGGGACTCTTCATGTACATACCGTGCTCGCATCAATTGAAAGATACCTTATTTTGCACCGCAGATGACAAAGACATCCTGAACAAGGTCGGGCGCACGTCGTTTGGTCGTCTTTGCACCCCTTTCGGTAGTTGAAGATTCGAATAAGCTTTTTAAAGATTTGACACTTTTGAAATTGAATGCCGCAGGCAGACTATGCAAAATTGTAGGAAATTTTCCTGATGTAAGGTGGAAGCAAGTAGAAAAACGAAGAATAAAAGAGGTTGAGGAGGCCCCAAGCAAGGTTTGAATGGATTTGAACTTTTGAAAAACTGGGCAGGGCAGGGGAATTGATGACGATTAAGAGGAGATGTGGCAGCTTTAAGACAAGTTTAATCATTTAATGGATGCGCGCTTAGCTGGACCCCCACATGACGGGTGCCCACATAATCACGTGGAGGGTCCGACGGGTCATCTGACCCGATTAGTTCTTATTTATTTTCTTTCGAGTCTTTTTTGAATTTGATCCAGATTCTTCGGATGGCTGTTTTGTTAACTTCTTTTTTTTTTTTTTGGGTTTGGCTGAAAAGTCGTGGATTAGTTTTACGGAATGACGTAATGTTTTTATATTTAATTGTGACGGCACGTTATAAAGTTGTGCAATGCATGTGAAGTGCCATAGAAGTGCTGGGATTCGCACATGAGTCGGCGTGTTGGGTGTGGTGCGGTGTTTGCGCCATGGTCGCTACAGAGAAGAGAGATGATTGCAATTTTTTTTTTTCATTTTCCAAGTTTTATATTTCATTTCCAATAACATTTGACATTTTAATGTTTTCTTCTTCTTTTTTCCTATTTTCAGTATTAAAAATGCCTTGTGGACACTTAATAAAAATGCCTTAATTACACAAAGGGAATATGTTAGAGGACAAAAGAAAAAAACAACTACCATCCCTAAGCTAAGTAGATCAAAGCAACTGTTTACTATTATTGTATGAGGAGTAAACTTGTCGTAGATATGTAAATCTCCGAGACCATTATATACACCGCTAGCCTTATAAGCCATATAAGAAGAGAGCTAAAATCTAGATGGATAGCCTTTGTGGTCACACGGCTCACCAACAAAGCGTCGCAAATATTCCAATATTTCGTTCAATTTTTTTAAAAATTTTTATCATATCAAGTTACACTGTACATCCGTCTACAAAATGAAAGAGATGTTACATAATATCCATTGAATTGTCAATGAAACATGCTTAGATACTCGCGTCTAATTTTTCTAAATTATGAAACGATTTTATTAGTGAGTACAGTTATTGGATAGTTGTTCATTAGAATATAGTAAACTATAAACTAAAAAACTATTTACAAAAAATCCATCATTTTCATTTATTTTTTTACTAGTATTGAGGAACTTGTATCGAAGTTCGCCCGTGATTTTGTTTAGCAAGAGAGGGAAAGTGTTGCCCACAAGCAAATGTCAATGGGCGAGATGAGGTAGTGAGCGCGTGAAAGGGGAACCGGACTATTCTAAGGAATTGAATACAAGGTGCTCAGTAGGAAATGTCAAAGGGTTGATATGTTGTTGTCATAAAGATCAATGCTATAACTCTTCCGTTGCAAATTCTTTTCCTCAAAATGAATGCTTTAAAAGTATTTATAGTGAGAGGTAAGATGTGCTTACTGAATAAGATATTGACTGCGTTTGATTCGACTTTGGAAATGGGTTTTGGAGAAATATAAAGTTTGGTAAAATACAAACTGCGTTTGATAAAAAAAAATTTTGAAAAATGTATAGGCAGTCTAGGTCTGGCCTTCCCTATGGAGCCAACAATATTAAAACTCCGAAGAACATCTCAATAGAAAGGAATAATTCAGGATCGTACAACTAATTTAGAGACTCCCTTCTCCTTAGGGTTTCTCCTCTCTTTTCACACAGCTTTGTTCTTCAACCTCCATTGAGGGTCCCCTCCTCTCCCTTTTTCTTTTACTTTTGGCTAATTTGGTTCTCTATTTTCTGTCTTTTGCTTTCTTTTCGTTTTGAGGAGCTTTTCTCTTTGAATCTAGTCTAAATATGGAAGCTCCTCTCCCTCGTTTCGGGGAGGTTTCTATTCCGATCTAGTCTAAATTTGGGGATTTGTGTGTGTATGTTCTCAAGGTTTCGCCTTCATCAGGCTTTGTTGGTGAGCAAGTCCATTTTTTTAAAAATAAGATCGAAGGAACTTTGTGAAGGTTTCGCTCTCATAGGTCTCGAATCTATGCTCGTTCAATGTTGTTACTTTGAACGGCAATGATGTTTGGGAAGCTGAACCTAAGCTTGCATGGCTGAAAGGCAAAACTGTAGTAACAGATGGAGATCTTCATGTGTGCTCATTACTAAAGACAAATTCGATGATCGGCGGCCGATTTTAATTTGAAGAAGTCACAAATCTGTTCTTTGAGCATGTGACCCCTAATCTTGTTCTGATTATTCATCTTGTTATTTGGAGTTTATTTTGTTTTGAGGTTGTCTGGGATTTATCTTGATTTATAGTTGAACTGTGATGTTTCTCTCTTGTATTTATGAGGAATTGAATAAAATGTTACTTTAATGAAAAAAACTAAATTAGAGTTAAACCTCTAGAAATTGAACATGAGCCACGTATAGGCCTTTGTTGCACGAGCCTTTTCATGCCCTGCAATAAATCATTTAACCTGATATGATAAATGATTATATCTTGTTTCATGTGTAAATTGTTAACTGTAATATCATGACAGAAAATATGCGTCTAAAGCTAGAAATAAATGGATAGGGGCGAGGTTCTCAGCTCCACATATCCTCTCCAATTACGGCGGATTCTAAGAGAAAATGGTAGTGAAAATTAAAACGGTCAATTAGGTTTTTTTATAGCCATTTCCTCAATTCATCGATATGATATCGCAACATGATATGTATATATATAACATTTGAGATTGCACAACATGTGACAAATTCCAATAGTTGCGTTAATCTCTTTTTAGTATCGCACTTTAGGCTCTATTTGTTTCTCATAAACTTTTTTCTAGGAAAATATTTTCCTCATTTTTCGGCATTTGGATTGTTTAGGAAAATGAGTCAGCATAAAATGTTTTCTTAATCAACAAAAAACCTATGCTTAAATTCAAAAAAATGATTTCCTTTTTTCAAAATCAAAAATCAATTTCCAAAATGACCAGATATCAACACTTGAACAAGAGACTCTTCACATGAGCACGAGAACCCCAACACCCATTCCTAGGTCCCTTGGCAACCAGCCTAGGTTTACCAGGGTCAGGTCCAAGTCCATCAAGTCCAAGCCCAGGATCTTGGTGCCAATGCTGACTACCCCAACACTCCAGCTGGGGTCCACAGAGGTTGAGCTCAAGACCCCAGTGCCCGTGCCCAAATCCGGGACACTCGGATCCAAGTCCACAAAGGTTTGGCTTGAGTCCATCAAGGCCGAGGTTGGGACCCCTGCCCTTGGCACTTGGGCTTAGGTCTCTGAGACCCCAATGCCCCTGCCTAGGCGCCCATTTCCTGGGCTAGGGTATGCTTATGCCCTGATCCCCAGCACTTCGACCTAGATCTATTAAGGCCAAGGCTCGGGATCTAGTGCTCATGCTAGAGTCTTCGATGCTAGGGCCAAAGGTCCATAGAGGTCCATAGGCTTAAAAGCCCAGTGCTCATGTTCGAATCCTTGACACTCTAGCCTGGGTCCATGGAGGTCGGGCTCAAGTGCACCTCCGCCTCACCTTGGTCCATTGACCCTGAGCTTGAAACACTCATGCATTCTTGAGCCTATCTTTAATTAACTCGAGCCCAATTGAAAAAAAAATTGACTCATTTCACTGGATGAGCTACAATCATGCAGAAAGACCTAAAAAATATAATGTTGATCTAGGGAGCCAGGCATGGGCAACGGGGTCTCAAGCTTGGCTTATGTCGACTCGGGATAAGAGCCTGTGCTTGGGTCCCTAGCACCCGAGCCTAGGACCTCGGGGTCCGTGCTTGGTTCCTCAACAACTTATGCCCTAATTACTAGTGCATGAACAATGTATGTTTCTTTAGGAAAAAATAGAATTTTCTTTTTAAGACAACGAAAAGTAATTTTCGATTTTTCTTCGCCGAATAGCGAAAATTATTATTTTCGGGAGAATTTCAATTAAGGGCCCAAAATCCTCTCATTTTTTCAAATAAGGGTATAAAGTGGACTTTGTTTCAAATAAGGACATGAAGTGCCTTTATTGTTTCAAAGAAGGGTTTGACCAATGGCATTTTCGTCATTTGCATTTTATGATTTTTTTCCTTTTTCCTTTTTTTCTTTCTTTTTTCCCTTCTTTTTTACGGTGACCAGTGAGGGCCTAGGCAAGGGCCGTGACCTTTGCCAGCGGTCGACGAGCCCTTGCCGGTCCTTGCCCACCTCGCTGACCACCGGCAAAAGGAAGGGAAAAGGTAGGGAAAAAAGAAAGAAAAAAATGAAAAAAATGCAAATGACAAAAATGTCATTGGTTAGGCATTTATTTGAAATAAAGTTCATTTTAGACCTTTATTTAAGACAATAAGAGAATTTTGGGTTCTTAATTGGAATTTTCCTTTATTTTTCTAAAAAATACTTCTTGAAAAATGTTTTTTAGAAATGTTAAATTTTTCGTGAAACGAAGCCTAACGTATTTAGAGATATTTTCATTTAGTTTGGCTATTCACTTTAAGGGCAAAAAAAAAAAAAAGAGAGAAAAAAGCCGGGAAAGTTTTCTTTCTCTCGTGTCCCGAGTCCCTAGTCCAGACTCCTTGACACCTCTCGAGTCTCTCTCTCGCCCACCTCACCGCCGTCGCCACCTCGCCGCCGTCGCCCCCCTCGCCCTCGGGAACTCAAGGTGGGTCTCTCTCTCTCTCTCTCTCTCTCTCTCTCCTGGGAATCCTGAGCTGTGTGTGAATTGCCGAGTCCAATGGATGAATGGAGAGGCGATTTAGGTGAAATTTCTTAGTCCAATTGGTTGTTGACCTGTTAGGTTTCAGTCCAAGCTGTTGATTCCAACGTCAGTTTAAGAAGACACCGAGGAGCTTTTTGATTCCGATCTCAGTTGAATCGAAGTGGCTCTTCCATCTCCCGCCCTTTCCCTTTTTCCTCGTTCGATACGTGCTGATTTTGGGCTTTATTTCTATATGCTTGTTGAATTAGCTCTAGTTTCCGGGAAAAGAAATTTGCTTTCTGGAACAAAACCTGATTGCAATAGCAGCCTCAATGCCTTGTCTTGAACTGCAGAACCAGAAATGGGACCTCACTACCGCTCATACACACATGGCATCTCAAAATCAGTCTTTCTTCTCTTCTTGAACACCCACATGTACAGATTATCATTTTCTTTCTCTTGCTGCACTTGCTACTCTAATGTACAAATGCAGCGTCGCCATTATGGTAGAATTTGAGTTTGGTCTCCAGCCCTACTGCACAGTAGACCAAGACACACCAGGACAGAGAACCCCAACTCGCATCTAGTATTGTCCAGCTCAAATTAGGATGCGGGTCCCCCACACCGACAAGAATCTGTCCAATTACAACTTTTTCCTCCCATATCATCAATTACGTGTTACTGGTGTCTTGTTATATATGCGTTTTCGCTTTGTGTCTTGTTTTTTTTATCTCTTGTCATAGTGAAATGTCTGTGTCCAAGATTGTCCACCTATACGTGACTAGTTATTGTTGGTGTCTCATCTCATCTCATCATTTCCGGACTACTCAGCATACTCATCTGGCAAGGATATTGAAGCGGGGGGTTTGGGGGGATTTGAGTTAAAACTAATGCAAATCAACAATTTCCTTGTTTTCTCGAAATGACAATTTCTGCAATCGACGAAGCCTCATATAATTGAGATGTGCAGTTTTGACAGAGAAAGGAGAGGAGAATGGAGCCAGAGGTAATAGAAGCAGAACTTGTGTTGCCAATCTATTTCAGCTTCAAGAAGATTCAAGTTTACGAGAAGTATCCAAAGGGCCAGTCCAGTGCCCGGCGTTTCAAACATCTCAAGCAGATTGTTCAAGCCGAAAATTTCCAGAATTACCCTCCCGATGAACCTAATTGTAAGTTCATACTTCTCAGAACAAGCAAGCAAGAAAGAAAGATGAATTTTTCATTGTGTCAGGGATTTTTCTGTTTTCCCCCTTTGTTGATAATGGTAATAGATTATGTTGGTTGATACACAGCCTGGTGCGTTGTGGTTTCCTCTCAGTACACTTGCCATAATGTTGGTGCATATCAAGTTTCAAATCGAATAGCTTGTATTAGTTTCTTCAAGGGAGCTATTTTATGATTGGTTCATATTATTTGATATTGCTTCTGTCAGAAAAAAACAATAATGAGATTTTGGAAGCTTTAGAGACTTTGGTTAATTAGCTGGTTTTGCTAAAAATTTCTTACATGGAAAATAGTGCAACTGCTCAAGAATTAGGATCATCTGACTGGGGGATTTGATTCTTTAATTGTGAACTGCTGCTTCTGTTTTCGTTTTAAAGATGGCAAATTCTATTATAGACAGAAGGAGTGTTGTGTGCTTGCATTCTTCGAAACTTTGCATGAAAAGTAGACATTGAGATCAGATTGCCAGGACATCTTTGGTGGAAGGACTTTCATTAGGAAATATTTCATCCCCATGGCCTCTGGTGCACTTTGATGTAAAAATCTAATGATTGCTGTTGCTTCGCACACACATGTATCTAGGCTTTATAAGTTGCAATAGAAGTCTGAACAGTTATGGTGCAATTATTGTACTAGCACAGAGATGTACTTAACAACATAATAGCTTCTTTAAGCTCTACTTGCCTCTTTACATTTGAAAAGCCTGATCTTAGATTGTGTGCTGTTTTACAGATGTCAACATTGAATCACCACCTTCAATGCATCCAAGCAAGAGGATATGTGATATAACAGGATATGAGGTATGTAACTCTTAATGTCAAGATGCTGAATATTTTAATTTATATAACATTGGGTAGTATTGGGTTATATGTTATTGGATTTTCATATCCATTACGAAATATGCATTCTTCTGACTAGGTCATGAGAAAGAAGTTAAAGTTTCTTGAAGTACTTTTTGTTTCTGCATTTGCCATCGCAAAACATCTGATAAATGAAAATGTTCTCATCAAGATCTCACCTGTTGCTCCAATTAGCGCTTGACAGTTTCTTGCCTGGAACTGGATTTCATTTTTTTTCATAAATCGTATGAATCTAAGAAGAAAACCAGACTAGAATGAAAAGCTTAATGATCGAACTTTAATTTCAAGTATCCTACCTGGTGGCTATTTGGCATATCCTCCTCGTCTCTATATGTGTTGCCTAAACTACTGCTTTGGTGTGCTCTTTTATATACAATTAACTTTTCCTTCCTTTGGATATATTTATTCTGTCTCCTGTGCAATTATTTGAACTGGAATTTGGAGTAACACTTCTTTTCCTGGTTTCGCTCTTTGTTGACGGTTCCTTGTGGTTTTATTTCTGCATATACTATCATGTGTAGTGTTGAACTTCATGATTTCTGATTTTAAAGTCAATACCTATGTTCCAGTCCTTCGTAGAAGTGAATGGTCCTTTTGCAGATATATCCTCATTTATGAAGAGAACATCTTATCGAGCAGACCGCATAATAAAGTTTTTGAATATGTATGCCAATGCAGGCACCATACCATGATCCGAGGACAAAGCTTCGTTATGCAAATGCCGGCGTCTTTAAGGTCATTAGGTCACTTCCCAATGAGTATATTCAGAGGTATTTGACTCTAAGAAATGCAGCAGTTGTTTTGAGGTGAATTCAGCATATGGAAGGAACAGGGGATCTCTCTCTCTCACACACGTCAAGGGAACACGAAAAGGCCCACCCACCCGACACAAAGAAAGTTCATGGTCACTCATGTTGCAAGCATCTGATGCCGGCTTTCATTATCTGTCCCACCTATTCAAGTGACTTCCAGTTGAAAATTTCATTATTGGTGTTACCTTACCTACTCTAGGTTTCTTCTTTCAACAAAGCGATAGGGTTGCCAGGCGATTGCTGGTTGGTCCATCTTAGTTGCGATGTCAAGCAAAGAAAACTCAAGTCCACCACAATCCGACATCAACGATCTTGCCAACGAGATCATAACCAAAGTTGCAGAAGAGTGGGTATTTGAGGCGAATATCTTTTGCAGGACACATTGGCGTTGTTCTCATTCAGTTTCATTTGTGTAGGTAGCTTATGCAACTTAGAGGATTCAATGAGATTCTGAAGCGCTTGGTTAGAATAGATGATATGAGATATAAACATTGATAGAAAGTATCAAAGAAAAAAAAAATTAGAAAAGATGCGACTGGTCAAATTTTCTGTTCCTGTTCCCAACACTTCAGAGATGGAATTTGTTGTGCGGAATTCTTGAAAGATTCTAGAAATTGGCTCTCAATAATTAAGGGATCGAGATACTGAAGTTCAAAATACGTGAGCGGTTTATCGATCTTTCATAGAATTTTTATAAAAAGCTTTGAGATTGATAATTATCTTTCGAAATATAAATCAAGTGACTCTGATATTCTAATTTCTCTTTTGGGTATGTTTGTTCATTAATATAAAAAGGACAAAAAATAGGAAAAAATTAGATTGGTGGCCATTCGTGGCTCAAATCACGGGATGGGACGGCTCTTGTCAGAATAAAGAAAAAATAAACATCGGAATCGGTTCGAGGTTATCTCATATTTATCACTGTAGCATTGGAAATTCGTAGTGTTTCCTTTTTTTTTTTGTGTGTGCGAGAGAAGTGGTAAATGATTGCCCTGTCTTTGTTCGATCATGTTGAGAGATTCTCGCCACTCCTCGTTTCCTCTGCTTTCTGCCGCGATGAGAATATAATATACGGAGGGAATAAAAAAAAGAAAAAGAAACTAATTGGCGACTTATTAATTTCCTCAATATATATTTTTTTTGTGTGGAAAACATAGGATTGTTGAACTTTCCGAGGCATGTGAACCGTCCCGGTTGTGTATATCGGGTAGAAACTCCACCTCCAAAGTGAAGAACGGGACCTTCAAAGTCAATTTGAATAATGTATGTCGCGATTCAAATATATGATAAGAAGTCACGTCGATTTTATTGGCCGTGAATTGTATCAACGTGGATTAGAAATAAGCACTCCGAAGAAGTAGAAAGAGTTCAAATGTATGGTTTAATCGAATATTCCAAGCTATTTGACTATTTAGCTCGTTGAGAAGCATACCATCGACCTATTCGATTTAAAAAATAGAGGGGGGTCTTTCCCAAATTAGTCGTTGCATAGTGGAGATCTAGAACCTACCATGTAGGCCTCGATTTTGATAAAAATAGACCCGGGAAGTAGACTTGAAATTTCCTGAAATTGATCGGTTTCAATTTTTACTCGGGAAATGGTCCAATTTTCTTTTGTAAGATTTCGGTTATAAGGTTAAATTTGATTAATCTATCCTAAAGAAAAGTAAAAAGTGAACCCATGCAAAATTGGTGGAATTTTTTTTTTCAAACAAATGGCACGAAATTAGTCTGCCTTTCACCGTTATGTCATCCTCCAAATATATATTTTCAGATGGTTTTCCCTAAAAAAATCAAGCATGGTGCATGCCTTCGACTAACAACTCTCTTCATGATGCATGCCTTCGACTAGTAATTACCCTAGCATTCTATTTTCAAGTATACTATTTGCGTGGATTAAAATTTATAATCAATTTTTTTTTATAGAAAAAGAGTATTTTATATGCACCATAACTCATTTTGCGCATAAAATATTTACCTTTTTATGATTACATGGGATAAAAAACAACTTCTTTTTTTTAACATTTAGTCGAAAATGCGCCAAAAAATCTAAGTAAATTAAGACACGTTTGATAACATTTATGTTTCTCTGTTCTTTTGTTCTTCGGAACACAAAAAGAACAGAAATTTATTTGTGTACATTAATTAATTTTTCTATTCCTCAGAATAGATCAGTGGCTAGAGAATATATTTGGATAAAAAACAAGAAGTAAAAAAAAATCTACTTTTTTGTTCTTAGAGAAATAAACTCATTTTAGAAAAACAAGCTTAGAACTTAAGGCCAATCTTTACACCTATTAGTTTATTATCCGCTAGTGACCCATATGGGTTATTGATCACCACCGCCGCCACTGGTCATCGCTCATCGCCGGTCACCATCGGCATTGCCGAGAATAGAAATTTTTAGATTAGTACCAAACGTGTTTTCATTTTTTTTATTTTGGGAATATAAATTTTGTGCAAGTACCAAACACGTTTTTTTGCTTAAAAATTTATCTAGATAATAAAAAAATATTTCTGAATAAAAATTATTTTCGAAAATAGAAACGTTAGAAAACGCACCCGTAGGCAAAGAAAGACAACAATTGCTTTTAAAATCTGTCTTTTATGACCATAAACAATTTT
Organism: Metrosideros polymorpha var. glaberrima; assembly: GCA_001662345.2. Lineage (NCBI taxonomy): Eukaryota > Viridiplantae > Streptophyta > Magnoliopsida > Myrtales > Myrtaceae > Metrosideros > Metrosideros polymorpha. The sequence continues at coordinate 26,354,703 of BCNH02000006.1, read as the reverse complement.
TTTTTTTAAATTTCCAAGGATTAGGTGGAAAGAGACAAATGGGAGAGTCAATGAAACGCCAATACTTCTACGATCAAAAGTGCTCTGGCGTTTTGTCGCCTCTTCGTATCTTAGAATTTCCTCTTTACACGGAAAGTTGTATGAATTTTCCGGCAGGTTAATCAGATAATAGTGGGTTGGTGTCCAGAAGAGCTGACCATCTATTGGTTTCCCACTGGACCAAAACTTTAGGGGCAACACTTTTGAGATTTAGTCCGTTACTTGGAAATCGCAAGGCCTGTGTCTTGATTCGTGTAGCTGTGGAACGAAAAGGGTGAAAGATGGGTTCGTTTGGGAAGCTTGCGAAGAGGGCTCTGGAGACTGAGATGCCTGTAATGGTTCAGGTACTTTGATTGAATTTTTGCTTCTGTTCTCGTATCAATTTGGTTTTGACTGGCAAAACCCACCCGGGATTTCTCAATTGTTTCTACTTTTTGCGAAATATTGCACCAAGTTGATTTCTTCTGCAGATACAGGAGGTGATTCGAGGAGCGAAAGATGCCATGTCTTTAGCTCAGGTTTGTTTCAATTTAGTTCTTCTTGTGTAGTGGGACGCTGTGTTTTTTTGTTTTGTTTTTGTGTGGTGATTGATGACTGTGTTGGTGTCGACAACTGAGAATGCATCATGATCTGTTTTAGTTGTTCAAGAATTAAATGGCCAAATTTTGTTGGGAAATGGGGATAGTGTCTTTCTCTTGCTTTTGTGTGAAGTGGGGTTGGTTCTGGTTTAGGGAAAGGCATTTTAGGTTTCTCGAAAAGGGCCAAGCGGAAAATCATGTGGGAAATGCATTTGTAGAAGTGCCTAGAGTATAAAAAGGTTTTCTTGCTTGACAATTTTGAGAAACTTAAACAAAATATATCTACCTTCCACGCATTGATTTTCGTTCACTTTCTTTGTTGAATTGGGTAAATTTTGAGGACTAGATTCCTGGCGAGAATTTGGTATCCAGTCCATATTGCAGCCTGGGTTTTACATGGGATCCACTATACTAGTCAATGTGTGTGAGAGGCATGGACAAGCGTTCTGGGGATCATTAGTTTGCCTCCATTTCCGAATGAGTTTTATCCATGATTTTCCTTTATCTGATAATGGGGAATCTTTTCTCTTATAAATAACATCGGTGTTGCATTTCAGTGTTCGCTTTTGTGCTCATTCTTCAAAGCACACTAACAGAAATGTTGATTAAGCTCTCATTCCAAGATACCCACGGAAACAGAAATGATTGCCTATGGACTTGAAGCATCAAACCGTTTGTTCCCTGCTTAATGAGGCATTTTCCTCATGTCATGTGAAGAATCTGTTGACTCTGGTGTATCCTCTTGCCTGCCATTAACAATCATATCTTAATCTATTGAATGATCAGAACATGTTTACTTTGAAATCTGCATTACTCGTTTAACTGTGGAAGGGCTTTTGAGTGGAGTTTCTCTCTATTTCTTGTGGCATATAAGGTTTAATATCCTATGAAATGCTACCTGTTAACTTTGCCATCGTTTCTTGGGTTGTGCTCAGGGAGTGGTCTATTGGCAACCACCCAAGGATGCACTGGACAAGGTAAAAGAGCTTGTTTGGGAGCCTTCTATTAGCCGTTATGGTGCTGATGAAGGTATGCCAGAACTCAGAGAGGCATTGGTAAAGAAGGTACGCATTTTAAGGCATATTGCATTGACCTCTTCTTTATTGTTCAGGCTAAAAGATTCCAGGACTTGGAAATTTAAAGACGAGTTTGCTTATAATGGCATCCTACAAATTGCTTTCTTTTGTTTTGCAGTTGCAGCGGGAAAATAAATTATATAAATCTTCAGTGGTGGTAACTTCAGGAGCAAATCAGGTTTCTGGAAGAGCATTTCTCTTTTCTCAAATAGTATTTTTCTTCAAGTGAAGAACAAACAACTCTGCTCTAGTACACCCTGATGGAATGATGCTGACCAACATATTATCTGTTCATTTCTCTTATGCCAGGCATTCGTGGATCTTGTTCTCACGTTATGTGATGCTGGCGACTCTGTAGTCATGTTTGCGCCATACTACTTTAATGCATACATGTCCTTCCAGATGACAGGGGTCACTGATATACTGGTTGGTCCTGGTGATCCTAAGACTCTTTATCCTGATGCAGGTTAGATTTTTGTGAAAAGTTTCTGTAAATTTGTTATCCTTTGAGTTTGAACTTAATAACTTAATACTCTCATGCTTCCTGTTATGAGAGTGTGTTTTCTATCTACCATGTGTTCTGTGTGAGGACTACTGATCAATTTACTATAATAGCAGATTGGTTAGAGAAAACTTTATCTGAAACCAAACCTGTCCCAAAGCTTGTAACAGTTGTGAATCCTGGAAATCCATCTGGCACCTACATCCCTGAGTCTCTTCTTAAGGTCTCTCTCTCTCTCTCTCTCAAATGGCCTAATTGTTGCTACAAGTATACAAAATTTATAGGTTTTCATATTCTCTGGGAAGATTTTGATGCACTGTCTTGGCAAAGGTTGGGACTAGATAATCAAGTTCTGCTTCAATTATCTAACTTTGTTTTTTGTTTTTCCTAGTAGAGGATATCAGATCTTTGTGAGCAGGCTGGCGCATGGCTAGTTGTTGATAATACATATGAGTAAGTCGTGGTTATTTTCTATGCTTGTCTTTTCTGTATCAACCAGAGCTTCTCAATGTAATGATTTTTTCTACCTAGAGGTTCACATTAGGGTGGTTTACAGCAAAGAAAGCTCTTCTTTGTTGATTGTGCTACAGTTAGTCTACAGTCTGTCCGCACGACAATTTGCCGGCTCCTGTCCTAGACTAGCGGCATGTGACACATGTATGCTAGGATGACTTCAGAGTGAAGTCATGTCATTCTGTGGTTTCTGTCTGCATAACTAAAATCTATTTTCATATTAGATTCTGCAATCCAATCTGTTGGCTAAGAATGCTTTATATACTGATTGCGGAGTAGTTTCCTTTCATGCTGCATGTAAGTGAAGGTGATCAATTTGTCTTTGCAGGTACTTTATGTATGATGGTCTCAAGCACACATGCATTGAAGGAAATCATATTGTCAACATCTTTTCTTTTTCCAAAGCCTATGGAATGATGGGATGGCGAGTTGGATATGTAAGTTGCTTTTTTGCATGAGAATTGAATGAGTTGCTTACGAACATTAAGCCCTTTCTCTTTTCCATTTCACTTGGGACAGTGTGTCGAATTCGTTTGACCATAAATTTAAGTATGTTGATCAGCGAGTCATTATGTTAATCTTCACCCTGGATCGCCTTAGTACATCTTCCTGGATTAAATAAAAAGCATAAATGATTCTCTATTGATGGCTGCTGCAATATTAAACAGTTACCTTGAATGCTCTCGGTTTATAGGAGAAAGATAATTTTGGGTTTATGCTTTATATCTTGGAACGCACACATTTGGCCAATGTTTCCTCTTTTTTCTATAACGTAGTTTAAACTTTGTTGATGGTTTGTCAGTCTTTCAAGAATAAATTGGTAAGTGCAATTTGCAGATTGCATATCCTTCAGATGTCGAAGGCTTTGCAGCCCAACTTCTCAAAGTTCAGGACAACATTCCCATATGTGCTTCGATCATCTCTCAACATCTAGCCCTGCACTCCTTGGAAGTGGGACCAGAGTGGGTCACGGAGCGCGTGAAGACTCTCGTCAAGAACAGGGAGATTGTCGTGGAAGCTCTCGCTCCTCTTGGGGAAGGGGCGGTCAAAGGCGGGGAAGGCGCCATTTATTTGTGGGCAAAGCTACCCGAAAAGTTTGTCCACGACTTTGACGTCGTTCGCTGGCTTGCTCATAAGCATGGGGTCGTGACTATTCCCGGGAGCGCATGCGGGTGTCCCGGGAATCTCAGAATATCATTCGGAGGGTTGGTGGAGAGCGACTGCAGAGCCGCTGCGGAGAGGTTGAAGAGGGGATTAGAGGAATTGGTGAGGGATGGAATGGTACAATGAGTGGTTCTGTTAGCCTTTGATTGGAACAATTAGGACATTGGGGTCTATTACCCAATTTGTGCCACATTCGTGGCTGGTACATTGCAATAAGCAGTGGTTTTATAGTTCTTGTTTATCTTATGGCAAAATGGTGCTTCGCACAGGGGCTTGTACTGTCAAACGAGTTTGGCACTAAATACAGGCAGAAATGTTTCACCATTCAGGAAATTCGAACGGTATGATAGCCAAGTTTGGTAGAAAAAAGATACATTCTTAAACGCATTCTCGCTGTGAAAAATAACGGGACATGTCTTGATGTTCCTAGAGCTGGAAAAAGTTTCAATGGCTATTTGCAGGAGTTGTGCGGCGGTGCTTGCTTCCGCATCAATAAGTTGGCCTGTCAGAACATCGTCTCATCGCGTCTCCTGGTTGAGCGAGCCATTCGCAAAGCAGCATCGACGCATGAGATTTCGAGTTTTTAAACTTGGTCGTGACTCCGATATTCACAGCAGTACATCCTCTTCCTGTTCAAATTGGGAAGTCGTCTACCGGTATTGGTAAGTTCACTGTTCTGTCCGGAGCTTTGTGTCCCAACCCGTAGTGATGATCACACTGATAGGAACGTCCCGTTTTGTCAAACTCCATTGCTTGTCCCGCCCTGTTCACCCATGTATCTCTCTCCAAACCAAACTTCTCCTGCAGCACATGCGATACTACCTAAGTTCCCTCTTCCAACATGCGAATCAAAGCTAACTTTTGACACGTAGAACGTGCTACGAGAATTCTATGGACTGAAAATCTTTCCCTCAGCATAAAACTTCAAGTACTAAAAACAATCTTGGCCACAACAAAACAAAGAAAAAGATAAAAACAATCTTGGCCACAACAAAACAAAGAAAAAGAAAGAGAGAGAGAGAAGGCAGTGATGTTCCCCAGGTACGTGCTGTTTCACGCTGGCTTCATACGGCAAGCCTGTTGATTTTCGTTTAGTTTAATTAGATCTTTTGGGTTCTACTGAATAATGAATGCTCTCCTTAAATTGGAACGAAGCAACCGGCTGTGCAGAGTATCTGGAAGGAGCAGAACAATGGGACTCCAGCATGGGAACAGCCTCCTCACCATCTTCATCCTCTTCCTCACCTGCATTTGCACCCCAACGTCTTCGCAGCTGGTGTCATTGCGACATGGTAATCTCATACTCTCTCTTTCTCTTTCGTATTTGGATGGGCATTGTCTGTTTGACTGTATCGGATTTCTTGGAAATCAAAATGATCAGATGAAGAAGCTAAGTGCAAGACGGTGGACTGCGGGATGGGGACGTGCCAGGAGACGCCGGGCTCGCTGCTCGGGTATGTGTGCAACTGTTACTCCGGGTGGACCATGCCCCAGTTTCCTGGCTACGTCTGGCCCTCCTGCATCTTGCCTAACTGTCAGTCCTCTCTCTCTCTCTCTCTCCATGTCATAATGTATTCGAACCGTCGGCTCATGTGGATCCCTCGTTAAACCCCATATGTCTCACTTGATTGAACGGTCCGAATGCGTCTCTAAACTTGGAACGGAAAAGCATCGGACAAGCTAAAGGGAAAATTACATCAGGCATGTGTGTAAAGATCACTAAAACCAGCACTCTTTAACAAGGTGTCACCATCTTCGTATGCAAATTTCTTTAAAAGTCCTGTAACTTTTCACAAGCAATAGGACATCGAGTCATTCAACAAAAGGAAAGAAAAAGGAAAGAAAAAGAGGACACGATTTCACATGAAGTTTTCTGGAACAACACAGGCACCATCAATTCCCAATGCGGCGGTGAACCTCTGTTGCCTCCGCCCCCGCCGCCATTCCAGTTTCCACCAACACTTAATTTATCCTCCCGTAAGTTCTCTACTTTTGGTTTTTACATCCGGCAACATGATATAACCGTTCCAAGAATTCATTATCTTCCCCTTGCTGTGTCGTTGCCATTGCAGCTTGCTTGTTCGTGTTGTGTGGAGATGGGGAGTGTGTGGCCAGCGGGAATAGTTACAAATGCCAATGCCCCCAGGGCTCGGCCAATTTGATGAGCCTGCCCACCCTCGCTTGCTTACAACAATGTGAGTTTCTCCAATCTAATTCAATGGTTATACATTCATATTGGCATGTGATTATGTTTTGAATCTATCCAAAACTCAAATAGAAAGTAAGTTCCTCTTCGTAACACCTAATCGCTTTATTCGAAAGTAATCGACTTGCTTTTTCACATCGTAAAGTACTTGCTTGTATTGTCGAGGACTTGCAACAATAATGTGAGACAACTATTTGCTAAATAATCTGATGATGTGCTTACATTTGTTCGTTCGATGTTCCCGTCAGTGACAGATGGCCTGAAACGATGCAAACGATTTGTAACATGGGACACAGTTTACTGTTATTCTAACTGTACCTTTCGTAAATCATGTTTTACTGTGTTTAGGCAATTTGGGAGCAGATTGCAATATTGGGTTCGGCCCGCCGGCCACGACATCCTCGCTGCCGCCGCCTTCGAAATCTTCTGCCTCGCCTGGAAATGGTAAACCATCCCCACCATCTCCTTCAGCCCCACCTCGAAATGGTAAATAAGTCGTGCGCTCAATATAGTTTAGGCGGGATAATTCTATGTTAAAATGTTAGGCCAAAAAAAGTGAGAAAGAAAAACCAATAGATGTATATTGTGTGCTTGTGTATGTAGATTGCTAATTGACCTTGTCAGTCGAAATGACTTCTTGGATAGGAAGGATTACCATTTGCATCCTACACCCAAGGGGACATTAGATTTCACATCTTGTAGGGTGAGTACTAACACTTCGCATGCTAAATTACTAATTCAAAATCACAGACAGCACGCACACAATGTTGCATTAGATGGGTATGCAAATTGTAGTTCTCGCAAATATTAGGGCTCGTTTTGTTTTGCAAAAAATAGATAATTTGAAAAATATTTTCCTATAAATGATTGCTTGTATCGCTTGGAATAATTAGCCAATAAAAAAATATTTTCATTATAGACAACAATTTGCGTCTGAATATTTTCATGGACGATGAAAAATATATTTCGTCAATTTGTTTTTGTAAGCGATACGAGCAATCATTTATAAGAAAATGCTTTTCAAATCATTCATTTTTCGCGAAACAAACAAAGCCTAGATGTTAGATTTGATCGCTTGCCTCCGAGGAAGTATCACCTCGAATGCGGGGGTGTTGTCGCTGTTTCCTCTTTCACATAGCCCAGAAAACATTCAATGGGCTGCAAATGGCTTCCGAGGTTGCTTTTGCTTTATCCTCACAAGAGAATTCTTTCGATTTTCCTAATATATATATATATTATCCCTGTTAATTCTCGATGAAACGCTTGGTTCTCTTTCCCGAGCATAGCTGATGCGATGCTTGCCTTGACAGGATTGGCAGACGCACCGAATTGCTCGAGGAGTTATCGGACGCTGTCATGGATGCTTCTTGCAGTAATGGTCGTCTCGTGGATTTAGCAAGAGCGATGCAATGAAATGCATCTGAATTAGTCATGTTCATGTAATAATATCGCTGCTAAATTATTAGGAAGATCATCCTTTTTCTTGATAATTAAGTTGCCTCGCTTCTTTAACATTTGACATTACTCTATATAAAGGAGATAATAAGTATTTATTCTTTATGCAGTCTTGTGGCTTGTAAGTATTTCTCTCTCTCTCTCTCAGCTTCATTTCAGGGAGAATTACTTGCTTATTCTGTTCTTGAGATTCAACAGGAACTTCTCGCTGTCCTCCGCAGCAATCCTCACCACCTGCTCGACCCAGTTATTCCGGTCAGGAATCCCGAGGACCCCCGATGCTGATCCCGTTGCTGCCACTGCCTGCGGGAATTTGTGAGTATCCCCTTTTTAAGGCAGTCGAAGGCAGGGAGGTTCTCGAGCGCGGCCCAACTTGAGGGCCTCGTCGTCGTCTTCCTCCACGAACGACCTTGAAAACACGTCCATGCCAGTGTTCCTCCATATGGACTGGACTGGCTGTGCGGGCAAGCTCCGTCTTGGGGCCTCTGCACGAATGACAAAGAACATGAGTGATGGAGCAGGAGCTGATGGTGCGAGAGGAGATTTATTTGTGAGACTGAGAGGAGAGAAGATTCAGAGTCGTGTACACGATGGCCAATTGCATGGGAATCGGGCAGGGTGTGTGTATTTTTACTTTATTTTTATTTTTTTTGGGCGGGATAAAACCTTCATGGATGATCTAGATAGATTGTGATCTTCGAAGCCTACCAACTTTTTAATTTGAGTCATAATTATTTGACACATTAGCATGAATCTACGAAGCAAAAATATGTCATCGTAACTTCATCAGTGTGCCAACATGAAGATTGTTCTTTCGCATGAGGGTTTCGGCGCGAGTCTTCACCACGCTACGAACTCATTGATTCATGAAAGAGACAGCCTTATAACTAAAACCAGCTATACGTACACGTATTATTCATCCCGGAAAAATTACCAAAAAAGTCATAAATCTATTACAATTGTGTCAATATAGTCATAAACCTTTTCATTTTGCTAATTTATTCATAAACCTTTTGTTGATTTGCCAATTCAGTTCTAAACATTTCGATTATGCCAATTTAGTCCTAAAACTTTTGACGATTTGCCAATTTAATTTTAAACCTTATGATGATTTGCCAATTTAGTCTTTTCCAACCAATTTTGATTGAAATTCACTAACATGGTAATCCAATCAGCGTCGACCATCTTACATGGCACGATCGGCGCTAACGTGGATAATTTTTTAGTTATATATATTTAAATATTTGATTATTATTTTATCTTTTTTCTATGTAGTCTGCGCTTTCATCAGATTTTGTGTTTTGTCATATATTCATGCATATTTTAGGTCATATCCAAATTTAGTAGTCTAATAGTTCATGCATGTTAAATTAGAATTCACATAGACATAAGTTAGATTAAAATTGCATTCATAAAAAAGAAACACCCCCAAATTTTTTTTTTTTTTGCTAGAACAAAAAACAAAAGAAAAGAAGTTAACATTGCATAATCATACTTAGAAATCATGTCTAGGTCGTGCATTGCATTATTGTTTGCTTCCCAGTTAATACCTTGTAGAACCTTTGTCGCGTTTGATGATAATAAAGCTTCTCCTTTGTTTTTCTTAACACATCAAGGTTTTTTTTTTTTTCTCTTTCTAGTAATTTATTTATTGCTTTGATTTATTGAGTGTTAAATTCTCGCTTGTGCATCCGCATGATCACTTTTCACATGTTAGTAGTTTAAAATTAAATTGATGACTGCTTTAAAGAGAAAAATAGTATCGAGAAAGCGTTAGATTTATCTAGCATAATCAAGTCCTCGTATTCATGAAATCTTTGGTTCATTGAAGCAAGGCATTTTCTTACATTTTGCTTGGTTTTCTAATCTATCTAAAACTCGAATAAAAAGATAAGTTCTTTTGCATAACGCAGTAATCACTTTCATTCAAAAGTAATCAACTCGCTTCTTCATGTCCCCGATATAATGGTTGCATAAAGTACTTTCCCGTACTGTCGAGAACTTGCGATAATAACACGAGACTATCTATTAGATAATCCAGTATCTGGCCCGATAAGACGCGATCGATTGCTCACCCATGACACCGGCCATTGTAGTTCTAACGGTACGTTTCGTAAATCATTTTTCTGTGTTTAGGCAAATTGGGAGTTGACTGCAGCAATGTTGCGTTCGTCCCGCCGGTCACCGCTCCGCCTCCTGTGGTCTCTGGAACTTTTAAGCCGTCCCTGCCACCTTCTTCGTCCCCACCACGAAATGGTGAATAAGTCGTGCGCTTGATATAGTACAACACTTTGCACACTAAATTACTAATTCGGAATCGCACGGACATACAAACACCCAATATGCATAAGATGAGGATGCAAATTGTAGTTCTTGCAAACATTCGAGGGCAAAGTACCAAAAAAATCATAAATCTATTGCATTGGTCAAATTCAGTCATAAATCTTTCAATTTGACCAATTTAGTCATAAATCTTTTCATATTGGTATAAATTCAGTCTATCTGGCCAATTTAGGTTGGAAATCGTTGATGTGAATGTTGGTGGTCCTACGCAACACAACCGACATTGATGTGGACATTTTAAAAATATTTTATTTAATTTTTTCTTTGTTTTCTCTCTTTTTCTTTCCCTTCTCTTTCTGTTGGCGGCTATTTGCCAGCCACCGACCACAGGCCATGGTCGACAACCGGCAAAAATAAAAGGGAAAGAAAAGGAGATAAAAAGAAAAGAAAGGGAAAAAATAAAAAAATAAAAAAATTTTAAAAAATATCCATGTCAACGCTGATTGTGCCACGTAGGACCGTCGGAATCCATGTCAGCAATTTCCGACCAAAATTGGCCGGATGGACTGAATTGGTAGCAATGTGAAAATGATTAGATTTTAAATTAGTCCAATTGTTTATGGTACAAATGCAATAGTTTATGATTTTTTGGGTACTTTTTCCAACATTAGAAATATTACCTCGTATGCTCGAATGGGCCTTGGTGGGGGCTTGTATTGTCGCTGTTCCTCTTTCACATAGCCCAGAAAATAATCAATTGGGCTATGCTTTAAGCTCTCATTATCCCGGGGTACTAGTTAATTTAACATGCTAATTGAGTTGCGTCATGAATTGGTACCTGTAATTGACTTGCAAGGTTGCTTTAGCTTTATCCTTACAAGACAATTCCTTTTCTTTTACAATACACGTTTTCTGTTAATTCTTGATGAAATGCTTTTTTTTTACCTGAGCATATCTCATAAGATGCTTGCTTCGACAGGATTGGCGGATGCATCGAATTGTCAGAGGGTTTATCAGGCGCTATTGCGGATGCTTCTTGTAGTAATAGTTGTCTTGTGCATTTAGCATAGCAATGCGATGGAATGCATAAGAGTTAGTCATGAAGTTGAGTCAGACTTAGGGCTGATTTGGACCCTATCACCATCTAATAACTTTCATCATTGAATTCTTTTTGTCAACCGTTAACCTACTCTTTTGTTGCAAAAGAAACAAAGTCATCACACCGCTAGATCAAGTGAAAGGAAGCGTTTATTCTTTAGACGGCTAAGTATCTGCTACAACGCGTTAGATCAAAACGTTACCTAAGATTAACGTGAAAGGCTAAGAATCTTCAAGGGGCTGCAAGTTCGTAAAACGACTTGGTTTGCGATTAATAGACGAACATTTCCATTTCATTAATGTTGTTTCCTTTCTGATCCTGACAGTTCATAATACATCATCTTCAAGCACACTATGCAGAAACAAAACCTAAGTCTTGCAACAACAAGGATACCTTAAACAACAACAAAAACGGAACTGGTGAAGACAAAATCCAGCGAGTGCCTTCAATTGTTCTCTCTCTCTCTCTCTCAGCTAGAAGTGGATTAGAAGATAAGGGCATGTTCTTCAAATAATTCACTCTTTTGTTGTGCATTTCGTTTATGAGCAGTGCGACTGATTCATCTCAATCGATCGGCTATGTCAAGTCAATCCTGCGACATCAATGTGTGTAGTGTACATGTTGTGGCTGAAACCACTAGTCAGGTGCTTAAGTATGGGGACATAAGTTCTGTCAAATGATTGTGTTTATGATTGCTTTTCGTGAAGGAAAAGCCAAAGAAAAAAAAAAGATTTCCTCTTCATTTGGGGTCTCACGCAATGCACATTTTAAGTTTTGTGTACGAACTGTAGTCGAGTCGGAAAATTGTTAGCTAGTACAGTAACGTCTTACAGATTCATAGGAAAATGCCACCAGTGAGTATTCTCACTATCTTGAATCTTAGATAGGTCCAATGTGGATTGATTGATCAAGGTGACGTCCTTGGCCTATTATAGTCCATCTGTCTGGGGAAAACCTTATTAAATCAGGGTTGGGGACAAGGCATGATCGAGCCATCTATCTCAGTTGATCGAGTATGATTGGACTTGCCGAACTGGTCTTGATGTGGACCTTGCATCAAACCCAATTATATTAAGAAATTATATTAACAAGTCATGATGTATTGACGAGGCACTGACTTTCAAAAGGCAATTCATCATCTATGAATGCAGATGTATGGACCGATTGATGAGATACGAACAGCACACATTGATTTGGAAATCAATGGAAAATGTAAACCTACTCCGAAAAAATATGGGGATTAATCACATCATATCAGATGTTTCGTTGAAACTCTGGAACAGGAAGATCAGATATGCAGATTGATTTCATTGCTTTCATCTTGTGGGCAGAGAGCTTCAGGCCAATGAATCTACCCTGTCGTCATCATCTAGATATGAGGACAACGAACGCTGTCATTTGCATGTATTCCGACCAGGGATCGTGTCTATCTCTCTCTCTGTCTCTCTATCTCTTCTCTTGGGATGTTCTTAATACAGATCCTCCAAAATCCATATACCCATCGAGAAAAACTGAGAAGAAACGTGATTGGCACAGATTGGAGGATTAAGAACTCTCAAAGACCTAAGAGTCATGTGGTTCATGCAAATTAGACTAGATTGGCTCGTGCACAAGTCGAACATGTACTGTCCGGATGACTAACCTCATCTTGCGACTTCTTCTCGAGGACAAGTTGGTTTTACATATCTCGCTGAGCGATACTAGGTATACAAGGATTGATATATGAAGTGATGTATGTGTCCGACTCTTGTTAGGTATATAATCAGATATGACGGCATTTACTAACATTATCGCTTCTGTAAATTAATTTTTCAAGCGGGTACGGAACTGCAAGATGATTACCCTTTAAGTCCACCATAGTTTATTTCGTGGCTGGACTTTCAAGGAACCCTATCATGATGGATATGGAAACTAGAAACTAGCAGGTCAAACACGTTCCCACTAAAGGCAAGAACGAAAGACGACACTTTATTGTCTGATAGCATTTCCCCAACACTCTATCAGACCTAGTTAGTGGTTTCAAATCCAAAAACAAGGAGAACTAAAACGAAGATGACATATATTAGAATAAACATCGTAGTGTGGGGACTGGAGATAGTGGCGTTTGATGCTTTAACTCTACTGTAGAGCTGAATTTCAAACGAAGCGGGAACCTTCTGAGACAAGTTTGTCTGAATCTTCGAGGGATGGAGTTACTGGTTTTCCTGGTGTTTGAAACAGACAACGACAGTAGAAAGCGTTAAATTCACACAGAGCCTCGACATGATTTGTCCAAAAAGGTTTAGTAAAGAAATAATTAACCCTAGATTCCTCCCGACAGTTGAAAAATAGAAAAGGCACAATAGAGTCACGGACATTGAAGTGATGCGAGGGTTGATGTTGGGAGAATGATGGATTTTCTAGAAATTTATGCGGGAAAAGAATCGCTTCACTCTTTATTTATTTATTTATCGGAATCAGCATTTTCAACCAAGTGATCAAACGTTCTATCGCACATGAAGTTTTCTATTTGAATCAGCATTTTCATTGTCACTTTGGTAAAATATTCAAACAAGCGCTTCTCTCTCTCTTTTTTCCCATGTACATCTTCCGAAATTTGTAAGACCACTACCGACTATTTTAAAAACTTAAGTTAGTAAATGAATGTGTCATTCAATATTTAACTACACCCCCCTCACACGTAGTCGGACTTTGACCTAAGAATCTAGAGTAGAAATTTATAGTGAAGAGAATCTCATGCTTTAATACCATGTGAAATTTTATGAGACCACCGTCAACTTTTCTAAAAGGTTAAACTAGTAGATGAGTGCATGGCTTAATGTTTAAATACTATTTTACATGGAAGCATTACATGTTAATTGTTGATGTCGAATATAAATTTCATTAGGTCTGATTTTGATATAAATGTCTTACAAATCAGTGAAAAATCACACGGGGCAATTTTTATGACAGAAGCAAAATAATTTTAACAAAAGATTCACAACCCTAAAAGTACAAGGACCGAAAGAATGTAGAGATGGAAATGATCGCTTCTAAACAAAAATATCATGTTTCAATGGCCATTTGTAAACACTCCAGAGTAAAATTTCAAAAGCAGCATGCCAATGTGGAAAAATGTGCCCTTAAGATTCTCCGGAGAGATAAACCTGTTTGAGGTGCGCGTAAACTAGTACAAGCACCACATGACTGCTATGTTTTTTATTTATACAAAAAGTCAAACTGACTCGCTAATTTCCATTTAAACTATCGTTGAAAAATCTATAATGAGGTTCAGAGTTGTTACACACCAAAAAGTACACAAACCTAATTTGGACACTTCAAAAAATTATGGACGTTGAAAGTGTGATTATGAGGTTTTAATATATGCATTATTTCCAGTTAGCTCCTCATCATTGTTCATTTGGACATACCTAATCTTAGTTGCATTAGTCGGAAGTGGGCATCAAAAGTGTTAATGCAGATAAGTCAAGCAACATAAGAAATATATTTAAGAGCTCATGCAAGGATAAAGAGGGTTCAACACTAACTAATAATCATGATTAAAGTATGAGTTGGTACCAGTGGAAAGATGTGTTGCTCATGGGAGATGACAATTCTCAAAGGCTGAGTCCATTCCTTCTTGTCTCAGGTGAAGGTCGCAAGACATTATAATGAGTTCTGTATTATGGGTCTGCTTGTTTGAAGAAAAATTATTTTCGGGAATTTTCCGACTTCTCGGTGTTTAGATAAAGAAAACTGATCAATTTATGGAAAACGTTTTTCATGGATTGAATATAATAAGCTTAGATTGAGGGAAAACGACTTTCCCTTTTGGTAAGAAAGAAATCATTTTTCCTAAATCGCCAAACAAATGAAAACTAACTATTTTCTTTAAAATGATTTCCGTGAAAAATATATGTATTTTTTTTTTTATCATGAAGTCTTCAAGTGAAACGAATGCAAGGATTGAGTCAATTACATTGAAGAAGATGATAGGACATCCGCTGTAGAAGAGACACATGTTTTGGACATTGCGACTCCTTTCCAAGTCGATGTGCTTTGATTGTCTTTGACAAATTTCTCTTTTCGATGTCACCTCACCAAAGAAGAGGTAGTTTCCTATCACTTGGGGCCTCCACGGCGTATCCTGTAACTTGTAACCACGGATGCGTTTCTTATTTTAACATATTAATGCCCGCACGCCCAAGCTCCCCTTAATCAGTACTACCGGTATCTTTTTCCTGCTCCATTCTCGGCTGTACCTTCTATGTGTTTTTCACGTTTAAGGGATTTCGAGGTTTGGACGAGACCTTAGACGAAATAGTTTAAGAACTTACTTAGGTCCGAAAAAGTTAATGTGTCTATCTACCAGGCAATTCTTTTCAAAGCATTAACAAACATGTGAATTGTCTGTGACGGACAAAGGTAATGCTAAAATGACACAAAGTAAATAAAGGCGTGTTTATTTTAAGAAAAATTTCGTGCTAAAAAAATATTTTTCAAAAAATCCTTGTTCGAAAAATGTTCTCTTTTTTAGATTAGGGAATCAATTTTTCATATTTTAAGTAAGTATATTTTCTTTGATCGTAAATAATTTTCTATTGACTGATAATTTTCTGCAAATTGCATGCATGAAAGTTCAAAAATTAACTCTAAAAAAATTCTTACACTCAAACAGACACACTTTAAAACAAGAAAAAACACACACAGATAGGCATGCGCAAACACAGAGATTGCCTCTCATGGTCGCAAGAAGAGGGTCAGGCAACCCTTGCTAGGAGGAAAAAAAGGGTTGGGATGAGGTTACCTCTTTCTTATGATTTAATGAAAAGTTGTGTGTGGCCCGAAATAAGTGCTCAAACTGTGTGTGCTAGGTGATTGAAACTAAAGTTCGATAATCTAGATGAAAGTAATTATTCAAAAATACAAGGATAATGTTAAGATATCCTCGAAAATTTCTCAGCGAATGGTAATGCTCCAGCAACACAAACTGTAAGCATAATTAAATCACAGAAGTATGCCCAAAAGGCAGTGGAGGTTCTTATATTGCTCCATCATAGACATTACAAAGTCCTATAGCCAAATTGCGCATACTTTATTAGTTCCTTCTCGGGTATGAAATTAGACGATGGTGGGACTTGAGAATGTGGAAGTGGTAGTTAAAAAGGGAAAGGATCTTATCTTTCTTATGGTGGAGCAATGCAAATTTGCTAAGCATAGAAAATAAGGGAATTGCCCGATTTATGTCTCTTGGCATGGATTATGGTATTTGTCCACATATATTATTTATGAAAACGAAACCAAACTAAGCATTGATTTTCGATGTCCTGTTTTGTCGTGCGTGCATTCGTGAGTACTTAACTGCCCAAAAGGTTAGGTAGCTATGGATCTACCGACGCGCAGATGCCTTCCACACATTTGTTGCCACATGTAGATCGAACTATTGGTTGTGCACGCAGAATACGGTTGTGCAAAGAAAGAAAATTGAAAAGTTGTATTTTTAATAAATCGATCGCCATTTTCAGGTAAATGGATTGCCATTTTTCAAGCCGATCGATATGGGTTCGTCGTTATATGGGGATGACATTAATTGTTATAGCTCATCATCTAAATGAAACCAAATTATTAAATGACGTGTCACTCCTAAGTCCGAACTTGAGATTTTATTAATCTTTTGGGGGGAATTGTAAAAAAAGTCATAGCACTTTTACCAATTCAATGATAAATCTTTTAATTTTGCCAAGTAAATCCTAAAACTTTTCACGTTTTGTTAATTTAGTCAATTCGGCCAATTTTGCCTGAATTTTGCTAACGTGGACGTCGGTTGTCTTATATAACGTAATCGATGCAGATGTAGATAATTTTTTTAATATTTTAATGTTTTTTCGATTTTTTTTCTTCTCTTCTTCCTATAGCCAATCGCCGAGCCTTGGTGAGAGTTGGCAAGGCTCGCCTGAGACCGATGAGGCAAAGCTCGCCTTCGTTGGGCGAGGTCGACCTCACCATGGCCGAGCAAGGCTTGACTTTACAGATTTGGGCAAGGTCGAGCCTTGCTCGGCCATAGCGAGGTGAACCTCGCTGTCTTTGGCTGAGGTTCGCCTCGCTATGGCCGGATGAGGCTTGACCTCGCCCATATCTGCAAGGTTAAGCTTCATCGATCCTCACCTCTATTTGGTCATCGGCTATCGTTGAGGCTCGATGACTGGCTGAAGGAGAAGGGAAGAAAAAAGAAAGAAAGAAAATAAAAAATGAAAAATATTAAAAATTATTTACGTTAGTGTTTATTGCGCCACGTAAGATGGTTGGCATCTACGTCAGCGAAATCTAGCCAAAAATGGTTGAATGAGTCAATATTTAAGACTTGGCAAATTTAAAAGATTTAGAACTAAATTGGCAAAAGTA
>BCNH02000006.1:26318422-26337300 GCA_001662345.2 Metrosideros polymorpha var. glaberrima | reverse complement strand
TTTTCCTCTTCGTGATATGTTTCTCTTATTTTTGAGTGAACCCGTTAGAAACCCTAATTCCTAAAGCTGAACATCCCGCACGATTTCTTAGGAAACTCTGACAGCTTTTTTAATTGTCTGGAAATGTTTTTGGCCATTCTACAACGGCATTAATCTTGGGCAGCTTTTGTAGGTCGTAACAAGAAGCCAGACACGGCAGACAGAATAATTTCTACATGCAGTGACAGATTTGACTAGATCAGCCCTTAATTTGTCCGTATAGCCTATAGGCTTATGTGGTGGGTACGTAGCAACTGGTGTTAAACTAGGCTAACATGAGAAAAATAAAGATTTTTTTAATCAATTATATCACTTACTTGACAGTGATATAAGAAGAAACATGTCGTTGTAGGCAAGACTTTTGAAATTTCAAATACAAAATTGATTGTTTTTCATGACAAGAACATCATAATTGACTCCTTATATCATTGAAGAACCAATACGTAAAATAATTTTCTGGGCTCATACACCAATTAAGAGGCTTAACATTCAGTTTCTTTCTTTCTTTTTCGGAGTCAGTCCAACGAAAATAGGTCTATCAAACCAGGTTAAAAGTAGATAACTATATATTTATAATTTGAAAGGAGTTCTAGAAGTGATAAACAAGAGCGCTTTTCTTACTTAAAAAATGAGTTCAATTACTATACTTTTGCATTTTCTTACGAGGCCACTTGCCTCAAGAGTCCAATTATCTGTGCTCTAGTAATAAATTGATGTGCATGGATGAGATGAGTAGAATTCCATATTTAATAAAAGTTAGTCCGAGTCTTTAGGAGTCTTGGACTCCTCGTTATTTGTAAAAGGGGAATAAAATCTGTATACACAGGTTTGAGTTTTTGTGGTGAACTTCGAAGGAACACTATGACTAGCAAATCCTTGAAAAACTAGACTGTCCAAAACGATATCTTCCTTTCTTATTTATTTAAGGGCGGAACAAAAAGATTCTTAGCCTATATGGATTCGAACGTCCATAGTAAAGACAAGATATAGTAGTGGAATTTCTGCTAGAAATGGAATCTGATTAAACTAATCTTGTCAGTCCCAATCCAATCATGTTTCCATGTAAAATGAAACTGGGAATTGACAATTTTGTAAATAGTATGAGCAAACACTGGCAATTAAAGAAGAGATGGTAATAAGTGAAGAGGTGAACAGGTACAGCATCTTCAATTACTTTCCTCCTCCCAGCCATTCCTTGTTGAATCATTAGTTCTAAATATGGAACTTCACTAGGAATGGCACCAAATCCCATTAAACTAGTTGAATTGTCAGTCCATCACAGTCAATTTTTTTCAAGACTTTTTGGGGGTAAAAATATAAAAAAAAAAAGTCGTAAACCTATTGTACTGGTACTAATTCAGTCTTAAACTTTTTAATTGGGCCAATTTAGTTTAAAACCCTTTTGATTATTTGCCAATATAGTACATCCGGGCAATTTTGGCAGGAAATCGCTGACATAGACGTCAGCCATCCTACGTGGCACAACTGGCACTGTTGTGAATAAATATTATAATTTTTTAAATATTTTTTTCTAGAATTGTTAATATTTTTTGTTTTTTTAATATCTTTTTTTTTTCTTTGTTTTTTACAACTCTAGCGAGTAAGATTGTTGGCCACAAGCGAGGGCTAGTGACCCTCGGCCACATGCAATGACATCGAGCCCTCGCCATGGCCAAGATTCAGGTGAGGGGCTCGTGGCCCTTGCCTGTGACTGCTGAGGGCATTATGGCCCTTGCCCAGACTAGGCGAGGGTGTTGGCCCTCAACTGTGGCTGGCGAAGGTTGGCCGACGACCTCGCCGGTCCACTGTTAGGAAAATTAGGAAAGAAAGAAAAGAAAGAAGAAGAAGAAGAGAAAAACAAAAAATTTTAAAAAAAATTGTTCACGTCAGCTTTGACCATGCCACGTAGGATGACCGGCGTCTATATCAGTGATTTTCGGCTAAAGTTAGCCTGATGTATTACATTGGCAAATCGTCAAAAGGTTTACGACTAAATTGATCAAATTAAAATGTTTATGACTAAATTAGTACCAATACAGTAGGTTTATGACCTTTTTTTTTTTTTTGTACTTTTCCCTTTTTTGGAGCTCTCGATTCATTTTTTGGGTGGAACAAAAATTAATTGTATCATTTAATTCTGTGATCCACTATCAATTTATCAGTAGATAACACGCGCATGTATGTGTGGACGTCAGTGCTTGTATATTATGCTATATGAGCATAATACATTATCTAATTGGACGTTAGCATATCGCGGGGTATAAGCATTAAGATTTTATGTTGTTTTTATCTTATTGTACTCACGTTTTGCAGTCAACGATGATTGCGAAAATTGTTTTCCATTGATCTAATCTACCTTTCATATATTCATATTTGAAAGAAAGAAGTTGATCCCCTTGCTTCTCTCAACAGTACTTTAAATCTTTGATTCCGTTCGTTCCCTTCTATCAAGGCAGGACGCATTCCTTCTCGGACATTTGCGTAATTATGGTAAAAAAGATGGGTTTCTAGAAAATCAACTTTAATTTTATGAAATGTGATCATTTACATTGTCCAACGTTCGTGTAACGATAATTTTCGGTACAAGCATGGTCTTATTAGCCATGAGAGCTAGTCGAGTTAGTCAGACGGATGAGGAGGCATTATGTTTATAGAGAGTCTGATATTTCAAACTCAATAGGAAATTAAAAGATATGAATTTAATAATTTAATTAGAAGAAGTCTTAGTCCTTAATATAACGTGTAAAAGACATTTCGTCTTGAATGAGCTGAAAAGGAGAGAATCTCATTGGATTTTACCCCAAAGCTATATACCCGACCGGGCTCATCCTATTTCGTAGGAAAAGGCTCTTTCAGCTTCACCCTTGCCATAATTACATACCAACAAAGAGAAGGAGGAAAAGCATTTCAAAGAGAATCCTCTTCGTTTTTCTTGCCCTAAATCATTGCTTCTGCAACTAGCTCGATACACGACCCGACCTCTTCACGTCTGTGCCAGGTGAATCGCATATGCATGCAGAGAACCTATGTTGTCCATGCATGGGCATGGTGACTCTCAGATCTCACAAGATCATGTCGTCACCTCTTATACGATCATCATCATCGGGGTATCAGAGCTTGCACATAACATCAAGTTTTGGAAGTTTCCTTCTCTCTTTTCATTGCTTTCACTCACCAGTGATCCGCTAGGAAGGGGGAGAAGAACAGGAATGGGGGCCAAAAGCACAGCGCTTTCTTTCTTTCTGTGTCTACTATTGGTGAAAAGGATGCTCCAGCGGTGAACTTTGCGAGTTTGAAAATTTAAAGAACATAAAAGATCACTTCATTCATATATTATATTATCACGGCACATGGGCAATTGTCCTGACCCCTTGTGGAGCAGCTTTTGCCCTTGATAGTGAACAAGGGGATAAAAAATAGTGGAGAGCTCTTCTTATGGCATTAAGTGTTTGAACCTCTTGGAGTTGGAGCATTCGCTCGATCTCATCGAGTCGAGATGGTATTATGCCCTCAGTGACTTCGAATAGTACGATTTGTGTGATAGTTGGGTGTTTTATAACCCATAGTTTATCTATCTAAGATGAGTTTCAATCATCACCCGACTTAGAGATAGGAAAGTCATCGGGGCAAGACTCTCGTGAGAGTGGCCACGGGTATATGAATAAAGTAAGAATCGTATATGAAAGGGAGATCGGGGTCTTGCCGGCGAGGGCAAGTGGCACCAAGCTACAAAGAACTCGTGATTAGTTAATAGATTTTGTAGGACCATTGTCAACTGTTATAAAAGCTTAAACCGTTAGATGAATACGTTGTTTAAAAAATAAATATTTTAACATTCCCCTTTACGCATAGGCTAGACTAACCTAAGACTAAAACGTGGAAAAATGAAATAGGGGAGACAAATGAGGACCTAAAAGGATTTGAATACGACCTCCTACTTTATCATTATGTAAAATTTAGTGAAATTTGAGGGAGGATGTGAGAGAAGGCAAATAAGAGCCTAAAAAGATTTGAACTTATGACCTCTTACTCCGATATTATGTAAAATTTAGAGAAATTTGAGGGGAGATGTTAGAGAAGTAAAGAAATTATTCTCAATATTACTACCATTCTCCCTCAAACTCAAGGTGACATGGATGTTAACTAGAGTTCGGAGAAAAGATATATATATAAAAAAAAAAAGCCTAGGTAGATCGTCGAAGCAATTTGATGATCTGAAGAGACAACTGGTCGATATGTGTAGGATACACGGCAATAGACTAAGTGACTGTTGCATGTTGCCATGGCTATTGTGCAAATTACATGGTAGGAGGTTGTCGTTCTTCGTTGTGCAAGCTACGTGACAGGAGGCTGTCGTGGCTACTTCAAGATATGCGATAGGAGGCTGCCATGGTTGCTATGCAGTCTACACGCAAGAGGTTGTTGTGACTGTTTGGTAAGCTACGCGACGAAAGGATGCAACAATAGGGATATTAGTAGTAATTGGAAAAAGAGAATGACAAGAGATATGAGACGTGCTCCAGTTGTTCACTCGGTTGTGCATCGGGTGCGATGCACACTCAATGCACTCAATTTTTTTTTAGGATCATTTAGCTTTGATATCAAGTTAAGAAAGTCCAACTTGAATGTTTAAGCTGATAAATGGAGGGAGAACACATGTATATAAAGAACATATAGCATAATCAAGCGATGTGAGATATTTCAACATTCTCTCTCCCATTAAAGCTGGATTATAAATGGCACGTAGAGCTTGATGAACGGGGTGGAAGGCGCACGCGAAATAAACTGGGACAAAACTTGACTTGATATCACTTTGTGGGACCATTGCCAACTGTTTAAAAAATTTATGTTATGAGATGAAGGCGCATTTTAATATCTAAATATTCATACAATAGTGCATAATTTGTGAGGACGATAAAGGACAACAGCGACTAAAGCAAGGTTCAGTTGGCTCGGGTTTTCTAATTAGAAGGTTCTTTTTGGAGAGTTGGGGATTATAAAACTATGAATGGAGCAAAGAAAAGTGACGATCTTGTAAATAAGTTTAATTAGCGTGTTAACTGATGTAAGGTGCAAATCGTTGTCGAACCAAAAAACTCATGATATAAACTTGACATTTGAAAAATGAATGGAAAGTGGTATCGGGATTGAAAATGACGAGCGTTTATTTATAACTTTAAAAAAAAAAAAAAGTCATCATGGGGGCTATATAATTCACTGTACAAAATTACCAAAAAAGTCATAAACTTTTATTTCTTTTGTGGAAAATAAATAATTTGAAAAATATTTTCCTAAAACTAATCGCTTGTATCGCTTGAAATAATTAGTCAATGAAAAATATTTAATTATCAACAACAATTTATGTTTAAATATTTTAATGGATCATGAAAACATTTTTTACTTTCTATTTATTTTTGCAAGCGATACAAGCAATTGTTTCCAAATTTTTCATTTTTCGCAAAACAAGTGTACCTTTATTGTACGGATGCCAATTCGGTCCTAAAATTTTCAATTTGGCTAATGTAGTTGTAAATCTTTTAACAATTTGCCATAGTAGTTCTTCTGATTAATTTTGGTTGGCAATCACTGACGTAGACACCGGCTCTGATGTAGACAATTTTTGCATTTATTCTTTTAAATTTTCTGAAAATTTCCTCTCTTTTTTTGTCCTTTTCGTTTCTTTCCTTGCAAGGCTTGTGACCCACCATCCTTGAGGCCCGACGATCGGTAGAGGGAAAAAAGAAAAAAGAAAAAAGAAAAAAGAAAAAAGAAAAAAGAAAAAAAGGAAACAAGAGAAAAAATTCACGAATTAAAAAAAAAATACAAAAATCCTCAATGTCCATTGGCCGTGCCACATAAGACGATCAGCAGCAAATTTCGGCCAAAATTAATTGAAATGACTACATTGACAAAACATCAAAAGGTTTAGGACCCAAATTGTCAAAAAGAAAAGTTTAGGGCTAAATTGACATATGCACCATAAATTTATGACTTTTTTCGGCAATGATACCCTGTCCACTGTTGCACTTCTTAAGTCACCATTTCGATTTGAATCTCAATCAATTCGACAAACCTCAAGGTAAAGAGAGCTTTCAAATTCCCGTAGCTAGGAGAAAAGGAGGAAATGCGAGGGACAGTGGAAGTATTCTTTATTAAGGTAACACTTAGGGACACATCAGAGCACATTGTTGTAGTGAAATGGTGCATTTTTGGGAGCCCCACTTTGGAGAGCATAGGACAGAAGGACACCGGATCCAAGCGCAAAATACCAAAAGAGACTTTACTACTTTACATGGAAATGACCAAATATATCAAGTGAAAAAGCATGGAGGCACTCATCCCACTCCCATTCATGGCCGATGAGGACAAGATTGCCCTTCCCACATGCCCCCAAAATGCGTGTTTGTCTTCTCTATCATCTGCCTCTTGATGGCGAGAGACACCTCTTGATGAACTTTTCGAGTCGAGTAGGACCAGACCACCATCCATAGGCACAAGGATGATGGAAAATTAATAGATTTCTACCATTTTCGAAAGGTCGAGCAAAGGGGAGGGCAATTTGGCCACATTGCCATTGAGGATGGTGGGTATTTGTCGTATAGTGAAGGGAGGTTAGGCCCAAGATAAATAGGGGGTTTTGGTATATGGATGTTTTTCTACTTGAGGACAAGACAAGGGCACATGGACAGGCAGAGAGGCCCTCCACTTTACATGGAACGGCCTATGGTTTTTGAGAGGCTAAGATGCTTTTCTTTTGTTGCCTCTCTCTCGAGTTTAATTGGCTTCGTAGATGACCTTAGTGGCCATTGTCTGAATTTAGTCTCATAGACTTGAATAGGCTGTACATTCATTGTTGCGCAGATAGATGGAATTCGTTGTCACGATCGGATTTTGAAAATATATATATATGTAGAGGGAGTGATGATAAATCTATAGATTCTTCTCATCGCTATTGACTATATCTATCGTCTTGGTAAAAAAACAAACTTGCCTAATACACAAAAGATAATCCTTTTTGGTTTTTGTTCTTTCTCATGTCCAATAGGGAGGAGGCTCACTAGCACTTCACTCCCTTGTCTTCTTCCACCAACAATTCCCTCAACACCACTCAACCCCTCAGACCACCCACTACTTCCAAATCATCTCACCACCTTTGTCATTCTTCTACATCGTCTCTATATAAACTCACTCCCCATTTATCCTCTCACCACTCACATTTCTCATAGAATACCACACATCTCTTTTTATAAAGAGCAAGAGTACTTCCTCTGCTTCTTTCCCTTATTAACTTGTTTCTGCTCACATATAACCTCAACTCTAGAGCACCCTTTCCTTCAAACATAACTCTCTCTCTCTCATTCATTATGCCTTCAAGACTCTCAGATGCCTTTAAAGACCACCCTGTCTACTTGCATCATAAGTACCTAGACTTCAATTCGGTGAAAGAATTGCCCGACTCCTATACATGGACTACACAGCCTGAGGACTACCCTTGTCTTGACTCACTAAGTGACCAAGAAGTGGCCGTACCGGTGATCGATCTTCACCACCCGAATGCACTAGACCTCATAGGCCATGCGTGCAAAACTTGGGGCGTCTTCCAAGTCACCAACCATGGCATACCCAAGAGGCTCCTCCATAGCATCCAATCAGCTGGTAAGAACCTCTTCTCTCTTCCGGTGCAACAGAAGCTCAGGGCTGCTCGCTTGCCCAACGGCATCCCGGGCTATGGTGTGGCGCGGATCTCTTCGTTCTTCCCCAAGCTAATGTGGTCCGAAGGCTTCACCATCGTCGGATCTCCGCTTGAACACGCTCGCCAACTTTGGCCTAACGATCATGCGGAATTCTGGTATTGCCCCTCGTGATCATCGTGCATTTGTCCTATTTTGCTTTCTTGCCTTAATACCTCACTAATAGACATGTACACGTGTCAAAGCCCATGTGTATGGCTTTAACATGAAATAGTTTGCACTTTGAGAAAGTGGACTGCGTGCTAAAGTTTATGTCCATTCTTTAATCACTAAGCCAATCTTGTGCTTATAGCCAAATCTTTTATCATGTGTCTTTTGCGATGGTGCTATAGCTAAGCATGAATGCCATTTCCTTTTTACTGCTGCAATTAGCAAGGATTACAATGAAAGCCATGGACCCACATGAAAGAATTGAGTGAAGAGAATCATAAGCACTTGAAAAATCGATTTCACCAGCACTTTCACTTACCTTGGTTTTATATTCACAAAAATGATAGCGTCTTCCACAGCTATTTCCAGACATTTTTCCTTTTCTGTTTTTCTGATTCTTTGTCTTTTACTTGCTTTTGCCTTAGTGATGTAATTGAAGAGTACGAGAAAGAGATGAGAAAGCTAGCTGGGACGTTAATGTGGTTGATGCTCGGGTCATTAGGCATATGCAAAGGAGACATCAAGTGGGCCGGGCCAAAAGGGGACCTCGCCGGGGCGTGCGACGCACTGCAATTGAATTCTTACCCGGCATGTCCGGACCCGGATCGAGCCATGGGTCTCGCCCCGCACACTGACTCAACCCTTCTCACCATCCTCTTCCAAGACAGCACCAGTGGCTTGCAAGTCCTCAAAGAGGGATGTGGATGGGTCACGGTCCCTCCCGTCCCCGGTGCGCTTGTGATCAATGTGGGCAACCTCCTCCACATACTGTCCAATGGCTTGTACCCAAGCGTCCTCCACCGGGCGGTCGTCAGTCGGACCTGGCACCGCCTGTCCGTGGCTTACCTCTACGGCCCTCCAAGCAATGTCCAGATTTCGCCGCTGCCAAAACTAATCGACCCCAGCAATCCCCCGCTGTACCGGCCTGTGACCTGGAGTGAGTACCTCGGCACCAAGGCAAAGCATTTCAACAAGGCGCTGTTGTCGGTCCGGCTTTGCGCATCCATGAATAAATTGCAAGATGTAAATGATCAAATAGTGAAGGTGGGCTAGACATTAGACAATGAGATGTAGAGATTACTGTTTGTTATTAATTCCCCTTAAATTCTGCCATTTCTATCATTTGGGTATTGATTGATTGACAAGATACTATAGAATTCAATTTATTGGAGGGCTCGGGAGGTGTAACTCTAAGGAAACCCCAGAGATCCCAAAAATAGGGTCCAAGAAGAAGATAAGTACATCAAATCAACATGAGTGGGGGATGCAGACAAAGAGAGTCACTGTCGTGTTCTTTTGTCCTTTTGCGGAAAGAGAGAGGCCAATGGAAATTGGCCAATTGAATATTTCAGGTATACGACACGCAAACCGACGCTCTCCTTTTTGCCCCGGATATGAAGGAAGATCCTCCCTCCAGTGAATAAGACACTGATCAAGATAAAGATGCATAAATCATTAGTTGAAGCTTTGGAGGATTATGGGGAGAGGAAAAGACAAAAGAGAGAGAGAAAAAAAAAGGGACCCCAAGAAATAAATAAAAAATGAAATAAAAAGGGAAAAAGACGAGAGATTCCCCAATCATCTCTCATAAAACGATGAAAAGTCAGAGAAAGAAACCAAGAGGCCATGATTGTGCAGACTTGATTAAACAAGGATAACAGATGCCCCCCAAGATTGTGTCTTTTCTAATGTATGTCTGCAGCTTCCATCGCTTGCTATTAAAATAATGAATGGTGTTGCTGGCATTGCAATATCAAGAAGAAGATGACAATGCCCTGTGCAGAGTGCAAACCATGTGCTTCATGACACAGATGTGGGCTAATTGCAACCAGGAATCCTGCCTCCAGATGGGCCGACGCGGCTCGGTTTTACCATTGAGATCTGTCTCCTTCTCTGTTTCAGCGCCTGGCCTTTGCAGTATATAATAAGCTGGACCAAAGAAGCAGATGTGAGATTTGGCCCTCCTCATTTCCAAAGATATGTTGATAATGTCTAAGCGTGTGTGTATGTGAATTTGTCTGTCTGTACAAAGAATCGGCCACTTTGGAAAGAAAATTGTATAGGAACTAAAAAAAACTTTGGTTGAGAATAGAAACTAGTAAACACCTTATACCATCCATTAGGCATATGAGAAGAAGGGCATGTCTTGAGGGAGAAGTGTATAGTGAAAAAGGGGAACGATACAATTCGTTACACTAGCGTTGCTAGATTGGCCGTCGTGAAAAAGATTTCAACTGCAATGATAGTATTGAGAGCTGATGTTAGACTAAGCATACTGAAATTAGTGAACTCCCCAAACATGGACATCATATGCAACGGCGACTTGATTAATCAAATTTTGATATGTAGAAAACAGAGGTCATCCGATCCAATCATAGAATTTCATCTAGATATGCTAATTATGTGGTCCTCAATACTGCTAGATGGCCAATATAACATTGGAAAAGTCTAATGGCAATATCACACTGCTCATAGTTTTCTTTTCAAGTTATCAATTAGTCTATGATTTGTCAAAGAGTTGAGCCCATCATTTGCAATATTAAGCACAATGAACAACCTTGGCTACACTTCAGGTTAACATGTATGTGTGAGTTGTGTTAGAGAATTTCATATTAGAGAATTGATGTGCTCTAGAATAATTAATATATTTTAATTGATCCATAATTCATTAATTTAAATTTTTGAATGAATGTGAATTTAACTAGATATGTTAACAAGCTCGGTCTTGAGCTCTCTGTTGAAGATTTCTCCAAGCTCAAAATATTGGGCTTTTGCTCTTGCTCCTTAATATTACAGGTAAGCCAAATCGCTACATTCTTGTAATTCCACGAAAGGACATCAAACAAAATCATTTGCAATCATTGAAATTTCCACCAAAAAGCTTGCCCTTCCAGTATCGAAATCAGTCGACAGTGCGTAATAGCAAACTAAGGACGTGATTAGTTTGCTCAAGAGATCTTTTGGGGTCTCTCAAGTTTCAACCCATGCACTCTGGAGAGATCTAAAAAGAAGATCTTGATTGTGCAGTAATCATTTCTGCTCCAGAAGATTGGATATTATCAATGTGTACAAATATTAGCGTCCTCTCACCATCTTTTCGCAACGTCTGCACCCAAAATTTATCTCTATCATCGATGTGTACAAAGATTAGAGTCATTTCACCATCTTTTCACAACGTGTGCATCCAACTTTATCACATCCTAATCAATCGGCTATACTGATATATAAGCTGATAGAGATGGCTAGTAGTCAAGCATACAGCTACTCTTGAAAAGCAAAAGCAGAATCTTAGATATGGATACTATACCAGTATCTGAAACAAGCTATGTCCTTGTCTCCTCCGACTCGGCAAAAGCCAACTACGCGAGAGAGAGAGAGAGAGATAGAGAGATTGTGAAGCAAGCTAATCTAACGGACTCTGCAAGGTCAAACCTCTTTCAATCAAGAATCCATTCATCTGTTACCCAACAAAATGTCACTGAATTTATTGTGGAAGGTGTAGGAAAAATATTTGCTTTTGCTTCGAGCTCCTCTGTTCAGATATTATACGTATGGTCGTCAATAATTTTCAAGACGCTAGAACTCCTATTACCACAATTAGTCCTCACGCATAAGAAAGAAGCTGCGCAAACTCTCGGCTCAATGGTGATATCTTGTGACATTCCATTTGATGTACAAACATTTATAAATGGCTAGTTATACTCCCATGACAAGAAAGAACATCATATCGTCAGTTAACATTGAAAGAAAACCAGAAAATTAGTTCGGCAAGAGGCCAGTCGTTGATCGCAGTACATATCAAATTGGTAAGAAGACAAGCTGGGAAGCTGAATCCTAGGTAGTGTATGGCAAGTTACCAGCCATTGGACTGGATACCGACTTTTTCGCGCATGAGTTAAACAAGCATGGTTTGTGCTTTCTTTCACCGGACGAGACATGATCCACCGAAGGAAACCTACCTCAAGTTATAGATAACCAGTCTCATTATTCACATTATGCAACTTAAATACCGTAATTCCAATGAATCATCTCTCGAACGCAAAGACAAGGACTCTTGCTTTGAAGTCATTAGCAGCAACAACACATAAGAATTCACGGTGCCGACCATCAATGGTGGTTGTAGCGGCCGTATGCTTTTCACTCGAATGTGCAAGTACCTGGCCATCGCTTGTCAGTTTCATTTCTGCAAAACCATCCGAGATGGAGAAGTTCGTCCTCTAGAGATGAGACAAATTGCAGCTCAAATTCCGAACCCATCAATCAAAAGGCGAGCTAATTACATGCATCATCGAAGAATCAACAACACCTGGACAAAACAAACCTTTAACAGAGCTAAGGCCTGCATGACAAACACAAGGGAAGCGCAGTATTTCCAAGTTGCACCCAAACACACGACGGGCTATAGCCTATAGCAAGTCTCAAAAGCAGAAGAGCTGGTGAGACTTGCATCTACATTAACTTCGTTTCCTGAAGTGGGTGATTATGGAAGTCCATTCATGCATTGCTAAGACGAAAAGAAAACCCTAATATCCTCCCTCATCATAGCTGGTGAGACTTGCATCTGCATTGACTTCTTTCGATGATTGTCCCTTAAAGATATAATTCACACCATCAACGCATAACTCTTCCACACATACAGGAAAATCTTCAAAGCATAAATCAAGCACGAAATGAACTTAGAAATATTAAAAACCACGAGAAAGACCCGACCCAGTCGTTGTAGTATAGTGGTGAGTATCCCCGCCTGTCACGCGGGAGACCCGGGTTCGATCCCCGGCAACGGCGTTTTGCTTTTCCTTTTTTTTCGCCCTTTAAGAATAGGGTCCGACCCGTTTTCTTTTTCCCTGGGCCTGTAAAACTGTTAATGGGCCTTTTGAGAATGGATCCCCATTCGAAAAAAGTCCTCTTTAAAATTAAATCTCTTTTTCTTTTTTACTTTTTCTTGCAAAGGGTTTGTTCTTCTCCTTATGGTTATGGTCCGACCCTCGATCAACGTGGGGAGTGTCCTCCTAAGATCGCTCAGAGATGTGGACTGATCAAAGTAATTGAGGCAACTTTCAGAACATAATTTAGGTTGGAGCCACCACTACCACAAACTTGCGAAAAAGAATTGTCCACTATCAATTGGACAATTAAGGATCTTTCTAAATAGAAATTTACGGGCACTTGTCAAACATACTTATTAAGAAATTATTCAATTTCGAAATATTGATTGTGCATGTCATGAAACAAATCCGTGCATCGAAAATTGCAATATACTTTTTTTTTTATTTAGTCGCTTATACAGGAAATTTTTTAATAAGATTCATCGATTAGAAATCCTTGTTAAGATTGCAACTAAGGTGGAGAATGCACTTGTTGACGCGTGCGCTAATTAGGACCACTGATTATTAAATGGAACTTACCACTTAATGACCCTACATATCTTCCAAGTTGCATGGGGACCATATATTATCACGACGATATGGACAACTGAACAACTTCCTGCACTTTATATAATCTTTCCCCAATCTCAAAGTGTAGATCCTTGGAGTTCATTGCATCTTCCTAACATAATCGAACTTATTTAGTAGGTGATCGAGATTGCGAAAAGGACCCTCTAAGTTCATCAGATTTCATTTTACGTGCCATACAAATGCATCTTTTCGCTTGTATGACATC
This sequence comes from Metrosideros polymorpha var. glaberrima, assembly GCA_001662345.2. Classification (NCBI taxonomy): domain Eukaryota; kingdom Viridiplantae; phylum Streptophyta; class Magnoliopsida; order Myrtales; family Myrtaceae; genus Metrosideros; species Metrosideros polymorpha. Next base: position 26,323,699 of record BCNH02000006.1, on the reverse strand, counting down.
AAAGAAATAGATGGGTGAGGATCTTGATTGCGATTTGAATGAGAAGCTTATTCATTTAATATAACATCGCTAGGTTAGCGATGGTTTTTTTTGTCATTATTAGGTTTATGTTTTGATTTCGAAGCAGAAAAGGTGACAATGACAATGCATGGAAAAGGAAATTGAATTTCAGGAACGCAAATTCACATAATTATGACCGTACGATCCTCCCTTACATGGTTATGCAGTCCATAGCTATTGAACCCTCGAATCCAATGGATTTCAGGCGCAACTAATTTAATCTAAGGGTCCATTTGCACGGAAAATAAATGATTTGGAAAATATTTTCCAATATGATGACTTGTAACGCTTAAAAAAAAGAATGAACGAAAAATATTTTCATCATCCACAAAAATGTTTAAACATGAATTGTTATTGATTATGAAAACATTTTTCATTAACTAATTATTTCAAGAGATATAAGCGATCATTGCTAGAAAAATAATTTTCAAATTATTTATTTTTCGCGAAATAAACGGAGCTTAAGTATGGGACAAATGCTAGATAATTCTGTTGGTGTTGGCTACCAATAGTTTACCCCGTCCAACACTTTTGGCAGCTCCTTCACTATCGAAAGGAGATGACATGGGAGCATCTCAAATCTAACTGCCGAGGAGAAAGTCGAGTGGAAGTAGCCAGGTTGTGTTCGTCGGATAAGATTATTAAGCGAAAATTACACAATCAATCCTAAACCTATTATGGCAATGTTAATTCAGTTATAAACTTTTCAGTTTTGCCAATTTAGTCATAAACCTTTGCCTAAATTCCAATGTAGCCATTCCAGTCTATTTTCGTCAAAAATCGCTGACACGATGGTCTAATCATCACCTGTTTCCTACATGGCACACCGCCACGGTTTCCGGCGAAAATTGTTCGAAAAGTTTAGGACTAAAATTAGCAAAATTGAAAAGTTTAGGACTAAATCGACATTCATACAATAGATTTAGGAGTGATTGGACAATTTCTCTAGATTATTCATGACCCACCAACAATAGCCTCACTTGCCTTTTCTTTGTTGGTATGATTAATTTGATTAAGGTGGTGATTGAGGTCTCTCTCTCTCTCTCTACGCCATTGGACTCATTTTAGGAAGTCAAAAGACATGATTCATGAATTAATTTAGTACCTTTTTCCACAGCTGGAATGGTTTAACTTTTTTCTCAGCATCAGTCTCTTTATCAACCTAAACTCGGGTCATCAATCGAGCTGCTTGTGAAAGGCTGATAGTGATTGAGAGCTCCTTTATAGGCGAAATGATTGTACAGGTCAATGGTTCTGCTACTTCTTCTTGTATACCGTTATTTTGCTAGTTCCTTTTACTAAGCTATGTAGGCCGCCTACCTCGGGCGGCTCCCTAGGATCGCTATAGCTAGATCTACAACATACATAGAGGGTAAAGAGATTTGTGCACCTGATTTGGGATCCATCGTTCTTGATGCGGAATACGACGATCTGAAGCTGAAGTCCTTCTCCTATATCACCCTCTGAATACCTTGACTCAATGAGGCGGCCCTCTATTTTAATTATTCAACTGGAAATTGCATGTATAATTCGTATAAGAGGTTCGCTTCTTGATGGCTGAAGTTTTTCAGGCGATCATCTTTCACAAACAAACCATTAAGTTCCTTCAACGACGCCCAAAATAAGAGAAAAACAAATGATGATGGCCTTTGCAATTTCGTGTATAGCGTCTATGAACTAAAGTCTTCATGCTGGACATGGCACTATGTCCGCCATTGGTGCAACCCTTCACCATATAAATTTGAAACAATGTAAGGTCTGCAAATGAAAATTGTATGCATGTCACCGTCTAAACTCTGCTTGTCGAAACAAATTTTCCATTGGTGTATGAAGGAGAAGTCCTTTCTTTCTTCTCCTTCTTGCCAAAAGGGCTGGGATTGGGATGTAAACTCTCTTCCAAGTCCATCAACTAAAATGAATCAGGCCAGTTAGAGTTGGATAAGCCCAACTCGCTAGTTCAATTAGTCTCGCATTAATTATGTATCCTTAATATATAGTTAAGTATGTCCAAAAGGCATTGCATGGAGCGACTTTGTCAGTGCTATGTTGGAACAAAGTAATTGAACTTAAGTTCTATTAATTGAGGGGAAAAGACCTTATAATATAACCATGGTGAATCCTCGATAGATGGACATATGGACAAGTTTATTCGAACAATATGATGGATTGGAAAAATTGTGCAAGGGCATAGGCTAAATCAGATTTCATTACTAAAGCAAATGAAACCAATATAATGGCATGACAAGCTTGCGAGAGTCCTCACAACATGATTATTCCATTAAGGAAAATAGAAAGGACACACCATTTGAAGCAACATTGCAAAATTACACACAACGAAGAGCCACATTACGCGCCAACACACAATTACAGAAATAACAAAGTCTTATTGAGCTTCTGATTGATCAGACGACTGGGGTTTCAATCCCGCAATAAGCCTTGACCGTGTACTCGTGCTTGCGACCCTCGTCGGAAGCATAGAAATGGATCATCCCCACGTTGTCGAACGGCTTATACTTGAGAGGGTGGCTCTCGTCGACGAGCTCTTGAGGCACTTGAACGATGCCACTGAGGAACGAGAATAAGCCCAGTGTGTAACGGGTGGTTCTTGCCTTCATGGCCACTCGATGGTCACATGAACGTATCCTGTCATTGCTCCATCCCTGGTCCAAAGCCAATACACAGAGAAATAGTCATTGCTACTGTTAAAAACATGCATTAAATCAAGCAGATGATTAAGTAGCGAAGGGCTGAGCAATTACCATGCTTGCATCGCCCGCCATGACAACAAAAGCGTTAGGAGGGAGGTCGAACCCAATCCACTCGCCTTCCTTGGTCTTAACCTCCAAGCCATTGATGCGGTTTTGGTGAAGTATAGACAAGAAGGTCTTGTCGGTGTGGCGGGGTATGGCGTTGTCGCCCTGGTCGCTAGTCTCAGGTGCCTTATACTTCAAGAACCGAAGGAGATAGCTGGTGGAAGCGACATGAGAGTCGTGGTATTTCTCCACGCCGTAATTCTCGAAAATCATCCTCACCACCATGCGATCTAGCTCCGCCACTTTCATGGAGTAAGAGTACGCGACCTCGCTTATTGCATAATAAACCAATTCGTTAGTTAATCACATAATGAAGCATGCAATTCGGAAGGAAAATTTGCGTTAAATGAAGCGAATCGACAGATAGCAAGATACCGAAAGTGGTCGTTCCCATCGGGCCACATGAGCCTGGTGAACTTGCCGACTTCTTCCGGATCTGTGGCGTTGTCGATTCCCAAGCCCTCGTGGAGGGGAATGATGGAGACTTGGCCGACATAGCCGTGGTAAGGCTTGTCGTTGACGTTCTGGCTCTTGATCTCCGTGGGGAGGTCGAACAACTCGTCGGCGGCCTTGAAGATTGCGTTGTCGAGCTCCAGAGGAACTCCGTCGAACAAAGCTATGAAGCAACCGAACTCTTGAAGGCCATGGCACACTTGTTTCATCGCTGAAGCCCATGCGCTTGTCCCTTGATTCAAGTCCTTGTTGTTGAAGTCAATGACCGGAACAACGGGGGAAATAAGAGAACCCATTGATAGATAGTGAAGGTGTGTAAGAGACTTTGCCCTTAGATAGATATGGTCTATATGTTGATGCTTCCCCTTGTTCGTTACATGTATATGTACTTTTATATGGCGCGCGAACGGGTTTCATCTTTTTTATTTTTTCTTTTATTTGACACAAGCCATGTTACTTCACTATTGATTTAGCTAATCAGTTTGTTGATTTCTGAAAACTATAGCTGCTCATATCGCTGGTGATTAGATAGCTTACGTTGAAAAGGAAATCGCCTCATGGCATGTGCAGCGAAAACAGGGTAATTATAAAAAAAAAGTCGTAAACTTATTATGCGGATGTTAATTTAATTCTAAATATTTTAATTTGGCCAATTAATCCTAAACCTTTTGACAAATAGCCAATGTAGTCTCTCTAGTCAATTTTGGCTGGACCGTCCTACATGGCACGGCTGACACTGATATGAATAATTTTTGCATTTTTTAAATTTTTTCTAATTTTTTTAATTCAATTTTGTTTTAAATTTTGTTTTAAATTTTGTTTTTCCAACTGTGGCCGGCGAGGGCTATCTCACTCGTGGTCGGTGAGGGTTATCAGGCCCTTGCCCATTGGCTAAAGGTGCAAAAAAAAAAAAAAAACAAATTCAGAAATTGTTTTAAAAAATTGCAAAAATTGTACACATCAGAAATTTCCGATCAAAATCGGCCGGAATGATCACATTGTGAAAAATTTTAGAACTAAATTGGTCAAATTGAATGGTTTAGGACTGAATTGGCATATGTCAATAGGTTTATGATCTTTTCGGTAATTTTCCCCATCGCAAACATATTGTGAGATTTGTCATGTTTCTTTTTGTATTTCTCCATTTGTGAAGGAAATTGATTCTACCATTCCGTTTCTCAAAATACGGATTTCATTTCTACGTACTGCTAGTTTATGAAAGAGTCGGTAAATATAAAAGAAAATAATGGTAAAAAAAGTTATCACTCACCTGATTTTCTGTACTTGTTTGTAAGAAGCGTTTATGAAATATCTTTTTAATAGTTTGCAAATTACAAAATTTTCTTATATTTTCCCAACTTTTTTGTTAGTCTTCCTTCCCAATTTCTTAAAATTATCAACTTTTATATGAATTTACCAATCTTTATGCGAGTGACTTTCCAACTTTTTTCTAATTAACTATTTTTGGGTTACCAAGTCTCATTTGAGTTATTACATACATTTATTTGTTTTTTTTTTTTGGAAAATCTTTTTGTGGTTTACCAATTTTTATTCTTCTACAAACGACATAAATTTATTAACTCTTATATGAATTACCGGCCTTCATTTGTGTGATTATCGGCTTTTCTCCCATCATGTTAACAGCTAGTTTTGGATTACTAACTCTCATTTAAATTGAATGGTAAAACAAAACTAGTAAATAAATTAATTGGAGAAAAGTGGATACTTAACCTAAAGATGGTACAGAGTTGGTAAATTTAAGGCATACTTAAGAAAGATTCTAAAAAAATTGGAAAGGTAAGAAAAGTTAGTAATTGAAAGAAAAATAAACTTGGTGAGTAGCAGTGCTAGTCGTTTGTTAACTTATTCAAAAAAGAGTTGATAAGTTACTCTAATTAAGATTGGTAACTTCTAGAAAGAGTCGAAAAACTTTAGGTTGTTACTAAAGAAT
>BCNH02000006.1:26296381-26318388 GCA_001662345.2 Metrosideros polymorpha var. glaberrima | reverse complement strand
AGTTTGCAAGCAATAAGAAAATTTAGCAAAAAAAAATACAAATAAACTTCAGTAAGTAACTCAAAAAAGAGTTGATAACCCAATACTAAGTGATAATTTAGGCTCTGTTTGTTTCGCTAAAAATGTACCATTTCTGAAAATATTTTCCAAGAAGTTATTTTCTAGGAAAATGACTTCATTTTCCGGTATTTAGCTGAAACTTGAAAAACACCTGGAAAGCATTTTCCGTCGTTTGATATGAAAAATCCAATGGGAATTTTTTTTAAAAATTGGTAATATTTAATATTTTTGCTTCTTCCTTAGCCGGTCGCTAGCCATAGGTGAGCTCCAGCCTCACCCACGGCGGCGAGGCTTGAGCTCACTGCCTCCTGATCTGGTGAGGCGCGAGCTCGAGCCTCACCGCCAGAGGCCGCAAGCTTGCCGGCCGTCGCCCATGGACCACCAGCCGAGGAAGAAGAAAAAGAAAAAGAAAAGAAAACAATAATTAAAAAAATCCAATTTTAAAAGAAAAATAATCAAAAATTCCATTTTTTTTAAATATATTTTTTAACAACTTTGGGGTTCCCATGCCCAAGCGCAAAGTTTTTGGTCCAAGCGTCGATATTCAGTCATCTTTCGGAAAATGATTTCTGATTTTTGAAAAAGGAAATCATTTTCCTGAATTTAAGCTTTGGTAGGAAAACATTTTCTGTTGAGTCATTTTCCTTAGCGAACCAAACGCCGGAAAATAAGGAAAATGTTTTTTGGGAAAGTTTTTTTCATGAAACAAATAGAACCTTAACGTAAGAATAGCTGGTGAGTCATGCTAATCTAGGTCAATAATCTTTAAAAAAAAGTTAGTAAATGTAAGGGGTTGCTAAATAAGATAAATAAAAATTGGTAACTCAATAGAAAAGTTGGTAAATTAGAAAAAGAAAAAGAAAAAAAGAAGACCAAACATTGGTATATAACTCAAATGAAAGTTGATAACCCAAAATTAGTTGATAATTTAATTTGACAAAAGTTGGTATGTCACTCTAATTTAGATTGGTAATATAATATAAGAGATACTAAATTCGAGATATTCATCAGTTATGTGAATGAATCTTGGTAAGTTAGTAAAAAGCTGGTAATGCGCAAATTATCAAATCCAAACTGTTGATAATTTCATAAAAATACTGGTAAGTTACCAATAAGTTTTCTGGAGAAGAAAACCACTAGTCATTTTTTTTGCCAATGGTTTTTTTTCACACTCAATATTGAAGTTTACCGGCACAAGAAAAGAAAAAGAAAAAAAGAGAGAGTATTATTTGGGCATGGAATAGAATTCTGTCATTACACTCACATAGATGGCTCTCTTCTTTTACCTTAGCAATGTATATATTGATATGAAGAATCATGGGTGGGATGAATGTGAATGTCTTCTTGGAATTATACTTTTCTTATATAGTGTTTGGACTTATATTAAACGGAATATGCTCACTTGATGAGGTTTAAATGTAGTTTCTTAGGAACTATTACATGTGGTACCAGTTCTTGGTCTTTTCATTAGGTGCTAACCATTCTTAAAATTATTAGTATCGCTCCATTTGTGATACGATCAGTTATTAAAATCTGATAGCACCTTCAAAGCCCTCGTCAGCAAGTCATGCGAGAGAGTTCGAATACGACCCTTGGAAAATGAAACATTACCTGCTGTTAAATCGCTAATTGAAGTAGTAGTCAGAGTCAACTCCTACATATCATCGATCGATCTTGCTTTCATATAAAAAGCAAGTATTGATATAGACCAAGCTAGGGGACCAAAATTGTCAAGATCTCAAGGTGGTCCAAAGATGTAGTGCAACATCGACTAGGTGAAAGGAAATGTAATCTTAAACAACATTATTACGTGAGCAAAACAGCTTATGGACGGACGTATTAGATCTGTAATCATACAATAGAATTCAAGTTGCATGCAAGAGATTGTCAATCAGTCTATCGTGCCCACTCAAATCAATCGAGGATTGTATACCTCTCTCTCTCTCTCTCTCTCTCCTCAATTATTCAGGCTTTAAGGATATATCAAATGGTGTTTTTGCTATTCGACAATTGACGTTATCATTAATTTCCTGTTTGCAAGCTTGTCAATGAAATGGGGGTAGTGCAAATAGGGGACCAAGATGCAGAGTACATGATACATGATATTGATCTTAAATTGATTATGTCATATTAATGGTCCATGAAGGTAACGTACGACATTTTTATATGGTTGGAGGTGGATGTCGCTTGGTACCAATTGAATTGGTCAGTTTCAATGCCAGCTCCTTGAGAAAGCAAGATCTTGTCTAAATTCACTTACAAAAATTGTCATACAATGGGCAGGATTGTTGCAACTCAAGACATCCATATGTTCTGCATGTTATGCTACATACGTATCTTGGATTGGTGTTTAGCAGACTTAATAAGAAAGTTAGGAATGAACCACATTTAATGGTTTATGTGGAATTCAGATAATGTTTTTGGAGCTCATAGGTGCTACATAGTTATTGAAATGCGATTGACATTGATATAACACATGTCACGCTTTATGTGTATTATCACCCGAGCCAATAATAGTTATTGAAAATTTAGAATTTGGGCGGTTATCATGTTAACAAAATAGAAATGCATGATTATTCAGTGATACCACGTCAACATGACACGTGATATAATTTGTTTTTGGTTTAACACACCCTAAATGAGGTCTTTGTTGAAACTCTTGATACCTCTGCACGTCACTCTAGGGAGAAACATCTTAGGACACCTAAATGTACTCTGATTACTCCATAAATATCAATTAGAAGACTAAATAAGAACAGTGGAGTGACTCAACAAGCATGCATCCCCAGCTCAAACACGACGCAATCTCCGTCTTTGGTCATCATCTTCAACCCTCTCACATGGTTCTGATGGAGTATGGAGATGAAGCTCTTGTCGGTATGGGTCACAAGCGCCGGGTTCGGGTCTTGTTCTCGGGTCATTGGTAGCTCAGAAACCTCGAGGGATAAGTGGTCGGCCTCATACATGAGTCGCAGTACTTGTCCACGCCATAACTTTTGTAGAGCATTCTTTCTCACCACCATCTGCTCGACCTCTGTTATTATCTTCGCATAATGATGAGCGTTCTCGTTGACACAAGAAGGAAATAAACAGAACAGAAAACAATAATTGAATACTGGAGACACTGGTCAGTTTTTTTTATAATTGTCGCTAATGATCTCTTGCCTCCATATGAATTTCGTTTCGTGTTTTAACGCGTCACTCAATCCATTTAGTTATTCACTAATAAGTTTATAAAGCCTAATCATCACATCACCTTTATGGGACACGTATCTGCCGATGTAATTGTGAATTGTTACGTATTTTCTTATGGACATCTCACGTTATCTATTAAGATATAAAAATAAAATGAGATCGATTCACTAATGGATACAATGGTCAATTCATTATGTTATACCCGAAACTGTTTTGGCTTGAAGACTACATGAGCTCGGTGAACTTCTTGCACTGCTCCAAATCCGTGGCCCAATCGAACCCCATCCCTTCATGAAGAGGAATTGCCGGGATCTTCCCGAAGTTACCATGCGACAGCTTATCGCTCATGTTCCGGGCCTTAATCTCGTGTGGGAGTGCAAACAAATCTATCATGTCGGAAAATATCGTGAAGTCTACTGAAACTTTGTCATATTCCACGACAAACCACCCTTGCTCATCGAGCGCGGCGCAAACGTCACAACACATGGAGAGCTGAGCGCTTGAAACGGGTTTCAAGTCATCTGAGGTTAGATCCATAGCGGGAATTCGGTGCACCGTTTGAGGATCCGTAGATGTGCACAATCTCCCTCCTAAATTGACTATTTGTAGCCTTAAGTTATGTGAAACTGTTACTGGTCATAAAGGATGAAAATGTAGTTGAATGCTTCGCGAGGAAGACGATTACCCCGTGTTGAGAATAGCTCCTTCCGGTTAGTCATTCGCTTAAAGACGGTCACTAAACCGATAGGCATGTCAAGCACAACCTTGGACTCAGTTTGATTGAGATAACCTTGGACTCGAAGAACTCGACAGGTTCCACCTTAAAAAAAGTGTGTTGGCATTTTCTATAGTTCTGGCCAAGTAATTGTGGGCTTGGTGAAGTTCCCGAATTGAACATAGATGATAAGCACGAGTGAAGAAGCCATTTACGACAGCCAAAGTTAGCTAGCGCAGAATTAATACACTCTCCATACTGATGATAGCAATTTGTAACATGATAGTCACAATTTCATAAACAATCATCCAATAGTTCACTCGTTTAAGAAGCCCAAACTATTACACACTCCATACTTAATTTTTTATTCTCTTTTACTTCAGGGTTTGCTTCTCCTTCTGCGCCGACCATAGAGAGTCGATTTCAAACTCCGCAGTAAGCTTTGGTCATGGTATGCTTGGCTCTCTCACGGACGTCGACCGAGTCGTAGAAACGAAGCAGGCCCACGTGATCGAACGGCTTATATTGCTTCGGATGCTCATCATCGATAAGCTCTTCCGGAGTCTCTATCAATCCGCTCCGAAATGAGAAGAATCCAAGTGCATACCTTGCCTCGTTCCCTTTCATCACCACTTTGTGATAACCAGGCCTTACTCGGTTATTGCTCCATGCCTGTCCAAGCAAAACATTCATGTTTTTAACTAGCCTGTCACATTATTAACCAGCCTATAACATTATTACGAGAATATCTCAATATATGATCTATTGTCAGAAGTCTCACTTATTAACCAGCCTGTTACATTATTACAGTAAAAATAAGTAAAATTCCTCGATTTGTCTAATTTTGCTTAGAAAGAATATCGTAATATTTGAGGATTTTTAGGAGAATCACGATATTTCCATTCATCTAAACCAAAAACCGCATGAGAAGTATTATCACTCTGAAAAAACAAAAGAGAGTTCGTAATGCGTTTGACACATGGTAATACTAGATTGATAAATTGGATTTTACCCGTTATGGGGGCAAATTGATTTATTAGCTAAAAGTTAAGATACTAGAAGGAGTAAGACCCCATTACCATGCATGCATCACCAGCCAAGACCACGAAGGAAGAAGGTGAGGGCTCAAACCCTACCCACTCTCCGTCCTTGTTTCTCAGCTCCAAGCCCCTCACATGGTTCTGATGGAGTATGGAGATGAAGCTCTTGTCCGAGTGAGTCACGAACGCCAAGTTGGCCTCGTCGTTCTCGGGCTTTCGGTAATTCAGAAACCTCAACAGATAAGTGGTGGCCCCGACGTGAGACTCGCAATGCTTTTCCACGCCGTAGCTCTCGAACAACATCCTCACCACCGTCTGCTCCAGCTCCGCGACTGTCTTCGCGTAAAGGTGGGCGTTTTCGCTGATCAAATATTGTAGTACAGAGAATTAATTATGGTTGCTAAGGGTCTCGTGGGTCGTCCATGTGTTTTCTTTTCTTTCATTACACCACTGCGTCCACTTCTAAGAAATGACGAAGATGATGGATTTTGCGAATATCGTGACCAGATTAGTAGAATTAAAGCTCTCAATGCTAATCGTGGCGCATGACGACCCCATCTTATTAAACGCTTCAATAGTCGAAGAGCTAAATGTTAAACGAAACATGGAGTCTAATTTATTTTCTCGTACCAGAAACGATCGTTGCCCGATGGCCACATGAGCTTGGTGAACTTCTGGCACTCTCCCAATTCTGTGGCACACTCGATCCCCAAGCCTTCGTGAAGAGGGATCGCGGCAATCTTCCCGACGTAGCCAAACGCGGGCTTATCGCTCGTGTTCTGGATTTTGGTTTCATGCGGAAGCTGAAACAGCTCTACAAGGTCGGACAAGATCTCGCCTCGAAGTTGTAGCGACAGTTTGTCGTACTTCACGACGAACCAGCCGTGCTCTTCGAGCGCAAGGCGGATGCTGTTGCTTGTGGCGACCCAAGAACTTGAATGAGGTTTCAAGTTCTCCAAGGTCAAATCAATGGTGGGAACTGGTATTGTTTGAGAACCCATGAGTTCTAGACTTCCGATCTCTCTCGAAATCTCCTGAATTGAACTTTGGGCTATGTATGGTTTCACTTGATGAGTATTTGATGGTTCAACTGGTTCTCGTGCACATATATTTCATGGTCTAATGATTCTCCCTAAAGTACCCGATCAATCGACTGCCATCCACGGCGGAACAGACAAAGTAGGTGATTGGCTCCGAGTTTGCCGAATATTTTAGGGTTCTGATCCGGTGCCTCGCCTCACCCAGAAGATATACTTTGTTATTGCTATTAATATAAGTTATATAGTTTGAAACTTTGTAATGCTTGGATGAAAATTCGAGCGATGGTCATAGTCCCAAATATTATCAGGGAAAAGACATTCCCAGTAGAGGTTCTATGGTCTAGCAAATTGCCCATATTTTCAAATGCGATGATGACCTAGCTAATTGTGTGCATGTACGTGTCTTGTCACGAAACAACTTGCGAAAAGAAAATACGATGATTGACGTATGTGATGGACCGTCCCTTTACATATGCCGATAAAGAAAAAAAATATATTATATGATCCATGTGGTCCAGCTCACATATTAATCATGAAGGTTCCACAATGAGACTCACATGATTAATGATTGAGATGATATTAATGTATACGGTTTATAGGTCATGTAATAACATCTCATTGAAGAAATAAGAGGTAAATTTCCAATACGACGTAGGTATTGTAAAAATTCCAAAATTTCACATCCAAAGAGGCCACATGGTTTGTTGATCTTGGAGTAATCACCAATCTAAATACTATTTTTTGCTATTAAACCATATAAATCGAGTCAGGTCACTATAAAAGTATAAATTGAAAATGATAAAAATACGAGAAGAACTTGAAAAAAAAAAGAACCCAAGCATAATAGTAATTTTTAAAATACTTGAAATGGACACGATCTTGCACATCAGTAATCACTCTTTAATGGAGATATATGTACTAATCTCACAATTTTGACGGAAACATCCAAAGCATGTACCTTATTTATCCCACCTTCCCATCGTCTTTGTGATAAGCTAATCAAGCATAGAAACCTCTTTTGGAGTATGAGCAAAGTTCTCCAATCATCACAGAATCAACAATTTGGCTTCTTCAAAACATGAACGAATTTTAGGACCAAAAAAAAAAAAAAAAACATCAACGAATTTGATCATTCATGACCGACAATTATGCATGAATGATCTGCTTCGATGGCTCTTTCACTACGTGATCGGTTCTTTTTTACACCCCTACTACGTATATTATGGAAAAGAAAAGGCATTTAGAGATGACTGTCACGGTACGAGGAGAACCTAATTGATGCACGTAAAGGATTGTTCTCCAAGTATCACCTTCTTCAATTTATAGTTACATGCCGTTCATGAATTACATCCTCATGAATCTACTTTAAGCCGCGCTTTCTCCACTCCCTCTTTGGCTAAAACACTCCTAACACAGTGTTCTGACTATATTACTCCTTGTGGATCTCACCTTCTTGGTCGGAAATCGTTAACATAGATAATTTTGACAATTTTTTAATTTTATGAAATTTTTTCTCTATTTTTTTTAAGCAAAGTAAAACAAGCTCTAACACTAGACAAATGATATCGCGATGTAATAATTCGTTGAAATTTAGGTTTTTCTCGTGGGTCTTGAATTCATTCTATATGTTGCTGGGTGGTTTGTCGAATTAGGGTGCATTTGGGAAGTCTTTTGGGGAAAGTCATTCGAAAAAATGCAAATACCTTTGAGTTAAAGGAGTTTTCCGAAATGCAAATTGTGTTTAGTAAAATCACACTTTGAATACAATTTTGATTTTTTGAAATGCAAATGGTGTTTAGGAAAATTACACTTTGCAAAGCCGTTTTGGGAAGTTTTTTTTAAAGTCAAAATCTACACCGGCGAGCAGCCGACGACCTCTCCGGCGAGCGGCCGGTGAGCCACCGCCAGCCTCGCCTAAGGTCGGGCGACCTCAGGCGAGGCTTGGGTCGCACGACCCTAGGCGACTCAGGCAACCGTCGCCTGAGGTCACCTAGGGTCGCGTGACGCAAGCGACCCTTGCGCGGCCCCTGGCTGTGGTCGCCTAGGGTCGCGCAACGCAAGCAACCCTCGCGCGGCCCCTGGCGACGGTCGCCTAGGTCGCTCGAACCTAGGCGGCGTCACCTAGGTCGCGCGACCCTCGCGCAACGATCGCCGACCTCGCACGACGGTCGCCGACCTCGTCGGCCCCTCTCCGGTGATATCGGCCTCTCTTCGGCAGCAATAGGGTTTCTCATTTAAGCAAAAGGGCGAAGTTGAAATTTGGATGAAATTGTGAGGGCAAAAAAGGAAGAAAAAAAATTACTTACCCCACCCCTAGCATTTGGGAGACTTGCATTTTGGGAAATACAAGTCTCCCAAACACCCTTTTTTTGGCCAAGGGGCTTTGGTTGGAAATGCTGCTGAATGCTCATTCCAAACGGAGCCTTAGTCCAGATGAAAATGTCTCACCTGTCTCCATCTTCCCAATTAGCCCATTGGGCTTCCAAATCGATAAACTTTCGATCAAATACCTAACAATGTAATAGTACTATTAGTACGTTTCAGATCTTCAATCACATCATCTTTGATTTTTGCGAAGTGTTGAGAAAAACCATTGTTAATGAAAGTGGTGAGAATTGTCAAATAATTACTATCAAGGAGGATATAACAATGCGTATTTCTTATCGTGTTGAGTAGAGTCCCAAGAGCAATTACAATGATCCCCAGCGTATATAGAACTAGTAATTCCAGTCTACATGTTTGGTTCTTTGATCGTAAATGACTTTCCTTTGATTGGTCATTTTTAATGAACCAAACATGTGAAAGTTGTGAAAACTAATTCCCGAAAGATTCTTTCGACCAAACAAACTAACCTTAGATTAGATCCATATTCAATCCACCCAAATCTGACCTAATCTACCCATCTAATAGATTGACCAAGACCACCCTCAACAGTTCATCTTGATTTCCTTCGTTTCTACGACAAGAGCGACGGTCGCACCAAGGCTCAAAGCCTCGTCAAAGCCTATTGTGGAGTCCAACCAAATGCGCTGGTCATTGAAAGCCTATAGGGGCAGAGCATGGTTATCGAATTAAATTTCAGCCTAGTTCATGATCTTGATGCTTATATCTTTGTATTGCTTGGCTAAAAAGAACTTCTTTGTATCGTACTACATTGAGTAGGAAGAGAGTTGTGGCAAGTGGTGGATCTTTTGGACAAAGATGATTTCTTCCTCCCTTTTTAATAACCTTTTGTTCCCCTCTTTTACTTTCCATTTTTTGTTCCCCCCCAAAAAAAAAATCTGGCAAAGCATGCACTCTTACTTGTCATCAATCTCAAACACATATTTTTCTTTCACAGTGTATAAATATTGATATGTAGGTCACTACGTGTAACTTTTTTTTTAATATTTTCTAAAATTTGAAAAAAAGATTACAAATGAGGCACCAAAGTGTCCCTTTAGAATTCCTTCCAAGTAAAGGTTATCAACGGGTGGTGGCTCAATCGCCCCGCCCTCGGGCCGAGGTAAGCTTGGCCAGGAGTTTCACACGAGATAGCCTGGAATGTGCATCTTTTGCTTGGGCCTAACCTTGCCCTGCCTGAAAATTTCCTCATAAATTTTATAATACCAATGGGTTTGGGCAACACATTAGACCCAACTTTCAGGCCCGTCGTCAATCAAGCCCACCTAATGATCACTTGTGCTTCCAACAAGTATTGGACGGATTCGGTATGAAAAAGAAAAATTGGGTATAATTTGAAAAGGCAAATGGGTTGAAAAGAAAAAAAATTGAAAAAAATGGAATAGGTTCTCAAAAAAGAAGAAGAAAGAAATAAAAAGAGGAATGAAATATGACGGGTGCCTGAGTTCCTCTTCGTTGTGGTAAAAAAAATAATCAGGAAATCCAAAAGAAATTAATGTCAAGATACCAAACGTGCGGTGCAAAAGGGTGAAAGGTACATTAGTAAATAAAAATATTGTTATGATCTTGTCAAGTATAGTTTCAAGAGAGATGACAACGATTCCACGTATATAGAAATTAATGTCATTGTCCTTTACCCGAAGAGGGATCAATAAGCCAAAACCGAATCTGGCTGTTCCCCATTTCGAGCATCCCTTTGAACTCAAAAAGTATCAAAATCGTGTCATGCACCCGAATCGGGTCTAGCATGCTTGCTCCAACTACTTGAAATTGTTCGATGCTCCCTTCGATAAGAAAACGACAACTCTCGAAAGTTTGGCTAATTTAATTTCTAGGCCACATCATGCATTGATTTGATTTTTGAAAGTATGATAACCCCACAGATGAAATCGGAGAAAGCATAAAAAAATGTGCTAAACTTATTGTATTGTTACCAATTCAGTTTTAAATATTTTAAACATTTTCATATTTTGTCAATTGATCTATTCGGCTAATTTTGACTGGAAATTGCTAACGTGTGCACTAGCCATTCTATGTGGCACGATAAGCACTAACATGGACATTTTTTTAATAACTTTTTTATTATGTTTTGAATATTTTTGCTCTTTTCTTTTTTTCTTTCTTTCTTTTTCCATTTATTTTGGCCAGTGAGGGTTGTTAGTGCGAGCCTTCGAGGCCGCGATGGGCTCGTCAATATGTAAAAAGATTTAGGATACAATTGAAAAGTTTATGTTTGAATTAGTACCAGTACAATAAGTTTAAAACTTTTTTGATAATTTTCTCAATGAAATTAGAATTTGAAAATTGATTTTATTAATTATGGAGTGGCGCCGTTCGATGTTATCCGTACATCAAAACAAATTTATAGATCTTTTCATCGCTAACGCAAGCGACTAATTACTCAGATAATGAGTATCGTCGTCACCCTCGATGCAATTACATATAGTAGGGGTAATGCCCGGGTCTGCGATTGTGCATGTGCATTGACAGAAGCTCTTTTCCCCCCCTCTATTTAAGTGGTAAATTCATTTATTTCGAGCTTATTATAATTTTTTTTGGTCAACGCCTTATCCATATAGCTATTGAGGTATGTATTAGGGATGAGCAGTTTCAAGTTCTGTAAAAATTCCACATGGAATCTGTCCAAACATGTTCCTCATTTTATGAAACTTGGAACCTACCCTGACACACGTTCTAAGGTCGGTTCTAGGGTTCACATAGGGTCCACATGTATTATTAATTGAACAATTGTAGTGAATTATAATATTTAATGATCACCACTTATTGTTACAATCCACTAACCATAACTTATATTTAGACATATGAAGAATACGATACATTGTTTTTTTTTGTTGTTGAAAAGAACACAAGACATTAACAAAGTCTCAGTCTCAGTCATTAATATTACCAAAAATGGAAACTTAGAGTAGTGGTTCCAGATTATACACTTATTATCGGACGCTATGGAATGCTGTAGGATTGTGTGAAGACATAGACAAAAAAAAAAAAAAACACAAACTTATTCCAGGTTCCATGTTCCAATTTCCACCTAACTATGACCTAGAACCAACTTGTTGAAACAGGTTCCCTAATTTTTGGAATCTAGAACCTACCATACATACCCTAGAACTAGATGGATTTCCATCGGTCCGATTCTCCGATTCAAGGTTCTACTTTGGCACCATGCTCACCCCTCTTTACTCCACCAACACCACCATTAATTGCTTGAAGGTGAACCACCTCCATCACATGAGTGATGCAATTATCACAAAATAATGTAAACTTTAGTCCATCATGTGAATTGGCATCCAAAAGATATATTTACATATGGATTCTGTTTGTTAATATTCCAGATTATTTGATTTTTGAGTCTTTTGTTCTTGAGAACAGATTTGAAACAAAAACATGTATAGTAACTTTTTGTTCCTGGGAACTATTTCTGTTCTTGAGAACAGATTTGGAACATAAATAAGAATAATAAAAAGTTGCTTCTTGTTTTTGGGGAAAAAAAAAAGAAACAAACTCACTTAAAAAAGAATCAACTTCTTTCTCTCACTCTCACTCTTTCTCGCAACTCTTTCCATCGCCGGTTGCCGCTCACGAGTCCATCGCCGATGGCCGCCGCCACGTGACGTCACCGGCCACCATCCCCACCACCTCCACTGACATTTTTATAATTAAATGAAAAAAATTGGGAATAGAAATTTTTAGGGTTATACTGAACATATTTCTGTTCTTTTTCTATTTCGAGAATAGAAATTACCAAACGCATTCTTCGCTTAGAAACTCTTCCTTGGAATAAAATCAGAAAAATCATTTATGGTAAAAAATTATTCTCGAAAATGGAAACGTTATCATACGCACCCTTGATTTCCATATTCTTCTGAGCTCGCGACTCATTGCTATGTTAATGGAAATAAAAGTCAACACAAAGGAGTTTGTAGGAAAATAGGAAGCAAGGCTGACCTAATATTACCCCACTCTCCTACTCCCACTTGATCGGTCAACCCTTGTGTCATATTCACGATAGACATGATTTGTCCATGTCCGTAACACGTAGAACGGTTGGCATGACTGGACCGTCGCGCGAGAGATATTCCGGGCAAGACTTGGTCGAGAAATTTAAACTTTCATGCAAAAATTTAAAACAGCATTGGTTCAATTGAGATGTCTAAGACTTGATTTATATATGTAAGCTTTAAGCTTGACTATGCAACTTCTCAATTAAAAATTATTGTGGACCTATTTGAATTTACTTTTACTTTTTACTTTTAGAGATATGGATGTATCAAGTCATCAATTCTGTCGGTTGGTTCACAAACTCACAATTGATGCGTCCAAAATTAGGATGTAGTAGCAAAATATTGTTTAATAGACGACAAAACTTCGTCAGCTCCGCCATAAAAGGGTATCGAACCATTGGGTCGACAGAGGACCTAGAAATGGCGTCTAAAGTCCCCGCGATAGTTTTCTCAGAGGAAAGCATGAAACCCGGGACGAAGTCTTGGATCAGAGCTTGTGAAGAGATTGGGCAGGCTCTTGAACATCACGGGTGCTTCACAGCCGAGTACGAGGGATTCCCTCTGGAGCTTCGCGATCCGATCTTTGGCGTCGCGAAGGAGCTCTTCGATCTCCCTCACGAAACCAAGGTTCGGAACTCCAATAGCCCCTTCTCAGCTGGTTACATAGCCAAATATCCTGGAACTACGTTGCTTGAAGGTCAGGACATTGATGGTGCCGAGAAACTTGAAGCTTGGGAGGAGTTCACAGCTCTCATGTGGCCAACTGGGAATGCTCGCTTCTGGTACACCCTTTTCTCCCCTATTTTTCTTTGGGTTTTCCTCTCACGATGTTCAATACATTCAGTAAACCTAACTTTATTGCCGTTATCGTCGGTATATTTTGTTTCTCAAATTTTGCAGATGGACTGCCTGTGTTATTTACGCACATTATATAGGTTTAACTCTTTATAATCTCATACGTTTTGGCCGCTCACTAGAGCTTGGGTTCGTTTGTTTGAGGTTACCAATCTTTATTCGCGTGAATGGACTTTGTTTCTTCGGACTCTTTGGAAACAGAGTTTTTTTTTTTAAGGTAATGTTTCAATTAGGGAACCAACTAATTTTGGAAATCCAAATCTTATTTGAGTTGCTTACGAGTTTATTTGTTTTATTTAATTTTCTCAGCTATTCTATTGATTTATTAATTTTTGTTTGCCTTATTTATCAATAGTTGGCCAAATTTCCTTAAAAACTCTAAGTTTTAGGTCTAGTCTCAATTCTGCTCCGAACTTTTTTTTGTCTAAAAAAAAACCCAAAACTTTAAGTCAAATCCCAAATCTGCTCCAAAGTTTGTTTTTTCTATAAAAAAAAATCAACTTTCAATTTATTTTCAAATCTACCCCCTTGGTCCAATTTTAACTTGATGTGACATTTTTACATCGATAACAAATCCACATCAACAAAGTGAAATGGAAAAAAATCTCCAAAATGAAACTGTTTTAGGATTCGAAAATTAGGAATGACTAATGACGATTTTTGGACAAGCGGTTAATGTGGACAAATTTTGAACTAGAGTAAGAATTGGTGATTTTTCTCTTAAACAAAAAAACAATTGGGGTAGATTTGGAATTGAACCTAAAGTTTAAGGTTTTTTCTAAGACAAAAAAAAATTCGAGACAGAATTGGGACTAAACCTAAAGTTGTTGGTTATTTGTGGAATTAGGCCTCAAAAGTTTGAGTTTACTAACTCTTTTAAGAAAGTATCAATCTTAGTTAGAGTAATTACAAACTTTTTTCTAGTTAAGTTACTAGCTTGTTTCGCCTTATCAACTCTCATTTGAGTCAATTACCGATGTTTATTAGAATTTTTAAATTATCAACTTGTCTTATCTCAGACAAAAAAAAGTCTCTTACCAACGGCTTAACTTTATCAACAAAAATATGAAATTGCCAATTTTTATTTGAGTGACTTATTAATTTTTCTTCAATGAAGTCGTTAATTAATTGGAATTAAGGATTAATACCACAAAAAACCTCAAATTATATTCACTGTGACAAAAAGTCACCGTTAGTTTTTCTACCACTTGTTTTATGACACTCACCACCACAGCAAAAAATCCGTATATGGGACACGGAACAATACAATTTCGCCTCTCCAAATGTTTTGAATAATTGCAATGGAACTTCACGTTTAGGACAATGCAAATTGGCTTTCGAGTCTCTTTGCTAAGTAAGTCGATTTTTGTATATTGATCTTATTAGTAATTATTTTTCAGCAAAACTGGTCATTCGTACGCGAGGGAGATAGCTAAATTGGAGAAAGTGGTGACGAGGATGGTGTTTGAAAGCTATGCGTGGGGAAGCATTGCGACTCTCACACCGAGTCCACCACATACCTCCTGCGCTTTTTGAAGTACGAGAAACTTGGCGAAAACGAGGGTAACATCAGCCCGCTCCCCCACACGGACAAGACCTTCCTGTCCATACTGTATCAGAACAATGTGAGGGGCTTGGAGGTGATGACCAAGGATGGAGAATGGGTCACCTTCGAGCCCTCGCCTTCGTCTTTCATGGTCATGGTCGGCGATGCATGCATGGTGAGTCGCTTATACATTATTTTTCCCCGAATTAGTCGAGCCCCGCCGCGTAATTCATTATGTGCCTGAAATAAAATGCACTTTAGATTAAGAATATAAGGAATGTCAAATGGCACAGAGTTAGGTACATGAAACGAAATCATACTTAAATTCTGACTGTAGGTAACCCATTATTTCCTTTATTTCTAAGATGGTTAAGCAGAATCAGAATATATGAAGAAAAATACCATCGGCAGAGACCAACACTATACACTATTTGAATTATTCATATGTATATGGATTATTAGGGATGGAGCAACGGAAAGATCAAAGCCTGTTACCACCAAATCAAAGTGAGAGAAGACAGGTTGGTGAGGTACTCGCTCGGCATCTTCTCTTATAATACAGGGAAAATAGAGATACCCGAGGAGCTTATAGACCAAGACCACCCTCAACAGTTCAAATCATTCAATCATCTTGATTTCCTTCGTTTCTACAAGAGCCAGCCAGGTGGTCGCATCAAGTCGGAGCGCCTCATCGCTGCCTTTTCTGGAGTCTAAGCCTATTATGAAGCTATAGAGGCAGAGCATGTTTCTCGAATAAAATTTCTGCCTAGCTCATGATCTTTCGGCATATGTCTTTGTATTGCTTGGCCGAAAAGAACTTCTTTACATCGTACTATTTTTAAGTGTGATAAGTTGTGGATCTGTTGGACAAGATGCTAGATCGCTCCATTATTTTTCTCCCTTTTTGTTCCCCTCTTTTACATTCCTTTTTTTATTTTCCTCTCTTGTTACCAATCTTGAACACAGAAGCAGGCTTGGACAAGCTTGGGCAATGGTCTGACATGTGATAAAACCGAATCGCGCAGCTTTGTCCCGGGCTCGGCCCGAAAACTCCCTTGTAAATTTGTGATATGGGTGGGCTTGAGCAACACATTAGGCCCGACTTCTGGGTCCAGTCTCACTTGAGCCCGCCTGGATTGGACATATTCGGTATGAAAAATTAGAATTGGGTATATATGAAAAAAGGAATCGGAATGAAAAAGAAAAAGAAAATTGAAATAGGTTGTCATAAAAGAAAATAAAAGAGGAATGAAATATGAAGGGCACTCGAGTTCTTCCTCTATGTTGGGATAGAAAAATTATCAGGAAATCCAAAAGAAATCCAAAACATTACTAAATGCCGATCTGGGTTCTCATTCCCTTTTTGAAATTTGATTAGATCTTCTGAATTTCTCTTTTTTGACCACTCTGCTTTTGATTAGTATTTCGATAGGAGGGTGTCCACTTGAGAGATGAGCGTTTTGGGAAGCAATTCTAAAATATTACGCACTACTGCACCTTTACCCTTTTGCAGCACACACGTTTCATATGTTGACATTAATTTCTTTTAGATTTCCTGATTATTTTTCTATCCCAACATAGAAGAGGAACTCAAGTACCACTCATATTTCATTCCTCTTTTCTTTTCTTTTTTGAGAACCTATTTTATCTTTTCATTTTTAACCTTTTCATTCCAATTCCTTTTTTTTTTCATAAATAGGCAATTCTAAATTTTCATAACCAGTACCTCCAATCTCTTGTTGGAAGTAGAATTGATCATTAGGCGGGCTCAAGTGAGACCGGGCCCAAAGGTTGGGCCTAATGTGTTGCCCGAGCTCACCCATATCACAAATTTACAAGGGGGTTTTCGGGCCGAGGCCGGGACAAAAATGCCCATTTCGGTTTTATCACACGTGAGACCTTTGCCCAAGCTTGTCCAAGCCTGCTTAGGCAGGAGGGCAGAATGATGGCCACCACCTATTAATCATCTCTACTCGAAAGGAATTCCAAACTGATACTTTGGTGCCTTTTATATGTAATTATCTACGTATCAATATTCATAGCGCAAATATTTATGTGTTTAAGATTGGTAACGAGAGTGGATGCTTCGCGAGATTTGGAAAAGAAAAATGAAAGTAAAAGAGGGGAACAAAAATGGAGAAAAAAAGGGAGCGATACAGCATCTTGTCCAGTAGATCCCCTACTTACCACAACTCATGCTTCAATACCTAAATATAGTACGATATAAAGTTCTTTTTGGCGAAGCAATACAAAGATATATGCTGCAAGATCATGAACTGGGCTGAAAATTAATTCGATAACCATGCTCCGCCTCTATAGCTTCGTAATAGGCTTAGACTCCACAATACGCTTTGATGAGGCACTGAGCCTTGGTGCGACCCTGGCTCTTGTCGTAGAAACGAAGGAAATCAAGATGATTGAATGATTTGAACTGTTGAGGGTGGTCTTGGTCTATAAGCTCCTTGGGTATCTCTATTTTCCCTGTGTTATATGAGAAGACGCCGAGCGAGTACCTCACCAACCCGTCTTCTCTCACGTTGATTCGATGGTAACACGCTTTGATCCTTCCGTTGCTCCATCCATAATAATCCATATACATATGAATATATCAGATGTAGTGTTGGTCTCTACTAATAAAATTATTCTTTATATTATCTGATTCTGCTTAGCCATCTAAGAAGTAAAGAAAATAATGGGTCACCTACAGGCTACCGTCATATGATTTGGTGTCATGTACCTCATTTCAAAGATGTAACTATGCTACCTAACTTTGTGCCATTTTACTTGCTTCTATTCTTAATCTAAAGTGCATTATATTTCAGGCACATGATTAATTACGCGGTGGGGCCTGACTAGTTCATGGACACCAATAGATAAGCGACTCACCACGCATGCGTCGCCGGCCATGACCATGAAAGAAGAAGGCGAGGGCTCAAAGGTGACCCATTCTCCATCCTTTGTCATCACCTCCAAGCCCCTCACATTGTTTTGATACAGTATGGACAGGAAGGTCTTGTCCGTGTGGGGGAACGGGTTGATGTTACCCTCGTCTTCGCCAGGTTTCTTGTACTTCAAGAAACGTAGGAGGTATGTGACGGATTCGGTGTGAGTGTCGCAACGTTTCCCCACGCCACAGCCTTCAAAGACCATCCTCGTCACCACTTTCTCCAATTTAGCTATCTCTCTTGCGTAGGAATGAGCAGTTTTGCTGAGCAAAACAGTGAAATATTTACTAATAAGATTGATACACAACAATTGACTTACTTAGCAAAAACTCGGAATCCCAATTACATTGTCATGAATGGGAAGCTTTCATTGCAATTTATTCAAAACATTTGGAGAGGCAAAATTGTATCGTTCCGTGCCCCATATACGGATTTTTTTGCTATGGTGGTAATTTTCAATAAGTGCTGGTAAGTGTCATAAAACAATTGGTAGAAAAATGATTGTGACTTTTTTCTAGGTAATTTGTCGGTAATTTACCAAGGCTTTACTGAAACCAACTTCTTCTTTTTTTTATATACAGTTTGCAAATTAACAATTTTTCGCTAACTAAATTAGCAATTTTTCACTAACAGACCGACTTTTGTTTACATAAATTATTGAGGTTTCAAATTCATTTGCTCTCATATGAAATCACCAATCTAATTAGAGCGACTTACTAACTTTTAGTCGGATTAAGTTACTAACTATTTTTTCGTTATCACTTAGCTACTTACCAACATTTACTTATTTTGTTTTATATTTTATCAACTTTTTTTTTAATCTAATTACCAACTTTTATTTGCCTTTGTTAGCAACACCTTACATTTACTAACTCCTTCAAAGATTAATAACCTAAATTAGCGCAACTCACCAATTTTTGTCTTGTTAAATTACTATGTAATATTGGGTTACCAACTCTCATTTAAGTTGATGATCGATGTTCATGTGATTATTTTTTATTTGACAACTTTTCTTATTGTTGACAAACTTTTGTTTGCATTTCTTAACACTTTGACTTTACCAACTTTTTACAGAAATTACTGGCCTTAATTAGAATGATTTATCAACTTTTCTATAATTAAGTTACTCATTAATTTTTGGAGTATCAACTCTCATCTGCATTACTTTGCAATTTGTTTATTTTAATCACAAACTTTTCTTATCTTTTACCAGCTTTTATATACATTTCTTAATGATGCCTTAACCTTACCAAATCTTATATAAAACTCTTAACTCTACTTTAAATGATTTATCAACTTTTCTATGATCGAATCATCAACTAGTTCTAAACTATCAAAGTCTCGTTTGAGTTAGTTACTAACAAATAATGATTATTTTAAATAAATCAACTTTTGTAATGGGTTACTCAATCGGAAGAAAAGGAAGTAATTCACACTCATCCGAGAAAAGCCATCTTTTTCTCAATAATATATTTGTCATTTGGTACAATATCTATTTGTTAGATAGAAACAAAGGTTGGTTATTTCATAAAACCATTAGTTAATTAAGGAATTGATGAGAAAAGGTAAATAAGAGTTCGTAAAAGATAAGAGATTTTTTATTTTTTTTTGGTTATAGATAAGAGAAGTTAGAAATTTTATTGAAAAAAAAGTGGGTTTCTAAAAAGAGTTGGTAAATTTAAAAAGTTTGTAAGCAAGACAAACAAAAGGGATAGCTCAATCGAAAAGTTGGTAGGTTTTTAAAAATTAAACGTATGTGAAGCAACTCAAATTAAATTTGTTAATCCAAAACAAGTTTTGAACTTAATTTGAGAAAATCTGATAGGTTAAACAAATGAAGATTGGTAGTTGCATATAATAGTTGGTAAACTAACGCCATTGGTAAGATTGATAAATGAAAGTTGTTAGATTGACAAAAGAAATTTTTTGTCTGCAAAATAAGAGAATTTGGTAATTTAAAAAAAAATTGTTAATTGACTCTAGTTTGTAATTTAATTGAATAAAAGTTTATGATAAGTCTAATTGAGGTTGTTAAGTTTTTAAAGTTGACAAATAAGACAAATAAAAGTGATAACTTGGTAGAAATGTTGATGAACCAAAAATAAAACAAATAATGGCAATGAACTCAAATGGGATTTGTTACTTCAAAGTAGTTAAAGACTTAATTGAAGAAAATTTAATAATTCACTCAAATAAAAGTTGGTAATTTCATATAATAGTTGATAAAGTTAAGCCGTTGGTAAGAGAATTTTTTTTTTTGTTAGAGATAGAAGAAGTTGATAATTTAAAATTTCGAATAAACCTCGGTAATTAATTCAAATGGGAGTCGATAAGAAGCTAGCTGGTAATTTAATTAAAAAAAAAGTTGGTAATCACTCTAACTAAGGTTGATAATTGCTTAAAAGAGTTAATAAATTTAAAGTTTTGATAAATAAGGCCAACAAAAGTTAGTAAGTCAATAAAATAGTTGATAAATTTTAAAATAAATAAAGTGGTGATTAACGCAAATAAGATTTGATATTTCAAAATTAGTTCGTAAACCTTATCAAAACATAACCCCCCCCAAAAAAAACAAAACAAAAAAACAAAAAAAAGATTGGCAACCTCAATCGTATGAACTCAAGCTCTAGTCAGTGGCCAAAATGTATAAGATTATTAAGAGTTAAACCTATATAATGCGCGTAAATAACGCAGGCAGTACTGCAAATTTGAAAAACAAAATAAATCGAGGATAACGGCAATAAAGATGGGTTTACTGAATGTAGTGAACATCGTGGGAGGAAAACCCAAAGAAAAATAGGCGAGAAAAGGGTGTACCAGAAGCGAGTATTCCCAGATGGCCACATCAGAGCTGTGAACTTCTCACAAGCTTCAAGTTTCTCAGCACCATCAATGTTCAGACCTTCAAGCAAAGGAGTTCCAGGATAGTTTGCTATGTAACCATTTGAGAAGGCGCTATTGGGGTTCCGAACCTTGGTCTCGTGAGGGAGATCGAAGAGCTCCTCCGCGACGCCA
Organism: Metrosideros polymorpha var. glaberrima; assembly: GCA_001662345.2. Taxonomy (NCBI): domain Eukaryota; kingdom Viridiplantae; phylum Streptophyta; class Magnoliopsida; order Myrtales; family Myrtaceae; genus Metrosideros; species Metrosideros polymorpha. The sequence continues at coordinate 26,297,552 of BCNH02000006.1, read as the reverse complement.
AAGATCGGATCGCGAAGCTCCAGAGGGAATCCCTCGTACTCGGCTGTGAAGCAACCATGATGTTCAAGACCCTGCACAACCTCTTCACAAGCTCTGATCCAAGACTTCGTATCGGGTTCCATACTTTCCTCTGAGAAAACTATCACGGGAACTTTGGACGCCATTTCTAGCTCCTCTGTCCACCCGAAATTTGAGGGGTTAATGGTTCAGCTACCCTTTTATAGCGGAGCTGATAAAGTGTTGTCTATTGTTAAACAATATTTTGTAATTATCGGCTGTCCTGAATCTGACACAAAAATATGACAGAACAAGTGGGGGCGGAGATTGGCGCAGTAGTTATGCAGTACAGGTTGGTCGGCCTTGCTTCCTATTTTCCTATAAACTACTCTGCGTTGACTTTTATTTCCATTAGCATAGCAACGAGTCACAGGCGCCAAAGAGCATGGAAATTAAATGTAAACATACATATGGAAAAAAAATAAAACAATCACCAAAAACTCCAAACTATATCACTATAACACTCATTCTATACTTTTTTTGTGACATTAAAAATCTCAAACCATGCACATTGTGACATATTTACCCTAAACTTTTTATTTTGACATAAAAAACCTCAAACTTGTACCTATTCAACACATTTACCCTCTATCAAGGTTATGTCATATGATTTTCTAGTCAAAGTAACCTCGTTTTTACTTCACTTAATGTCAGCACCATTTGCTTTCCGGCGTCCATGTAAGTAAATTTTTAACAGTGCTTATTGATAAAATCTTGATGAAGGGTAAATATGTCACACATGCACAAGTTTAGGATTTTTAGGGCAAAAGGACATTAGAAGTGCCAAAACTTATGTACGACGCTCATTTTAATGCCAAATTTTTTTTTTCAGATTACTTAAGTGCTAATTTTTTTTGAAAAAACGATCACTTAAGTACCAACTCCGATCTGCTTTGGCCGGAAATCCGACATAACATCTTTTTATTAATATCTTAAGCCAACGTGGCTCGCACGACACTTATGTGACAATTTTTTAAATAATTTTTAAATATATTTTCGAATAGTATTTTAATTTTCTTAATTTTTTTCATTTTTCCCTTTTTAAATTTTCTTCTGCCAGAGGGAGGAAGAAGAAGAAATTAAAAAAAAGGAAAAAATAAAAAAAGACTTGGCT
>BCNH02000006.1:26273751-26289790 GCA_001662345.2 Metrosideros polymorpha var. glaberrima | reverse complement strand
TTTTCCCTCCTCTGGCCATTGTCGGGCCTCGTCGATGGTCTATGGAGGTCGCCGGCCTCAAGGGAGGATTGCCTGTGCTTGGGCTTCAACAAAAAGAAAAAGAAATGGAGATAAAAGAAAAAATGTAAAAAGTTGCAAAAATTGTCCATATCTGCGCTAGCCGTGCCACGTAAGATGGCCAACGCTAACTAGACTACCACGTCAATGATTTCCGGCCAATAAATTGGCAAATCGTTAAAATGTTTAGGACTAAGTTAACACATTATCAAAATGTTTAGGACTAAATTGTAAATTGTCAAAATGTTTAAGACTAAATTGGCATAATTGAAAGGTTTAAAACTTAAATGACTACCGTACAATGGGTTTAGAACTTTTCGGACAATTTTCCTTGCAAGTCAACATGCGCATGTTTTGAAAATTTTAGGTCTTCTGCATTAAATAAAAGCTAAATCAAGACTTGTGAGAGAGGACAATGTAATAGACCAATAAAAGAATCTATTGGTGTTCTAGTTAGTTGTATCTCGTCAATACACAACGTCGTGAATGTATTACATAAAATAAAATAAAAAAAATTACCGCTTCGAGAAAAACAAAGAAAGCAAGGCGATTAGGGAAGAATTATTGATAGCACAGTAGATGGAAAAATACGTAACTAGTTTGTTTCATTATCGAGAGAACTTTTGGTCAAATAAGCAACCCGATGGTGTTGACGAAAGAGTTAGAGTCGTCCCTACAACGTTCGGCTACGAATTTTATGATGAACCTAGGGTGGTTAAACTTGAATTACCTCGTCATATTCTCTGGCTGATCAACGTCTCGGCATGGTACGTTGTTATCAGCTTGAATTTTTTGACCCGCAAATTAGGACAAGTGCACGTCTTTCTCGGCCAAATCGTCGAAAACCATTCTAACAAGTTAAATCAAATATTGACTAGAGCTCTCACAGTCAATCTAAATATATTATTGTTCATATTATTGTTGGGACACGTACGGCAAAAACCCAAACCTTTACTTGGGAAGACCCCGTCGAGTTGGCCGAAGGCTGCGGTCGCCCACGTACCCACCTGAACTTCACCGCAAAGCTTGAGAGAGTGGGATATTGTTGAGCATGTCTCGAGTTTTTATCAACATTTCGAATGAAATTTAAAATTCGGGGAATGGGATAAGTTCGAAACAAGTTAGGAGGCGTCCGTGGAGTGAGAAGACAAAGGAACGGGTGCCGGGGCCGGAAGCCCAAGTTTGACAAAAATGCAGTCGTGATTTTTGGATTTCTCCGCATTATAATTTGGAAAAATGATACACACCGCCTATGTAATTAAAAATTTACACAAGCACTTTCTTATACTCTTGATTTGAGGATTTTAAGTGCACGCTCTCTCAAATCTAGATCATTTGATAAACCTTTTCTTACACTATTATAACTTGTAATGCTTTCCGACACTTTGATGCCATAATGATCCGAAGTGTTCTTTAATTTTTTTTATTTGAATTTCATTTATTTTTCCCTTGTGGTGTCACCTCATGTTGACCAAGTAAAGAAAATTATGGCCCGCCACACGTACTGTCCATCCCCACATGATGAAATGCAATGCTCTAGAAGATCAAATGGAAAATAAGTTAGGTCCAAGAAGGTCGTTCAATTACCCACTTGACTCACTTTTCCAAACGTGGCTTGCTTAGAGGCAGACAAAATAAGTTGAAGATCTCCGACTTTAAGTCTCCTTCATCGTGCAAATTTCCGTTTCCCCTTTTGTTGGATTTCGAAAATCATACGGTAGACGAAGCCGGCAATAATCAAATGTCGTAATAAATAACCACATATTATGAGGATTTTCTCAATTAACCCCACTAAAATTTCCTCGATAAAGTCGATACACAGACTACACGACTATGGTTTTTACATATATGAGGTGATGATAATTTTGCACCTGAAATTATGTATTTTTAAACCTTTCATCTGAGTTCTTTTTCTTTGATGAGAAAATTCATCTTAGATAGGTAATCTAATTAAAATTTGCATGGAAAACATTCAAGAGAATCAATATGAATGAGACTTTGCATAAGTTTGCATACCAGATAAAAAAAACCTTTCAAATACCACGATGTCATTAAATAGAACCAGTGGAAAAAAAAAATCACCTGGAACATGGGGCGGTTTGACTAAAGAGAAAAGCTGGTATCATTATGCAACAAGCATGCCTTAAGTAACCTCTCAAATGCATCTCCCCTGACACTGTATACCGTTATTTTTAAAAAAATTACGGCTGGTTTTGACGAGGCTCTCGGCCTTAATGGGATCGAGAAATTTCTAAATCAAGTAATATATCGTACATTGTCATCAACCGACGGTTGAGATTTGTCCAATAATAAATTATTTTGTCAATTAGAATCAATTAATGGCTGACGGTCAATGGTGCTACATATGAACTAACAAAGAAATTATCATCCCAGGTTCACGCGCCATCACACGATGAAATGCTCTAGAACTTCATTACATTAGATATCAACCAATGTCTCGATCTTTCTCGCTAAAAATGAAAATAAAATCCGTACAAAGTTGTTCCGAATTGGGGGTCTCAGTTTCCAAAACTGGCGTGGCCCGAGTAAGAGTGAATAAGGGAAGGCCAATTAGACGAAATTGTTCCTCGATGATGTAAAATGGGAAAATTTGTCAAAAAAGTCTTAAAGTTATCATACTTTTGCCAATTTAATCTTAAACATTTTAAGTTTGCCAATTAAGTTCTAAACCTCTTGCATTTGTGTCAATTCAATCATTTTGGTCGGCCGACGCTAACGTAGACAACTTCAAATAATATTTTATTATTTTTCAAATTTTTTATTTTTATTTGTATTCTTTTTTCTTCTTTTGCCGTCCATGGCTGGTCGAGGCTCGACCTCGCCCTCACCAAATCCGGTTAGGTGACCTCGCCCAGCCATGGACGACGAGGGCGAGGCTTGCTAGTGGCTGGGCAAGCCTTGCCTAGCGATGGTGAGGTTTCCTCGCCTCTTGTTGGCCTTCTTCTTCCTCTAGGGAGGAAAAAAAATTTAAAAAAAATAATAATATATATTATTAAAAGTTGTTCACATTAATGCCAGTGACGCCACGTTAGCGTTGGCCAGCCAAAAGAACTGAATCGGAAAAAATATAAAATGTTTATGACTTAATTGGCAAACTTAAAAGGTTTAAGACTAAATTGATAAAAATGCAATAGGTTAAGGACTTTTTTGACAATTTCCCCCTTATAAAATGAACAAAGGCACATGAAATCCGGTCATGGTTCTTACTTTATCTTGCTTACAAAAGTTCATGTTTAGAACGAGCATATATTATATTGATCATATGCTACCGATCAATTTGGACCAATATGTTCAATTCAGTCTTCTAGATTTAGCCCAGAAAAAGTAATCCAATGTTCTAGATGTTGTTGGGATATCTTTTTGTTTATAACGAACCAGCCAAGTTAAGATTTGATTGCCAAGACAAAATTGGCTTACGCATAAACATGATTGATACATGAACTACTATGATTACCATCTTATATATCTAAGCTAATGATATTTGCCATGGAAAAGACATAGGTGAGATGTTTTGTATGAATTCTTTCTTTGGTGAGAGTGTCTAAGGTAGGTGAAGTGAATTAATCTCAAAAGATTTTTCAGCAAACACATGACAAAGATTCAATCTATATGAATCAACCTATGCATAAATCATATGCATGACTCAGAAGTCCTTGAAGATGTACAATATCATTATATGGAGCAATCGAAAAATACTAACTGGAAAGAAACAATGGAAGCTCCAATAATTTTGTAACGTGGGTCAATTACACTGTAAGAAAAGTTGGACCCGATTTGCTGCAAGAAATATACCTTAAGTAACCTCTACACCAATCACCTTTGACTTTTGTATGTTGGGGTGTGGTTCATACTACTCATCGACAGGAAAGTACTGGGATCCTCTACTAGACGTAGCCCTAGTTTAAGGGTGAACCAGGATAAAATCTTGTGTCTCGATTTCTCTCTCTCGACTTTTTACTCTTTTTTGTGTGATTGTGCGTTGATACCTAACATTGTATACCTCTTTATTTCGGAAAAAATAACAAAGAAGATTGAGAGACATCAATCTCCTCAATCTCATCTTATTTCACATCAGGAGGCGTATACTCTATTCATTCTGAATTAATCATTAGCGCTAATTGGCCTGAACTCCACAGTAGTTCTTGATGAGGCTCTTGGCCTTGATGCGGTTGTCGCTAGAGTCATAATAGCAAAGGAAATCAATGTGATTGAAGGGCTTGTATTGCTGAGGGTGTGCTTCGTCGATGAACTCCTCGGGCGTCTTGATCATCCCAGAGATGTACGAGAATGTCCCTAGAGAGTATCTCACTTGACTCTCTTCTCTAATCGCCACTCGATGGTAACAAGCCTTGATCTTTCCATTGCTCCATGCCTGATCAAGAATGAACCACACAAAATTAGAAATGATTTCAATGAACTTGGGCGAACTAGGGCTAAGAAGAACTTTCACGAGCAAATAAGTGACTCACCACACATGCATCACCGGCCATGACCATGAAAGTTGAAGCCGAGGGCTCGAAAGTGAACCACTCGCCGTCTTTGGTCTTCACTTCCAAGCCTCTAATGTTGTTCTGGTGCAAGTAGGATAAGAAGCTCTTGTCCGTGTGAGCGATCGGGTTCACGCTGGTGTCAAGGTCTGCCGGTTTCTTGTACTTCAAGAATCGTAGGAGGTACGTGAAGGATTCGATGTAAGGGTCATAGCATTTCTCGACACCATACCTCTCGCAGACCATCCTGAATACTACTTTCTCTATCTCAGCTATGAATTTGCCATAGTCATGAACAGTTTTGCTGCAGCCAAAGAAAAAAAGGAGCATTTAAATTAGAGAAGTCAAACTAAGCGCCAACTTCTTCTTTTTTAATTTTTTTCTCGATATCCTAAAGCCTAAAGTTGAGATGCTAAAAGCTTATTGGGGAGTCCAACTCTGGTCATATTTTGCAAAACAAACGTGTTTGTCATGCGAGATCGTTTAATAAAGCAATTTTTTTTTTGTTAGGTTTACTACCAAGGCATATAAAGGTTGACATATATACTGAATAACACGGTTCGATTAATTGGGTATTTTGATAAGAAAGCCTGGAAAAATGACATAACGAGCTTGTTTGTATATACAATATGAATAATCATGATAATTTATTCCATATACCAAAAGAGTGGTGTTGATTAAGAGAAATGTTGCAGATGGCAAACGAACATTCGCAACCTCTATTATAAGAGTCTGACAGATCAATATTGTAAATCAATGTCAGCATATAGAGCTAGTATTATACAAGAAATGGAATAAGATTAGTACCAGAAGTGATCATTTCCAGAGGGCCACATGATAGAGGTGAAATTTTCACACTCTTCAAGCTTTTCGGCGCCATCGATGTTCATGCCCTCGAGGAGAGGAGTCCCGGGGACTTTGGGGATATAGCCATGGGAAGGCTTGAAGTTGGTGTTCTTGATCTTGGTTTCATGGGGGAGGTCGAAGAGATCCTCGGTGACGCTAAAGACAGAGTCATGAAGGCCAAGAGGGACATTGGGGTGATCAACGATGAAGCACCCGTGATCCTCAAGAGCCTGCACGATCACTTTGCAAGCTTTTTCCCATGAACTTGTCCCCGGTTTCATGCATTCCTCGGAGAACACTATCACTGGGATGTGGGATGCCATTTTTGTTCCTACCATCTCTCTCAACTCTATATCTCTCAGAGCACACAACAAGAGCAAGACTCTGTTTTTAAGCTGGTCTCTTGATCGGGTGCTCTTTGCTTGATGAATTTCCACAGCGTGTTTGAGCTTTTTATAGGCAACTGAGGGAGAATTTTGTAATGTTCTTTTAGTCCAACATGAGGGTCTGAGGGGCGGCAAAGAAGATAAAAATAAATAAAAAGGATGTCCACGTGAGAGCACGCTGTCTAATGGAGAAATCGTTTAGTGAATCCAGTAGATGCACTAAACTGTATCTAGAACATTAGATCTAGTGAAATTCAAGTGAAATATGTATAGGAGGTCACATCAACACATAGTCTCGCGTCTAATTCTCGTTTTTCACTCACAATAATCTCGTAGGTCAAGTCCATCATCCTATGGGTGAAGCTTAAGAAGTCACACCTAGACAAGGCGGCTTAACTACGTATATCAATGACAAAACGTCTAATCGAAAAGTTTTACATACATGATGCAAAGATTAATAACAGTAAATGAAAATCACTTCATTTAAAAGTTGGCATAATATGAATACTCCACATTTATAGCTTGGGCTCATCTGCCATACCACTCAATTACATATGAAAAAAATGCGAGGACGTACAAATTAACATAAGTTTCTAGATGATCTATCTGTCTATATATAGAAGACAACCATGAAATGAATTTCCGAGTATATTTTTTGAGTTCATGTGAAACCTAGGTATGCCGAAGAGTGAGACACGTACAAAAGGCAAGTACTCGAGATAGAAGAGAGAATAATTAAGCAGCTTGATCGGTCTCAATGGTGGGGGGACTTCCAGTCATTTACGCAGCCCCGATGGTTAAACCTCGTGGGGTCAAACCTGAACGTCTCATATGGGAACAAAAATTCCATACTTAGATCCAAGTCCAAGACTTCCTTTGCGTGGCATAATTGATCACCTTAACTGGGAAACTCACCAATAATGTAAACGCCGTGGTGTTTTGGCTATCAACGAAATCAATAATAATAATAAGAGTTTCGGAAATTGACTGATAAGTGAAGTTATAAAATTATACGAAAATCTAAAAAAGAAGGATGATTATGCCGGCGATGAGTCTTTATCGTGCCACCAGATTTGTAGACCAGTTTCGTGCGAACCAATCTTTATTTCGTAACTCTTTTGGCTGGCTAATAGCTTTCTGTTTCATTCATCATAGTTTACTCCTGCATAAGGAACTTTCATATGGGGAAAATTATCAAAAAAGTTATAAACCTATTGCAATTGTATCAATTCAGTCCTAAACTTTTTTTTTGCCAATTGAGTCATAAACATTTTGCAATTGTGCCAATTCAGTCCATTTAGTCGACCGGCACTGATGTGAATAAATTTTAATAATATTTTAAAATTTTTGAAATTTTATTATTATTTATTTTCTTTCCTTCCTCCTTCTACCTCTAGCCGATGAGGTCGACTTCACCGGCCTCAGGCGAAGCTCTCCCCCGCCGGCCATTGGCGAGGGTGAGCCTCACCTGCCCTTGGTGAGGCCTGACCTCATCGTCACTGGGTGAGACCGACCTCGCCATGGTTGGGTGAGGCTCGACCTCACCAGATCTAGCAAGATCGAGCCTCGTCGTTGCTAGGTTAGGCCGGTGAGGGCGAGGTCAGGCCATGGCTAGGCGAGGCCAACAAGAGCGAGATTGACCTCGTCATTGTTGGGCGAGGTCAATCTCACCCTCACCCAGCCACAACCTCACCTGGCAAGGGTGAGCCTCGCCGGCCAAAGACTAAAGAAGAAGGGAAGAAAAAAAAAAGGAAAAAGGAAAATTTGAAATTTTCATTAAAGATTGTTCATGTTAGCGCCAGCTGGTCAAATGAATTGAATTGGCACAATTGCAAAAGGTTTAGGACTCGATTGGTAAAAAATAGTTTATGATTGAATTGACACAATTACAATAAGTTTATAGCTTCTTCTTTTTTTATAATTATTGCATAAGCTCGGTTCGGTCTTTTTTCACAGCTCTACCCTTTTTTTTGGCCTTGTCAGGATCTCACTATTTCCGAATGGCTAAGATAATTGCTTGATTAGTGATGCTTGATACAACAGAACGACGTGATAAAGTGCAAGTAGATATTTTGCGGGAAAAATGTCCCAAATGATATTCACAAAAGAACGTAAAAAGTGGCCGATTTACTATATTACTAGACGTTTACATGCGCATTGCGTGAATTATCATATCATATATTATTAAAACAGTGCATGAAATTTTTTTACCTAAGTACAACATTGATTTTATATATCATAATCATAAAAGGTACACATAATTAAATTATCAAAGTTCAAAGCAATTCATTATTACAACTACAAAGGTTCCCAAAACATATTATGACATTATGTTTCATATATATATACATATATATATACATATATATATATGTGTGTGTGTGTGTGTACACACATACTATCTTCAGAATACATATAAAGCAACAGAAACTTTTGTATACTAACTAATAAAAGAAAAACTTTGAATTATGTTAAATTTAAAAATAATTCCTATATACAAATGAAGAACAATTAGATAGTAAAACAATGGAGAGAGAGAGAGAGAGAGAGAGAGAGAGAGAGAGAGAGAGAGAGAGAGAGAGAGAGAGGAGAATGAGGAAGGACAATAAATTAGTGGTTTTATAAGAAAGGAGCTCTAATGTTGTCAACTAAGCGAAATGGCAAGAAATGACACAAAAGCTCTATAATTATCCCATTTACAATATGTTTTCATATTATATAAATTAGTTCCACCATTTGATTCATTAATTTTATGAAATAGTTTTACGACCTTAGCTGAAACATTTCTTAATACATATTCATGTACATGGTAATAGCTTGAATTGTGTCTTGAGCCTGCACATGCCCAAAGACTAACCGCGATAATAATGGATTTGGCTAACTAGTGAATACTCATCACGTGTCATCTCCGCACTGGACGGGTTTATGTTCATATTTAGACATGTGCTTTTGAAGAAATATGTTACTTGGGTAAGCATTTCAAGTTTTCGATTCTCGATAGGTGATTTCCCAAGAAGACTTCCACCAAGAGATCAATGGTGGAATTGCTATAAAAAAAAACTCTACAACCATTAGCTCGTAAGGGCGGTTCGACCACCCATTAATGTCATTGACATTCGTCATGGCGTGCAGCCACTAGTAAAGTTATTGGAATCTTTAGTTGTCAATTTTTGTCGGTGGCACGTATTTGTTGTTGGTATCTGCCAATCACGGGTACCACAAATGTTTGCCAGCCACATGAAGTTGTCATGATATTGTGAGTCGCATGTGATGTTTTCCTTCCGTGTCTGGCTATATAAGGCGATGCTTGTAATCGTTTGAAGCAAGAAACTCCAGATAGAACTCATCTAAATAAAAAGCAGTGCATTTAGTGTGCATAATCATGAGTGGCTAAACACTTCCTTCATCATTTAAAGATTGTAGAAATTAGAGATCTCACAATGTTATGATAGCATAGTCTCGATTACTTGCTTATAGTATGTTCTGCACTCGACTCTATGAGGATCTTGTGCATCGGAAACATGAGTGTCAAAGAGTCTTATGCCCTGAATAAGTTTGGTAGAGGTCCATCTCGAGGTGTGAGCATCGACAAATTCCTCAAGACCAGACTGTACATCAACAAATCAGACATTCATTTTATCCATTCTGTATCCATAGGAATTCTCTCGAGAATTAGAACAATTATCAAACCTCGGTAGGTGTTAAAGTGTTACATTGATGTCATTAACACCAACGGATTAATTTCACTGGCTAGTCTACCTCAGATCCTTGACTAAAATCATAAAATAAAGTAAAATAAAAAACTGTTCTGAAAAAAATGAAACAAAAATTAACTTTTAAGTGTCACAATTGCAGTGAGATGAATTATCAATCTATATTATCACTCGGAATTTTATCGACGAGAAAGTTCATCTTAGATAGTTGAAATAAATTCAAAGCTAAAAAAAATTTGCACGGTAAACATTCAAAAGAATCTAGATGAATTAGATTATGCATTAGTTGCATGCAACATAAAAGACCTTACAAATACATAATGTCATTAAACAGAAGCCGAAAGAAAATCACCCATAAGAAAGAACTAAAGGAAGCTCCAATGATTGCGAAACATGGGTCGGCTGGACCATAAGAAAAGCTGCTATCATTATGCAATAAGCATGCCTTAGTTAACCTCTCAAATAAATATCCCCTTACCCTTTATATCTTTATTTACAAAAAGAAAAAAAAAAAGGAAAAGAAAACATTGTGAGATTGGGCAATTTCATCAAATGTCATCTTATTTCATGTTAAGAAACACATTCTCCCTTCTTCTTTTTTTAAGATTAATACCACGAAAAACCTCAAATTGGTACATCTGTAACAAATTTAACCAAAACTATTTTTTGATCACGAAAAATCTCAAATTGGTACATATGTGATAAATTTACCCAAAACTAATTTTTTATCACGAAAAACTCTAAACTGGTATATCTATGACAAATTTACCCCAAATCGGTAAACTTGTGACAAATTTACTTTCCGTTAATTTTCATTAAATTGGATTAATACCACGAAAAATTCTAAATTGGCACACCTGAGATAAACAGAGGGTAAAATCCCAAATTGATATTCCTCGTCAATTGTCACATGTCATCAAACTCAGCAATTTCACGGTAAAATTTGACAGTGTACCAATTTTAAATAAATTTGTCACAAGTGTGCCAGTTTGAGATTTTTTGTGTTAAAAAAAATTTGGGATAAAATTGTCATGGATATACCAGTTTGAAATTTTTCTTAATATTAACTCATTCTTTTATGATGAATCAATCACGCGGGATTAGTTGGCCTGAACTCCACACTTGGTTTTGACAAGGCTCTTGAATGCCATCGAGAAATTTCAAAATAGTAGTGGTGTTCTACATTGTTGTCAGCCATTGGGCCAATGATCTTGAAATTTGTCAACTAATTGATTATTTTGTCAATTAAAATCATCTGATGGCTGACAATCTATGTTACACTGACACGCGACACGACACGACACGACACGACACGATACGCTGACACGTAATTTTTCCAAAATAGATAATTTCGACACGTTCTGAAATGTTGTATTTTAAATATATATTTTTATATATACATGATAAATTATTAGAAAAAATGTTGCAATAGACTTATGAGCCATAAAATTGATGTCAAATGCTTACTTTTAAAAATCATGTCAAGCACCATAATAATCCAGCAAAGAAAGAACATACAATATGGCACTTCACCAAAAACAAGAAAAAAAAGTTTGCCTGAGTATATAGTCGATCGGATATAGATGAGGTGGGACTTGTTGGGGTGTGGTTCATACTTTCCATTGATAGAAAAGCACTGGGGTCCCGCTCTTAGGTGAGCGGGCGAGGGTTGAAGGGGGTAACGCCTCTTGAAAGTCAGATGGTTTTTATAATTTAAATCCATATTTTCTATTAATAATTTGGGTTTGGGCCCATGAATAACTATTACTTATATATACTCTCTTTCTTTTATAATTGAGTAATGTAACAAGATGTGTGAGGTGTTAATTATAGTAGAAGGACTCGTCAAAAGAACAAAACGATCAAACTAAAGTAGAATATATCCACAAAAAAGCAAAACATTGTCTCTGTTGCAAACAAGCAAGTGGAGCTCAATGCGTGACATATCACTCTTGCTGCTCCTCAGCTCATCTTACTCCAACCTAAAGTAGGATCTCAAAAATTCACATTTTTTTTATCGAAAAAAAAAATGCTGGGACATGTGTCCGTGTAACATAGCTGACAATTATTGGTACACCGTATGATATTGTACCATTGAAGTGTTAAATGCAACCATAACCAGAGTCATCAGTCACAAAGAAAATCGATGCAATTGAAAGGCTTGAATTGTCGCAGGTTTGTCGGATAGTCTTGCCCAGCACTTTTGCTATTAGAAAAGTTGAGAATTGTGATGACAGAAAAAATATATAATATTCTGTCCATTATTAGATAAAAAGTACATGATTTTATTTATAGATATTACAAAATGACAATTTAAAATAACAAAACATCAATTAGAATCAATAGGACCAATCAAGAGAAATATACATGATCTCCTAAATATATCTGACAAGAAAGATCATAAGTATTCTTTGTTTTTGCTGCATAATTAATCTCTTTTAGTGGTGCTACATATTATTGGACTAAAAAAGAAATGATCGTCCCAGGTTCCAACATACACACGTACTATCACATGATGAAATCTGTAGAACTTCATTTCGTTAAATATCCACCAATGTCTAGATCTCTCTCGCTAAATGAAAATGACACGGGTCCAAGGCTGTTCCAAATTGGTGGACTCAGTTTTCCAAAACTGGCTTGGCCTGAGTAAGAGTGAATAAGTGAAGGCCAATTGGATGAAAATGTTCCTCGATGCTGTAAAATGAGCAAGTCCCATGTAATCCGGTTATATTCTTACTTTATCTTGCTTACAAAAGTCTATGTATAGAACAAGCATGTTTAATATTGATCATATGCTACCGTTTGGACCAATATGTTTAATCTAGCCTTCTAGATTCAGCCAGAAAAAGTAATCCGATCTTCTAGATGGTGTTGGCGTATCTTTTTCTTTATAGGCAAACCGGCTAAGCTAAGATGTGATTGCCAAAAAGTGCACGTTAAAGTTGGCTTATGTATAAACTGAACTATTTATGACGACAATCTTGAATAACTAAGCTGATGATGTTTGTCATGATAGATCTGTACGTGAACTTTTTTGTGTGAATTCTTTCTCTGGCGAGAAAGCCTAAGAAGGGCGAAGTGAATTCTAATGTCAAAAAACTTGTCAACAAACACATGACAAACATTCAATCTATATAAATCAACTTATGCATAAATGGTTTGCACTACTCAAAAGTCCATGCAGATGTACAATATCATTATATGGAGCAAGGGAATCAAATCACTTACTGGAAAGAAAAAACGGAAGCTCCAGCAATTTCGTAACGGGGGTGGATTACATTGTAAGAAAAGTTGGACCCGGTTTGCTGCAAGAAATATGCCTCAAGTAACCTCTACACCAATCACCTTTGACTTTCGTACACCGCTTTATTTCGGAAAAAAGAACAACGAAGATTGAGAGACAGCAATCTCCTCAATCTCGTCTTATTTCACATCAATAGGCGTATACTCTATTCATTCTGAATTAATCATGAGCGCTAATTGGTCTGAACTCCGCAGTAGGTCTGGATGAGGCTCTCAGCCTTGATGCGGTTGTCGCTAGAGTCATAGTAGCAAAGGAAATCGATGTGATTGAAGGACTTATATTGCCGAGGTTGTGCTTCGTTGATGAACTCCTCGGGAATCTCGATCATCCCCGAGACGTACGAGAATGTCCCGAGAGAGTATCTCACTTGACTCTCTTTTCTAACCGCCACTCGGTGGTAACAAGCCTTAATCCTTCCATTACTCCATGCCTGATCAAGAATGAACCACACAAAATTAGAAATGATTTTAATGAACTTGCGCAAACTATTGCTAAGAAGAATTTTCATGAGCAAATAAGTGACTCACCACACATGCATCACCAGCCATGACCATGAAAGTTGAAGCCGAGGGCTCGAAAGTGAACCACTTGCCGTCTTTGGTCTTCACTTCCAAGCCTCCAATGTTGTTCTGGTGCAAGTAGGATAAGAAGCTCTTGTCTGTGTGAGCGATCGGGTTCACGCTGGCGTCGAGGTCCGCCGGTATCTTGTACTTCAAGAACCGTAGGAGGTATGTGCAGGATTCGATGTAAGGATCATAGCATTTCTCGACACTGTAGCTCTCGCAGACCATCCTGAATACTACTTTCTCCATCTCAGCTATGAATTTGCCATAGTCATGAACAGTCTTGCTGCAGCCAAAAAAAAAAGAGAAATTAAATTAGAGAAGTCAAACTTAGCGCGCCAACTTTTTTTGTTAATGTTTTTCTCGATACACTAAAGCCCAAGAGAAGCTAAAGTTTGTCGGGGAGTCCAACTCCGGTCATATTTGGTAAGCCAAACGTGTTTGTCATGATCGATTAATAAAGCAATAATTTTTGTTAGGTTTACGTTGGGGTTTATCTCACATCGATTTTGGAAGAGGCTAGTGGTCAGTTTATAAATATGAGTGAAAGTTTTATTCTTTGAACTAGCTTTTGGTGGTGAGAGAGGTCCTAGACCATCCAAAAATTTGCTATCGAGACATGTAAAAGTTTTTTTTTGTCAAAATATGTAAAAGTCGACATATATACTTAATAACACAGTTTGATTAACTGGGTGTTTTGATAAGTGAGCTTAGAAAAAAGACATAACGAGCTTGTTTGTATATAAAACATGGACAATCATGACACTTAAATCCACGTAGCAAAAGAGTGACGATGATTAACAGCAGTGTTTGCAGATGGCAAACTAGCATTCGCAACCTCTATTATAAGAGTCTGCCACATCAATAATATGAATCCATGTTGGCATGTAGTGCTAGTACTATATGAAAAAGGGAAAAAGATTAGTACCAGAAGTGGTCATTCCCAGAGGGCCACATGAGGGAGGTGAACTTTTCACACTCTTCAAGCTTCTCGGCACCATCGATGTTCATGCCCTCGAGGAGGGGAGTCCCGGGGACTTTGGAGATATAGCCATGGGAAGGCTTGAAGTTGGTGTTCTTGATCTTGGTTTCATGGGGGAGGTCGAAGAGATCCTCGGTGACGCTAAAGACAGTCATGAAGGCCAAGAGGGACATTGGGGTGATCAACGATGAAGCACCCATGATCCTCAAGAGCCTGCACGATCACTTTGCAAGCTTTTGCCCATGAACTTGTCCCCGGTTTCATGCATTCCTCGCAGAACGCTATCACTGGGATGGGAGACGCCATTTTTGTTCCTACCATCTCTCTCACCTCTATATCTCTCAGAGCACACAACAAGAGCAAGACTCTGTTTTTAAGCTGGTCTCTTGATCGAGTGCTCTTTGCTTGATGGATTTCCACAGCGTGCTTGAGCTTTTTATAGGCAACGGAAGGAGAATTTTGTAGTGTTCTTTTAGTCCAACCTGAGGGCCTGAGCGGGGGCCAAAAGGACAAGAACAAAAAACATGCTGTCCGCGTGAGGACACGGCTGTCTAGTGGAGAAATAGTGTCGGCGAATTTAGCGTCAAATTTAGTGGAATCCTAGTGAAAAAAGAAGAAGAGAGATATGTTACGACACACTGTTACGTGTTAAAATCTCATATTTCCCTCACAATAATGTCAGAAGTCACGTTCATAATTGTATAGGTGAAGCTATAGAAGGCACACCTAGACAAGGTGGCTTAATTACGTGCATCTATGAAAGACGTCTGACCATAAGTTTGGAAAAATTAACAAAAAAGTCCTAAACCTATTACAATTGTGTTAATTCAATCATAAATTTATTTTTTTTACCGATTCAGTCCAAAATTTTTTTGTAATTGTGCCAATTCAGTCCATCCGCCGAATTTTGGCCGACTGATACTGATGTGGACACCGGTCGGCTGGCGACATAATATATTTTTTTTTTCTCTACCTTCTTCTTCCTCTAGCTTGTCGCCGGAGGAAGAAGAGGCAACGGCCGATGAGTCACTCACCGGCCTTAGGTGTAGCTCGCCCCCGCCAACCACTGGCGAGGGCGAACCTTGCCGGCCCCTGGCAAGACCAAGCGTCGACAAATCTGGGCTGGTGGTCGCAGTCCTTTACCACATGCTTGTGCAGCTCCAATTGACTGTAGCAGAAAGCTCGATTGCTGGAGCCAGATTGGAAAACGGTAGACACCAAAGAATCAGCGGAAACCAAAATAGAAGACAGAAGAATCAAAACAAAACCGACCAATCGCATTTCCAAATCTCCAAACCTCGGGATCTGCACAAAACCTAGAAGCAAGACGGAAGAAGCAGAAGACGATTACCAGATGTCTTGGATTGTGCACGACCGAGCCAGAAGCGAGTCGAGGACTCGGATTGCCTTGGACTAATCACGAGCAGTGCAGAGCTTGGCTCGCTCGGACACCACTGCGGCCAACATCTCCAGTGATGAAGACGAAGGCAAAGATGAAGATGAAGATGAAGATGAAGATGAAGACGAAGACGAAGGAGAAGGTATGCTGGTGACTTAATTTAGAACGCCTGGAGTGTGATAAACTGGTACTTGGACATCACATGGCGAGGGGCGAGGCCGAGCGTTGCTAGCCTAGATCTAGCAACGCTCAGCCTCGCCAAGGGCCGGCGAGGGCAAGCT
>BCNH02000006.1:26202618-26267658 GCA_001662345.2 Metrosideros polymorpha var. glaberrima | reverse complement strand
TCGGGCATCTCGATCATCCCAGAGACGTACGAGAATGTCCCTAGAGAGTATCTCATTTGACTCTCTTCTCTAACCGCCACTCGATGGTAACAAGCTTTGATCCTTCCATTACTCCATGCCTGATCAAGAATGAACGACACAAAATTAGAAATGATTTCGATGAACTAGCGCAAACTAGTGCTTGGAAGAATTTTCACAAGCAAATAAGTGACTCACCACACATGCATCACCGGCCATGACCATAAAAGTCGAAGCCGAGGGCTCAAAAGTGAACCACTCGCCATCTTTGGTCCTCACTTCCAAGCCCCTAATGTTGTTTTGATGCAAATACGACAGGAAGCTCTTGTCCGTATGAGCGATCGGGTTAACGCTGGCATCAAGGTCTGCCGGCTTCTTGTACTTCAAGAATCGTAGGAGGTACGTGCAGGATTCGATGTAAGGGTCATAGCATTTCTCGACCCCGTAGCTCTCGCAGACCATCCTGAACACTACTTTCTCTATCTCAGCTATGAATTTGCCATAGTCATGAACTGTTTTGCTGCAGCCAAAAAGAAAAGGAGAAGTTAATTTAGAAAAGTCAAACTTAGCGCATCAACTTTTTTTATTATTGTTTTTCTCAATACCCTAAAGCCTAAAATTGAGAAGCTAAAGCCTGTTGGGGAGTCCAGCTCTGGTCATATTTTGTAAACCAAACGTGTTTGTCACGATCGATTAATGAAGCAAGAATAATTGTTACGTGTAGTGCCATGCATATAAAAGTTGGCATATATACTTAATAACTCCTTTTCTGCACCTCGAATGATTTTGTCTGTATGATCAAGCTAAGACTAAGTTTATTATACCACTATAACTTCCCTAAGGAGAAAAGATGAAGGTGCTCCGAATATCAAAACATTAAATAGATTAATACGAAGCATACTGATATGGGGTTACAAGATGTTGATTAAAGTGATGTTGCTGATGGTAAATGAGCATTAGAGACCTTTTTTTATTGTAAGTCGACGTTTCTTATGCAGTCAGTTTCATACAAAAAGGGAGAAAAATTAGTACCAGAAGTGATCATTTCCAGAGGGCCACATGATAGAGGTGAACTTTTCGCACACTTCACGCTTCTCGGCACCATCGATGTTCATGCCCTCAAGGAGAGGAGTCCCGGGGACTTTGGGGATATAGCCATGGGAAGGCTTGAAGTTGGTGTTCTTGATCTTGGTTTCATGGGGGAGGTCGAAGAGATCCTCGGTGACGCTAAAGACAGAGTCATGAAGGCCAAGAGGGACATTGGGGTGATCAACGATGAAGCACCCATGATCCTCAAGAGCCTGCACGATCACTTTGCAAGCTTTTGCCCATGAACTTGTCCCCGGTTTCATGCATTCCTCGGAGAACGCTATCACTGGGATGGGAGACGCCATTTTTGTTCCTACCATCTCTCTCACCTCTATATCTCTCAGAGCACACAACAAGAGCAAGACTCTGTTTTTAAGCTGGTCTCTTGATCGAGTGCTCTTTGCTTGATGAATTCCCACAGCGTGTTTGAGCATTTTATAGGCACCTGAGGAAGAATTTTGTAATGTTTTCTTAGCCCACCGTGAGGAGGGCAAAAAGGACAAAAACCAAAAAGAGGCTGTCCGGACTCAGCAGTCTGGCGGCAAATCGGTCCAACTAATCTAGTACGCATAATAAATTGGATTTTAAAAAGCGAAACATCTAGTGGATTCATTAGAAACATAAATAAGATATGATATCACGCGGATAAATCTCGTCCACAATAATCTCAAAGGACACATCCATCACCATACTGGAAAAGCTTTATTTAACACACTTGGGCAAGGCGGGTTAATTAACGTGCATCTATGGCACAACGACTGACTAAAAGTTTGGATACTATGATATAAAGAACACGAATAGTGAGAATTATCACTTCATTCAAAAGCAGACATGATTTGAATACTGCTTATTTATTGCTTGGACTCGTCTGCTAAATTAATCTACTACAAACGAAAAATGCGGACGCACAAGAAAACATAAGTTTCTACATAATTTATCTCGGTATACATAAGCATGTTAAATAATTTCATATCAACCAGTTATGTTGTTGAAGTGAAATAAAACTTTTTTGAATTTATATTTGATAGGTCGGTTGTGTAAGTATTACATACTTAGGATGAACAAATGCGTAAGTTTCGATTGATGTTGCTTTAAAAATCAATCTTTAAAAATGCGCACGTAATTTATGTAGATTAGCTGGTATTAATAGACCTACAAAGGCTCTATATGTGATAAAAGTCCCAAAGTAATTTTTACACCTCAAAAGGCAAGCACTCGAGTTAGAAGAGACGATAATTAAGCAGCTTTTTCTTTCTCAATGGTGGGGCAACCCCCAGTCAAACAAGCAAACACCGATCGTTAAACCTCGTGGGGTCAAACCTAAACGTCTCCTATAGGAACAAAAGGTCCATACTTAGGTCCAACGCGAAGACTCTCTTTGCATGGCAATGTGGATCACGTTAACTGGAAAACTCACCCAGGGAATGTTTATCATCTCCTGATCTAGATATAGGAGTTTAATAATTATGCTTTCAGGGATTCGATGCCCTTGTATTATGTCAATGTACAAGTTCCCTAACTTCAATAATAATCACAAGAGTTCTAGCATCTCCCGAAACCACAAAGATTTGTTCTCCCAAATGTTAAATCCATTATTGTCAACCTGTTTTGGTTGCCTCTATGATGGTGCAGATGAGGCTGAACCTAGGCACGCATCGTCAACTAACAATGCCACAATTATCGAAAAAGGAATTTTCGGCGTATGCTCATCACTAACAAAGATACGAGATCCAGTAATCAGCCGTCAATTATTTTGTTTGACAAATCCATCCTTGTGGAACTAGCGTATCCTTAACCCTGCTGATGCTATGTTGATCATCCTTGTTTTCTGGATTTGGCTTTATTTTGCAATACTCAAATTTGGCTTTGTTTTGCAGTATTCTGGGCTTGGCTTGGCTTGGCTTTGATTTGTTTTATTATGAAGTTTATGTATTTCTCATGCATCCTGTGGAGCAATGTTTACAATTTTCTTTCAACAAAATAAAAAATATGCACAATCCTTCCTCTTGCTAACTTAATTATTGAAGCGCCAATCCGAGTCAAAAATTCGGATGCCCTAACCCGTATTTGTTGGTATAGGTCCACCTTGAGGTCGGAAGAAATATGACTTTTATGCACACGAGTCATCATAACCACTCTGAAAATTAACAAACCTCCTTAAATGTTATAGTTTGACATCGATGTCATTGACAACAAAGGTTACTGGCTTAGTCTAAATTAGGTTCTTGACTAAAATCATCAAGAACTATTCTGAAATTTTTTTAATGGAAATTAACTTTTGACTGACGATTACAGTGAGATAATTTCTTTTTCGAGATTCTGTTTCCACTCCTTACAGAATTAAACCCACCCAATTTTACCAAAAAGATAAAGAAAAATGCTTAGCTAACTGTGCCGTTACCTAAGCAAAGTCACGGTCAAATTTCAGCCAAGTATGTTTCATGGAGACTTAGGGTGCATTTGATAACCTGCTATAATTTTTAATTCTGCTCCAGAAGTAATTCTGAAGTAGAAATGCGTTTGGTAAAGAATGACTTCTTAAATAATTTTTAACTTCTGAATGAGAATTGTATTTGGTAAATAAGTGATTCTCTAGAGCCAAAATCAATTCTTGCCATAAGTGATTCTTCCCTATTTTCACTTCTTATTTTTATTTTCACACTCGTAGGCCGCTGCTTGCTGCGTGCCGTCGATCGACGAATTGTGGGCGATCATCGATCCCCATCGATCGTCGATCTCCGGGCACTGCCGCCACCACTGCCACCGCCATCGACCGGCGAGTGGTGGGCGATTGCCGATCCCCAGGCGTCGCCTGTTGTCGCCGCCGACAAGCGGTGGACAGTCGCCAGCCGCGGTTGTTCGCCGATCTCCGAGTGCCGTATAGTAAATTTGCCAAAAGCAAAAATAGAATGAGGATACATTTGGTAAACATAATTTCTCATTTTCTGATAGAATTGATTTTGGTAATAATCAATTCTTCACAAAATCAAAAACTCTTGCAAGAATGAATTTCAAACAAGCCCTTAGTCAATCGGTGTGACTGACCTTTAACCTTTGCTGTACCCATTTAAATTCCTCCACAGGTTCAACCGCTTGCCATGAACTTGGGAAATAAATGCATGGTGCGATTTGTACCGTTGAGAACGGTACGGCTAGCTAATCAAAGTCCTAATGAAAATATGTCGACACCATCTAGAAAGACTAGGCTCAGGTTTAGACTGGTCCGTAGTCAACGTGTGACCTAACGCAACACGGTTGTGCTTTCGATACAGGTGTGCTGAATTCGAAATGGGTAGATGGGGACATCGCATGACACAGCATCCCCATGTAGAAAACTGAGGAAATGTGTCGTCATAACTGACGTTACACTACGACTGTTAGACAAAAGGCGGCCAAGCTTGTTGCGGAATTACTCCAATCAACTTCTGTTAAAGAACTTTGCACGAGAATCGAGAATGAATCTTAGGATGCTCTGGTCGACCTTTGCGCCAGCCGCCAGCCGTAGCAAGCCACTTATGAAAACTTTGAGTCGGCCAAAGCGGTACCAAGGCTCCACAGAATTTGTACTTTTTGTATGTGAAAATGCTGGGCATATAGAAATTGATCATCGATGTGTAGTCTTAGATGGATTAGTAAATTATTTGTTTGTTTCGCTCGTGGAAATGCTGGGCATATAAAGATCAATTTACTAAATAATGTATCGAGCGTCGACGAGCATTTAGAAAAAACGAGTCATATTACCATGAGATTGGCAAAATGTCTCGTAAGCATTTAGATAACCGTGCATTTTCTTTGGCTTCTTTCGCTGGAGTGACCCACGTGGGCCTCCAGCTATAATATATTTCCAGAGCCATCGCACCATGTCTGGGAACTTGGGATGATAATTCCTTTCTTGGTCAACTTTCTTGGTTAACTCCAACAGGTAATTAATTCAGCATGCAGAAGCAAAAAAATTATGGGAGCTTTCCCACACCACGTGCCACACGAAGATCTCGAGTGAAACATAAATTGATAATCATCGAGATAAAAAAAAAGTTAGTGTTATTTTCACTTTTTATATGACTAAATTCATCCTATTTTTCACAAAAAAAAAAAAATTGCCCTCATTCATCAGTTTGAAGTGGTGGCCAAATAATTCATATACTTTTTTTGTTTCTTTTTTCAATTACTATTTAAGATCTAGTTGCCATAATTAAATATTTCATATGCTTTATTTTTACTTATTGTGGCTATCCCATGTATATTGAGGCACTATGTTTTTTTTCTTTCTATTTTTAGATTTTAATTTCGAGAAATAAGTTTTGTGGAAAAGAGTAATTTCCAAAAAACCTAATTCTTTTATATGTTGTCAAAAAAATTTATAAATTATTTTTCAAGTATAATCTAGAAAATCTTGCATTTTTTAACACAATCACGTGCTTATAAAATTTTACTTTTATTATGGATATTACAATCGAACCCTTTCTTATCTTGATATTTTTTAGTAAGCACTTCATGGATGATATTAATTTTTGCTGATCCATAATGATGAGTGTTATTGGCATTTTTTTCTAAAAATTTCCTACTTTTATGCAATGTTTGTTATTTAACTGAACTCATCTTTTAAAGTTTCACGTTGGAGAATGTAACTGTGATTTTAGTTTTGAAAATCTTTAAAGAGTGTTTTCTATTCCATCATCTCATTATATGTTGATGTACATAAAAGATAACTGATAAGAAAAGATTTGATGTCGATATGCATAACAAAAGTGAAAATTTATAAGAAGTGATTGTATTAAGAAATTGTCTATGTTGAAAGTTTTCTAGACTCTACTTGACATTTAATCCGCAAATCTACTCGACAATGTAGAAAAGAATTCGGTTTCATAAAATTTTCGCTTTTTGATCAAACAAATTTCAACAGAAGTAAGATCTAACAACATAAAAAAATATATATATACAAAGCTTCTAATATACATGCGATACGCATAATAATAAAAAAGTGAATTTTTTACTTATGGCAACTAGATCCTATATAAAAATAGAATAACTAAAAAAAGAAAGAAGGAAAATAAATTTGGGGCCACCGCTTTATATTTCAATTGATGATTGAGGGCAATTTTATCCTTGGACTTTGCTTATCTAACCATACCGTTCTCAGCGGTACAATTCTGACCATGCATTTGTTTCCCAAGTTCATGGCAAGCGGTTGAACCTGTGGAGGAATTTAAATGGGTACAGCAAAGGTCAAAGGTCAGTCACACCGGTTGACTAAAATATATGACGTAACAGCACGGTTAGCTAAGCATTTTCCTTTCCATTAAATGCCTCGCGATAATCTCTTATTTTTTATGATTTTTATGAAGAATTAATATCATAAAAAATTTCAAATCACTATATATAATAAATTTACTCTAAACTAAAAATCATAAATGGGTATACATATGATAAATTTATCCTCATTTAGTTTTCATTAAATTTTATTGTCAAATTACTGAGTCGAATGACACGTGACAGTTAATAAGTATATCAGTTTGGGATTTTACTCTCCATTTGTTATAAATGTACTAATTTAGAGTTTTTGTGACATTAATATAATTTAATGAAAATTAACGAAAGCTAAATTTGTCACATGTGTATCAGTTTAGAATTTTTTGTAGTAAAAAAATTAATTTTGAATAAATTTGTCACATGTGTATTAATTTTTCATGATATTAACCCTTTTATTAACAAGTGTTCCCTTATTAAACATGTTAATAAAGAAAATCTCATCATTCCTAATGCAACATCTTTTCGTATTGCGTGTGATCAATGCATTTTAAAATGAAAATATTTCTATATTAAATACGATTGGCAAGTGTTCAATGAGCACTCGTTAATAATAAGACCCATTTTTTTTTTAATTTGAAACTTACTTTAGGTAAGTTGAACGGCTAACTTTCTTGATTAGAGAGCCCGCCATTACGTAATGGCATTGCCTATTTAGCCTCTAGACTTAGACTACCGATTGAATAAAATGGACCATAGATGTCATCCGACGTTGGGAGAATGAATTCAATTGTTATCAATTTCTATTCCATTTTTCTCGTTCGTTCAAATGCACTTGAAAAACTAAGCATATAAATAGATATACCTGGAAAATTTCGTCTATCGTTACGTAATAGGTAGCATTATTGCATCTAAATCTTCTCTGACCCCCAACCATTGGGTAGACAAATTGGAATTTTCTTCCATTGCTTTGGGCATGGAAAAACAAAAAATTCAGTCCGCATAGACATTGACAAGAGTTTAACACTTGTACTGTGCTAAAAATCTTAAAGTAAAATCATTGCCAATTTTGAATTTCAATTACACGAATGCTAATCTTTGTGTGGCCATCAATTGCATAAATGTACAATTTTATTTTAAACCCACGATAAATTGAGGTAAAGCCATTTTTCTCTTTTGTTTTATCCGATTGGAGCATCGAGATTTAAGACACCATTAAAGAATAAGTTCCGCCAAATAAAAACTGAGCCAACCACGTGAACGTCTGATCATTATTGAGGAAGGAGTCTAATCCAAGGCGAATTTCTTGGGCAATTTTTCGACACATATGGTCTGTGTCATCCTCCTTTTCGATTTCAGTGAGATTCCTTGTGGATTTGAACAGCTGTTTATAGGTGATCTCAGCTGATTTGATTTGGAGATTCTTTTCTCGAGCTTTGGCTTTTTTTTAATCGCACGTGTTGGACTTTTGACTGTGGCATGTTGGAATGGCTGGCTTCAAGAAGAAGATTCAACATGTGAAATTACAAATCCCGAAAACGATGGGGCATTGAACTTGTCGAATCGCCCCCAAATTCAACCCATTCATCCAATCCCCTTTTCTCAATTTTGCGATGTGAAGTTGTGGAACACACGGCGGCAAACGTTCAAAAGGGAGACCCCATGTACCTGGGAGTTTCATATGGAGTCGCCAAAGAGACAGTGGCAGGTTTTCAATGCTTTTGTAGCAAATTTATGGGTTTATGGGAGGTCCATCGGTGAGGGTTGCTTTTCTTTTCTTCTTTTTTCGGACTCAAATCTTTTCAGGTCCTGATTGCCTTCCTAATCACAAAATTTCACACAAGGCTTAACGCCAAATTCCAACCTATGCGTTGCCTTTTCCTTTCCTTTTCTTTTCTTTTCTCTTTAACTCAATCAAAAAGTTTTGCCGACAAGAAATTTTAAGAAAAGGGTCTCCTAAATTAACTTCGTAGGATCCTATTTAAGCGCAGCTTCAGGTACATATTGACTTAGGAGAATCTATTGACATTAGGATTAAGATCAAATGAGTTGGTAAGGCAATTGAAACTGCAAGTGTTAATGATAATTTGGACCACTTTTCTTGGATCTACGTCACAATGTCCTCATTAATTTTCTCATATTATCATTGACAGTCTAACTTTGACCGGATTCTAAAAAACTCGATTGCAATTAAGTACTTTTAACCAATGTTTTAGGGTCGATCTTTAGGATTTTCATTTTAATTATTATCTAAACCAAAATATTGACCCCGCATATCATCGAAGCGCAATTCTGTGCTCTCTTTGTTACTCAGAGAAAGGTATATGTGCACCACGGTCACATTCATCATGAAGGAATTATCACTAAGCAGCCTAATTGACCAATTTACAAAAGCTAGCTACGCATGATGCATAGTGTTATTGCATATGCAAAGGTTTTAATCTCTCTATCCAAAGAGTCACTCTAGTGAGAAGGCCCGGACAAATGACCGCTTGAATTGGAGACGTGGAGCTTGATAGGATCTTCCCCGGAATAAGAAGTGACGTTAATTTCAATATAGCTAGATTTGCATTTCATGGAGCAAATATGATACACATCTTTCGTAACGATTATAGCTGTGAAAACGATCGTTAAAGTTCGATAGACATTTCGCAACTTGCCCCCATGTTCACTGGGATTGGTAACTATCGTCAATTACTTTCGGCTCAAAAACACTGTTGTCATTACTTATGTGCGCGTTGTAAGGGGCCAGCGTCAATGTCGAAGCAAATCCCGACAGAAAGGAAGGAGTCAATCCGGCCGACCAAAGGCATCATTTGGGGCCCTTATTACCGTCCACGGGGTACTATGCTTGGAGTAGAGGAGTTTGATGTTGTCTAGTTAAGCCGGCCAACCAGGAGAGCGACTTGGCCTTATTGCTGTCCATGCTTTGCGACCGGGAACCATGGTTAGAGGACCTCGATTGGCTTGCTAAGCCGGCCAACCAAGACATTCTCCAGGCGAACTGTCGGAATAAACCCGATTTAGAATTTGCATTCTTTACACGTATTCTCGGTTGCATGATGAATTAAAACGCCGGTTGATCATGACGATATGTAGAGACAGAAAAGGACTTGTGTGATTCAACTGTTGCGTGTGTCATGATAGCTTTCATTCATCGTTTCCTTTACGGGCAAAATACTGCGAGATGGAGAAAAGAACCCTTCTTGCAGCGGTGGCATGGTGACAAAAAGAACTTGTAACAAACTGGCATTCTTCTGTTCATCTTTCGGGGCTTACGAGTGAATTCTATCGCGATGACCTCTACGACACTCGTTAAGGAACCGAATAGAGAGATCTAGTAGTTGGCGATGCACCGACTGAGATCGCAATATGTGTAGTTATTGCTTTAGAACGTGCGGTATTTCAAATTAAGCATGTTTGATAAGGGTCCTGGGGAAACTCGTGAATGTAAGCACTAGCATAGATTCATGAAATGAAAAAACAGGTCTGGATCATCAATTCGATCTATCCACCAGCCGTCCTCGACCAATGTCGTGTTAAGGGATGGGTCGTGGACTCTCTCTTTGCGTGTAACCCCTCAGAACTGCTCTTGCATGGTCGGAAACCGACGGTCGAAGATCAATTGATTTTGATTGCATCGAAACGACTCCCATCTTCAAAGTCCGACAGCCAAGAACAACCTTTTTCCCATCTTTTTTTACGTTCGAGACTCGAGCCTAATTGCGCTCATGGTATAGTTCCGCCACTTGTCCAGATGAATCGATCATGTTTACTATAGCAAAAAAGTGAAGGGGGAAGACACAAATGGCACGTCGAAATCATTCCTATGATCTCTTACTTTGACCGTCGACAATTGATATGACCGTTGTAAGATAGGACCAGTCCCCCACTTGCCCATTTATCTATGGGGACGGTCGGAAGTAATACTTGTTGACCCTTACAGATATTCCAATCCTCTCCTCTCTGTAATATCGCATACTTTTTCTCACTTCTATTAAATACACTTTATAATGTCGCGTCCATATCGAAGGGGTCTCTCAAATTTTAGAAAATATGTCGTGTCAAGAAACATACCCGCATGATAGTAACACGTAGAAATTGGTGAGGTTGATTGAATCAAATGGTACATAAAAAAATTTGCGTTTCCCTAAAAATTGAGATCGGTTGGGAGACCCATTAAAGTGGAGGGCGAGAAATCTATCGGTCAATCTTCCGTATGGACTCCGATAATCCCTTTCCTCGTCGTAGCCGACTCGCTGTTCACCAAGCATTCTCAATCAGATGACTAAGAGAAGCAAGAAGGGGACAGAACACGAGGGATAATGTCCCGCCAATTTGGAATGCCACTTTTCATGCCCCGACATTCAAGTTTGGCTGCTCCATTATGCTTCTAATTCTAGGAGTCCGTTATCACTTGGAGATTGAATTTTGCTTTGTTAGATCTCGAAATGCTGACTAATTTTTCGCTTTTTGGTGACACGTGGTTGGATTAGACACGTTTATCTATTTTATCTGGCCGCAAACTTACTTTGAAATGTAACTACACGCATTTCGCTCGAAACATACGTTGTGAATGTTTTTGGAGATGGTCACTACTTTCTTCTAGCGATGCAATCAATGGTTAGATCGCATTTACTCGACCTCATATTACCCTGCCCATTTTACGTGGAATGATAATAGCATTGATTGGAAGACTAATGGAATCAATTAGGTAAAGCTCAAGTAGATTAAGGGGGTTGTGATTAATCAGAATTTATTATATAATCGATCTATCTTACACGAAATTAAACTTGTGCCATATGCGGGTGATCCTTCTACAATCTCTATAGTGGCATTTCGATATGCTTGTCATAGAACCAATTAACTAGCTATTCGTATCAACACGAAGACATTTATACCCATTTACATCGAAGTTATACACATCGTGTTATGCGACACGCATCTCATCCAGGTCACACATGTTTACATAATTATGCTAATTTGACACTCAACACTATTAGGACAAGAAAAAAATGAGTCGTTATTAGACATGAAGCAATCAAAGAGGATGTTTTGCTTGTTTTGCATCAAAGTTATAGCTGTCCTTCTTCAAGACCATATATATTTAAGGGTAAAATGATATCAGAAGTGCCAAAACTTATGTACGACGCTCATTTTAGTGCAAAAACTTTTCATTGGCTCACCTAAATGCCAAAATCGGAGAAAAACGATCACTTAAGTGCCAAATCGGATAAATTTCAGCCAAATTGATTACGTGGCATTTTTAATTAATTTTTTTAAAAAAAATTAAGTCCATGTGGACTTCTAAACTTAAAAATAAGCTAAAAAAAATTAAATTAACATTGAAAAATAAGCTTAAAAAAACAAAGATGGAAATGGAGAACCGGCGGCGAAAGCTTACACAGCCCTCGCCGACCTCACTCAACCATGGCGAGGCTCGACCTCGCCCTTGCTTGGCGAGGGCTTTGCGGGGCGGCGGCGGCGACAAGGGCTGTGTAAGCCCTCGCTGCCGGTTCTCCGTCTCCATTTTTCTTGTTTTTTTTTTTTCAGTTCTATTTTTTAATAAATTTTTAGCTTTTTCATTTTTTAATTTATTTTTTAAAAATGTTGACTAGACCTCCAACGAGCCACGTCGGCTCAAAATATTGATAAAAAAAATGCCATGTCGGATTTTCGGCTGCCACGTTGGCTTCAAATGAGAATTAGCACTTAAGTGATCGTTTTTAAAAAAGATTAGCACTTAAGTGATTTGAAAAAAAGTTTTGACACTAAAGTGAACGCAGTACACAAGTTTTGGCACTTCTACTGGCTTTTTGCCTATATATATATATTGGTCGAAAGCTTTTTGCCTATATTCAAGTGTCCAATATTTTTTGACAAACAACAACCTAAAAAGAGTCAGCCTTGTGCTGATTATACTCCACTCAATGTACGGAGACTTCAAGCACGATTAGAATAATTATCTAGACGGTCGCCAAAACAAGCTTCTTCAGAGATCATATCATACAATGCAATTGCAAGTGCATTCTACCGAAAGGAAAGGTCAAGTTGCAAAAATACAAGGACGCATGAACACTGCTAGAAACCAAGTTGCAAGTTCATATCACGACTTGAGCTTCCTTTTCCAAATCGTCAGCTTTTAAGATTCACAATCCCACGCTTCATCACTAAAAGAACAACTTTTTCATTGATGAAAACGAGAAATTTGATGACAAGAGAAAAAATTGCCAGCGAGATATGACCAAGTATGATCGCACTCAATCAAAGCGAGCTCTCGAGTATTATCGTTCTCTTATCGAATCGAGTTCAAGCAAAGAGAGATTTGGCCAACTTTACTACGCTTTAGTATATTCGAGGAATATCAAAATCCAAGACTAATCTAAGGAGGTTTCTCACCAACGCCAGCGACAAGTAATTTTCTTGAGGAAGAGCGGGGAATCTAGCTCCCAGCCTAATGCTAAAGGACACATCCTGCTTAAAACATGCACAACAATCCACTGAGCACACTGATCGCCTCTCTATGAACAGATCTAAACTCGACAAGCTCAAACTCAACAGCATCATGTCGAATTTCCTCAATAAATTGAGCAGGGTTCGGTACTCGGTCGAGCTCGAATCGATTTTCGAGCACCGAGTATTTGAGGCGAGTTGAGCTCGAGCTCGGCACGGGATTAGGTCTATTGGGCTCGATTCCTCTCCTATGGTTGAAGACTTCGAGTACTAAAATTCTTTTTGGCAATACATTGTGGGCCTTAGGCTTTTGTAACCGAATGACTAGGAAAGTTGTCCATTATGCCGAAGAAAATGCAATTGGCAGCTATAAATGGGCCTCTAGCAACTATGTTTCCCCTCTTCTAAAGGCCTGCTCCAAATGAAAAGTTGAGAGACTATATTGAACAAATTGAAAAGTTTATGGACTAGATCGAAACATTTATGAATAGTTCAAAGACCGTATTGAACGAATTAAAAGTTCAATGATGGCATTGCACGTTGTGCTAAAGTTTAAGGACTATTTGTGTTATTTTCCCTTTTTAAGTTCCACACACCAAAGCATTGTAGATTAGTGAAACAAGGCTGATATTCATGAGGTCGAGCTCACTTGCAACACATACCCAAATCCATCCGATACACAAAATCTCATATTTTGTAGATAAACCAAAGGAAATATAGCGAAATATATATAAAAGTGGGTAAAGTCCATTTGAGATTGAGTTGCGTGGCATGCTCGTGTGAGAAACTTTACCCCTTGAATTATAAACGAATGGATATATGAAATGATATGGATGAGTTACGCGCCTTTCGCAAACTTTTAGTTGTTTTCATTGATGTTTAAATTGATTAGCAGTATTATTATGAACTTTCCTGCGATTGGGTCCATTACATCTTAGACATGGTAATAGGATGTGGGCTGGGCCGACTTCCGGTTGATTTGGGTCCATTTCATAAAATGGGTCGAGAATCAAGATGTACTTTTTTATCTTTACCCGACCCAAATCCAAACAGGCCGACCCATCTCCTGAAACACATTAACAAGAGCCAATTTCAATTTGTGCGCACGAAACTTGTTTTTATATCTTTGCTAAATTGGGGGTACTACTACTAGAGTACAGCAGGTGAAATTTTCCCCACCCTTTCGTGACCTTTTTATTAGGTCATACCAAGCAACTTCAACATAAAATGACATTTTATTCGATTTGCTGTCGATATGAAAAGAACATACACAAGCACCGATCGGATGGATGACGTACATATATTACCATCGGATCACATCATCAGAATTGAATTCTACATGCACATTTCGTGCATTAATGTGCTAAATCACTTGTGTAAAATGTTCATCTCAACAGACAGAGAAGCCGCCGAAATGTTGCAAGAAAAGATCTCCCACGATGTAAGTAGATGATCATATGCAGAAGCACGATTTGCTGATTTAGGACATGGATTTCCTCCACTTGGGATGGGAAGGAGTCCTGCCTCTGACCAGCCTGGTCTTCATGTCGACCGGCGTGAACGTCCCGAAGCTAGCTTCGACTCGATCACCTTCGTCGACCCTCTCCACCACGCCTAAAGTGTTCTTGACCGAACTCGGTACCGACCCTATCTTCTTCCACCTGAAGAAGCCCTTGTTCTTCTTCTCCAACATCCTCTCGATCTGCGCCTGCATGCCGGTGCACTGGCTCTGCAGCCTCACCACGTCCTCCCTCAGCTTCCGTATCTCCACCTGCTGTGCGCTCACCTCGCGCTTCGAGAGGCACCGCGCTGTGGACTCGAGCCCAGCCGGGTTTGGGCTCCGGGTGCCACTGAAGGAGCCGCTCCAGTCAAGGTGGCGGTTCAGCTTGGTCTGCTCCGAGAAGAGGACCTGGATCACAGCCCGCACGGGCAGGCGCTCATTCTGGGCCGCATGGAGGGACGCCTCCGCCGTGAGCTTCCGGCTGTCCATTAGTCTGCACAGCCTCTTCCTCTCTTGCTTCGACGCATTCGGATGTGCCTGCAGTGATCGGAAGATGCAAGAACTAATTAAAAAGCTAATTATCGATTAATTATGAGCCCCACGTTGTAATTAGGACAAGCCAATCATCTCATTCTTTTTTCTTTTTGTCTATGTACATGGCAATCTATAAATTGTGGGGGATTCCAGTTGGACTCCCCATCGTAAAATTCTTAGTAATCTAATAACTATAAGAATACTAGCATTTTAAATGGGGTAAAAGTCATCAAAAACCCTAAACTTTACCCGCTGTGACATATTTATCTCAAAAAAAAATTTGTGATATTAAAAACCTCAAATTTATACCATGTGACACATTTACCCCTAACTTGTACAGTGTGACACATTTACCCTAAACTTCTTATTGTGACACCAAAAACTCTAAACTTATATTTGTGTGACACATTTACCCCAATTTTTCTTTCATCTTTTCACTATTTTATTAAATAAAAATACTAAAGAATATTTAAAAAACAAGAAAAAAAAAGAAGGAAAAATCAACACCCTTGCCGCCGCCGCCTCGTTGTCGAAAAGAGCCAGCTAGGGCTTGGCTAGGGCCAGCGGGGGTTGCCGAGGCCTTGGCCCTAGCCAGCTCTTTCTGGCGATTTTTCTTCTTTTTTGTGTTTTTTTTAAATTTTTTCAAATATTTTATTTAATAAAAAAGTGAAAAGATGAAAATAAAAAAATAGGGTTAATGTGTCACATAAATATAAGTTTAGATTTTTTGTGTTACAAAAAAAAAATTTGGGTAAATGTGTCACAGTTGATGAAGTTTGGGATTTCTGATATCACAAAAAATAATTTGGGATAAATGTGTCACAGTGAACAAAATTTGGAATTTTTCATGGCTTTTTTCCTTTTATACCCAAGATTTGTCCAAGGAGTGATGTAACAAATTAGCGGTCAACATTTGAGTAAGTGAGTCATTTTCGATTATACCATAAAAATCTACAAGGTAGCTTCGTAAATCGACACTGTAGCGGTGATTGATGTAAAAAAAAAAAAACGAGTAGAGTTTTCTTCACTTTTCTCAACTTAAGAGTGGAAAATGGAAGGAGGCCGAATTAAGGCATCGGGCTACGGAAATATTTAAGACACAAATAGCGTACCATACGTGCGATTATATGATCTTTGACACTTTTGCATATGGGACACGACAACGTATTGTAACATCATAAGATAATTTTAATGATGCGTGGCGATATTTTTATGCTTAGTCACGATAGCGTCGCACGAGTGTGTCGTAGAATTGGAGTCCCATCTCAAAGTTCCCGTTTGGCCAATTGCCAAAAGAAACAAGGACAAACGATACGGATGTCGTTGGACCTGACCATATAAGGGCCAAAGGGTTCTGATGATTTAAGCATATCATCTGATGATACCGTGACCACGTACGTTTTCACTTTCTCAGCTACTTTTTCATCCCCTTGGTCAGGTCCAACCAATCGTTACGAGCAGGTACCATTCATTCGTAGGGCATGTGATTGATTTTTGTCATGCTCTAACATAATTGTTATCTTCATCAAACAATTAGAACTCCTCGCGATAAGAAGAGAAATTCAATAGAATGGACTCACCTTGAGATAGGTGTCAATGGCCCTGTACAAGCCATCGTCGGACGACCGGGCATGACAGGGAAGAATGCTGGCGAGAGCCACGAACTCGTCAATGCTCAGGTTCGAATCGACCGCTGCTTCGGCCAAGTAGCAGTCCACGAGCTTGGCCACTTTAATCAGCGCAGCCCCACTCTTGCTGCCGCCGCCACCTTCGACCTCCAAACTCACGAACCTCTTAACCAGCCTCAGCACGAGCTCGATGTCGAGCAGCGTCCCGCATGTGTGGCTGAACGACGGTATCATGAGCTCCTTCAGCGAGGCCTGCTCCAATTGCCATGACGCCCTCTTCTCTAGCTCCGACCTATAACCACAAGAAACGTATGTGAGGGTCGTGCGGATTAAAGACTAGCCGTTTCGTACTGTTGCATTGGACTCTATAAGCTTATAATGTCTCAAACATGTCATATGCAATTTCAATCGGTCCTTCACGTGTCCAGTAATAATCATGTGTATTCAGTTGGCACTCAAAATTACCTGTAACTCAGCTCCGCGCTGACCATGTTGGCCATGCGCAAGAGGCGTAGCAAGAAGTTGCACGCGACAGAGTCCCGCTCGGGGGGAAGGATCCCGACAAGGGTCTCGACGAAGAACCGCTTCTTCATCCATGACGCCGTGGCACTCTCCGGGGAGCCCTCGAACTCGGCAAAGGCGCCGCCACCCTTCTCGGGGAAGTCCTCGGCAAGCTCGGGGAGCCACTTGGAGGCGTAGTGGGAGATGATGGAGCCAATGAGGTCAGGGCAGACGCCCTTGGCCTTAATGGCCGCGACTGTCTTGACAAAGTAGTCCATGTCGAGGATGCACACGTCTTCGAACCAACAGTTAGCGGCCGTGCCTGCAAACTGGTGCACCTTGACGGCGGAAGGTGTGACGGATTCCGGTGATATCGGCTTCTTCATGTGTTAGCGACCGGTGAGGCTTGTGTGTGTCTGTGGGTGTACGTGTGGTAGAATTTGAGAGAGCCAAAGGATGTCGGTACTGACGCAAGGACTAGGAGGGAGTGGTTATGTGATGAGGGAAGCAAAATGTGGTTGGTTTTAGGAACGAGACGAGCGGTTTTGGTTGACGTTGGAGAGTTGTGAGAGAGGATAGAGAGAGAGAGGAAGACGAGAGGCTATATCTCTTTCATCGCCATGTTGGTGCTTTCATGAGTTTTGGTCGAATGAGCCACGACGTGTCTTTGGAAGGAATATTTGCACATTAATTGAGCTTTGGACCGACTCTCTCTTTCTCTCTCTGTAAGATACAACAGCGTCAGTCGGGAATCTTAGAGCCAAAACAGTAACATTGGGGGAGAGGGTTGGGCTCAAAGGCACTACACAGGATGGTACATGGTGATGGATCAATTCGATTCTTAGGTGTGGTAAGTGAAAAGTTGCAATGGTGTGAAACTATGAAGGAGAGGAACATAAGAAGTGTCGATTTCGGGGAGCTTTGTCGTGCAGGAGAGGAGGTGGTGATGGCCAGAGGAAATGGGTCCATTCATAGTGGGGGCCAAAGCGTTTCTACAGTCGCCCGTGAGCTTTTATCTTCATGTTTTGTTTGTTTGCTCCCTAGCCCTAGAAAGCTGAGGCTGCACAGATTGGGCCGGATTGGCCCAAGCCAGTGATTCTACTGGGGGTTTATATTGGGAGAGACGAGTGAGAGTAGTGTTGTCTTTACATACTAGAATTAGTTCTACAATTTGGTTTTTTTTTTTTTTTCTAATTCTATCATATCCTAGTTCTATTATACAAGCCACCATGTGTGCTATATGTGTGTACAGATAGTGAAACCCTGCTCCTTCCTCACATGTCCCCACCCCAACCTCCCAAAGGTAGGAATTTGAATCTCCCACCTCCCCATTCCCAAGTGGGAAGAGTGGCCACTAAGGCCTACAATTTGGTTAAGGAGTTAAGGTCCATGTCTCTTTTAGTTGGCATCTAACCAGAAGATAGACAAAACCAAAAATGATCAAGGTATTGAGAGGAGAGAACTTTTCATGTGCCCTGAAATCTAGGATTGAAAATTGAGAGATTCTATCACGCCCCTTCTCAGGTGCGTGCACCGCTCGGTGATGGCAGGACGGGAATGTCCTTCGTGTGTTGTGAGTTATGTAACATGCGGGACATGAAGATCCAGCGAGAAATTGAGTGATTTGGCAAGGCCTGAACAGCCCAATGAAAGTTGTAACAAGACCCATAAAACGATACGGGTGAATTGGGTGAGGTCATAGTGGAGGTCGCGCATCTCGAACACGTCTGAGATTTCGGTCGCAACCTGTGTGGTGGCCGTGGTTGCTCGATCGAGACTGAGGTCACGACCTCACTGCCACAGTGGAGGCCGCCACTGACCATGACAGCATCAGCTGGCCATACCTATGCACCACCATGGCCTGTGAAACGATATTTGAGAGATTTGGAGGTGTGTCATTGGTGTCGTTGCATTAACTGTATCTAATTTATGAAAATGCGGGCTTCTGTGCAGGGTTATTCCTCCTGTGAATGTAGTAAAATTCACTCACTCACTCAGAGAAAAAGGGAGAGAAAAAATGAAGAGAGAATTTTACGCAATATCTCCCACTAAAATGATCCTATGGCTCTATCATCCTAAACACTTGAACAGTCTGTCCATGCCTAGGAGCTCTGACAACATGAAGGTTAAGACAACAACCAACACAGAGTTGAAAAGAACAGAACAGAACAGAACCAGAAACCATTAGTAATTCTTCACATACCCTAAATCGTAACGTGGATGATCTGTTTCTTATAGGATAACATGGATGACCTGTTTTTTATCGGATCAAAACAGTAAATCTAATATGGTGCCTGGAAACACACCAAAGATATCGTCGGACCCTTCACCAAAAAAGAATGATTACCACACTCTACAAACCAAAGAACAAGCCTTCGTTTGCGACAGTAAAATCAAAGTCGAGGCCAGAGTGAAACAAGCATCAATCAGAAGAATCCACATACATACTACAGTAAGGGCAGATCTTTTCATTCACATGATCATCATGAAAAAATTCTCTATGGTACAATGACCTTCATCTAGCTGAAGCTTTTATAAATTTTCAGGTAAAAGAGCAGTCTCTGAGCCAGAAAGATAGCCGCTTCAGTAACCATTTATTTCTATAAGAGAAACAAATCCTACAGCCAGCAACGTTGCCTCGCATCAGCATCACTCCATTGGATAGTGACGCAAGAAACATGAATTAATTGCGAGGTGTCGATGTCTCGGATGAACTGCTTGCCGAGTCGCCAGTGGCAGGATTCAAAGTTGAGCCAGATGCCAAAGAGCCATTCCCGCCTTCTGTTTGGAGTACAACCGGTATCTTAACTTCCTCTCTCTCCATCTCCTTTTCGAGCTCTTCCTCTTGGCGCAAGGCATTGAACTGGGTCTCGAGAGACCTAGCCGCGGCTAACCATGCAAGAACAATCACCAAAAGAATTCCTCCCAAGTAAGGAGTCGAATTTGCGAGCGATCCGAATGTTAGGATCATAAATTGCTGGATCAAAGCACCGCCAGACTTGCCCAGTGGGTTACAGACAACATCAATGGCTGCTTTGCCTTTAACCTGAAGACAGCATGTCACAGGCTAGTTGAGAAACAAGCAAGCAAAATAGCTTAAACAAACGTATTCCCCTCATCCTGAATATATTATCATTTTTCTCTCTGATTTCAGGGTCATACTAGTTCCTTAAGGTGTTGTATCTTTCTTGTATAGATCAACAATGAATAGTTGCACTCCAAGATCTACATCCATTCTAGGAAGTATAAGCCATTAATTTGAGATGATTCCAAAAGCACAAAAGCGAAAATTCAAACCTTGGTGTCTTCATCGAGGGGAATGTATGCCATTTCTTTGCAAGGGTCAAACAAGCTGTACTTGGCGCTCTTGCTGAAAATATTTTGCATGGCACCCACGTATACAGCGGCCAGAAGAGGGGTCATCCCGAAACTAGCTAGAGCAGGGACAAGCGGATCACCAAACAATAACAGAGAAAAGAATCCAACTCCTGTCAGAAGCAGGACAGTCGGCGTGATCTTGGCTGCGACTCCCCATCCATATTTGTTGAATATGAATTGGCTAAGCAACATCATGGAGAAGGTCATTATGCCAGTTGCAGTCGAGAAATCGCCCATGAAGGAAGAATATTCATTTGGACTGGGAAACTGCATGATCAAAAGAGATGGAATTTGGAGAATTATGAGTACGTATGTCGAACTAATGCTGGAGATGATTGCAGCAGCCACTACATGAAACATACCTGCGCTTTGAGCTTTGATTTCCATGTAACTTCAACAAGATTGATGCTAATACCATAAGCAACCACTAATGTAGCGAGATCTCGGATGTATCTTGAAGATACCAAGAACTTTATGCTCTCCATTGTTCCCATCTTGGGCTTCTCCTGCAAAATGCCGTCCAAGTTAATGCCTGAATGCATAAATGATGTAGGATTGGAAAAAAGCAGCTGCTCGGTTATTGACACGATTGTCCACCAAACGAGTCTTCTAGAGTTCTACTAGCTGAGAAAAATGATGCCCATTCACAGAATATACAAGGCACATCCATTAAAAACTACACCAGTGCAATGTAAAGATCATAATAAGATCATAACCTTAACACTGACTCATGTCAGAATAAGATAAAGACAATCCTCACCAAGATACCATGATTATGCACGCCATGTCAACATGATTCTTGGGACAAAGAAACCACACAAGAGCAAGCTAATGATATAACATCCAGGTGCTAGCCAGTTGATGTAACTATATGGACATGAAGTTCTTTAAGATTTACCTTCTTCTTCTTGCTACGCGTTGGAAGAGGAACGAAAGTGTTCACCCACCAGTATAAGCCACAAATGGCGAGCCCCATTACCACCACGATTGTCATCATAGCTTTCAAGGAGATAGCCCAGCCATCGACTCCAGGACCCAAATTCTGTCTCATACTAGAGAAATACTTCACTGTACGGCCAGAGAAAACAAGAGCAACGTTGGCCCCGAGTCCAAACAGAGGGTAGAACCTTTTGGCTTCTTCAACAGTGGTTATCTACAGCAAAGCAAATCATTTTGGAATGAGAAGGAAATACACTCATTAAGCCTCAATCAAAAGCATGTAATTATGGACGGTTTTTCATAAGAATGAACCTACATCGTTGATAAATCAATCACACATTATAAGAAACATTAATTGTGAAGGTTCTCACTTCGGGTCCTAAGCAACTTCAACAGCAGAAAGAGAACTGTAGAAAACTTCCTCTCACTACTCTACAACTATGTATTTTGGCTTAGGACTTGCTTGTGGAGGGAAGGATGCGCTAGGCAATATTAGGTATCCCAAATTTCTCAGTCCTTTTGTTGCTTGTGTACCATGAATTGCAGATTACAAGTTAAAGCATTACTTCTCTCTATTAGTCTTCTCCAAGTAAAGGACGTCAACAAGAACCAGCATGCAGCTGCAACTTCTTAGTATCTACTAAATTTTCATCCATCTCTGCAATAAGACATAAGAATCTAATTCATGCTCATAGCAGCATGATGATTCATTATAACAGGCTTTCAAAGTTCTTATCTTCGATCATGGCTCAATATGGATAGACTAAATCACTTTGGAACAATGAACATGAGAGATATTACATATGAGAGTATCACATGTCAGAATGAATGTACTACTGATTTTTTCCAGAGACGTAGTAAACTACTTCGTGCCTTAAATGATCAATGAAGAATATATTCTATTCTGTTTCAAATTCAGTAAGAACCCAATAGTAAACAAAGCTGCTTGAGAACTTTAAGTAAAGTTTCACATCCAAGAATGAGAGGCAGGATCAAACTGCAACATCTACCTCGAATATTTACCAATATCCACAGATCCTAGCCTCCCTTTTGAATGATAAATCACTCTTGAGGGGACAGAACTCCAGAAAGGATTCCACAACCCAGCATAAACAAAGATAGGAAATCCCTAGGTTTTGAATGTATTACCACTCAGTTGCCTTTTCAGACTATAAGAGAGTGAAAAAACCAGTAAGTGGCAAAGTGCTCTCATGATTTACAGGCTCCTTATTTTCAGGAACTAATAGCATATTGCACACGAAAGCAAGACAGAGAAAAGTGTAAAGTGGCCTCCTAAAAGGTGTGGAGACATCCTAAGATGACGTAATTAGTTCATACTAATTACAAGAGAACTATTTCAACCAACTTCCAATTGCAATTTATTTTATTTTCCCCTTCCTTAAACAGGCAACAATCAGCATTTCTAAGCTTACAGTAGCCAACAAATAGCAGGAATCTCGAGCAGAACTTATTCTCTAAAGCACATAAACTAAAGGTGAAAGAGCACGACTTGAAAATGAAAAGCATAGACATATTTACTAAAGCCAAGCAATTCGATCCTCTTTTTCCAACAAACAGATATCCAACTCAAGAATTAATTTCCACAGGTCAAAAAGGAAAAAAAAATAGTCTAACCTGATTGGCAAATCCCCAGAACAGCACAGAAACCACCACACTTCCCCACAGCTCAGCCATAACATAAAACAAGCAGAAGCTCCAGATCCTCATGATTGCAAGAGGTCCAAGAAACCTAGGACCCAACGTATTAAGAAGCTTGTCTGCAAAGGCTTGAGGGTGGATGTAGTTGCTGAGAGGGTACAGAACAAAACCAAATGCCCCAAAGAAGGCAATGAAAGGCACAATCACTGAATAGAAGAGGGCTTCCTTGGAAAGAACATTAGCCAATTTGGTGTACAACAGCATGAACCCGATAGCCATGGGCAAATTCACCCAAGTCTTGAGGAAAGGTATGATTTCTGCACTGCTCCCTGGGGCAGTCACCACCAGCACATCCTTTGTGTCCCTGAGAATTGTGTAGTTGAAGAGAATGCAAAAGAACATCAACCCTAGAGGGACAATCTTCTTGAAGGTGACAGGCTCTATGCCCAGAAACTTGGGCTTCTCTGGCTCAACAAAAACAGGCTGACCATCAGCACCTGCAGCTGCTGCCTCAGCCTTGCAGATGTGAAAGGTCCTGTTTTTCTGGTAAATTTCACCAGGTCTTGAGATGACACCGTTGAATTTCTGGAACCCATTTGTGGATAGAGGAAAGGCAGAGAGATTGTTGGGTTTGATGGACAAAACTCTATGCCTGAGGCTTTGAGATGAATTCAAGAACCTGTTTCTGGGATTTGAGGGTAGTGAGAGAAGGCCCTTGGTCTGTAGAACTGCCTCCATCTCTCTCTCCCTCTATTTCTCTCACTCCCTCAAAAACTCCAAACTCTTTGGATTTCAAGAGGAGAATACGAGAAAGAAAGATGGAGAGCAAGAGATAAGGTGGCAAAAAATGAGAAGATTGTTTTCTCGGAAGAGGAGAGGGTGCCTATTTCTCCCCGAAGAAAAATCTCCTCGCCACCAAAGGAAAGATACCAAACCCTCAGCCCCCGGGGTTTTAATTTCAAGGACGAAACTTTAAAAAGCTGGTAGAAAATCTGAACTTTTGTTAAGTGACGAGAGCGTGAAGATCTTTCCTGACCGTCCGATGAATGGGGGGGAGTCCTCCTTCTATTGCATCTTTGTCTGTTCGATTAGAGCCAGAGAACTTTCTTAAATTTCGACACTCTCCATCCCTCCCCACAAGAAGACAATCCCTCCGATTATACACCAACAAAAAGCGTGCAGGAAACAACAAACGGTCAAGAAAGGAGGAGAGAAGTATCTCAAAAAAGGGATCTTGCTGCACCAACAAGTGCGCTAGTGGAACATGTGAACAGCCACTCTCTCTCTCTCTTCGTTGCCC
The DNA here is from genome assembly GCA_001662345.2 of Metrosideros polymorpha var. glaberrima. Classification (NCBI taxonomy): domain Eukaryota; kingdom Viridiplantae; phylum Streptophyta; class Magnoliopsida; order Myrtales; family Myrtaceae; genus Metrosideros; species Metrosideros polymorpha. The sequence goes on along the minus strand of BCNH02000006.1, from coordinate 26,243,411 downwards.
CTCGAGCTGTTCGGTCTGAGCGACCCCCCAGATATTTTGAGTCCGAGGCCAACATTGCTTTCTGGTCTGGCGAGAACAACGTGAGAGATGTTAGAAGCCGTGAATCCATTGATTACCAAGAACACCCACCAACCCCATCTGTACTCCTCTCCTGTCCTTTCACATGCAATCTCAATCCTCTCTGCCTTGTGTGTCTGTGTGTCGCTTGGTCAAATTTCAAATGGCGAGGCTACTTGGCCGACCCTCTTCTTCTTTGTTACCTATGGATTTGGCAATCGGTCGAGTGAATGCGTACAGTATGGAGTCCAATTTTGACAGTCTGCTTTGCGCTGATCTATTGTTGTGGGACTCAATCTTTCAGTTCGAACGATGTATCGATATGTCTAGTACGAAATGACCGATCTGTAGTGTCGACAATCTACCCCCGTCAATTCTTATTTGAGTAAGCCAAATGTTAAATCCAATGAACTCATCTCGATTTGGTCACATCTTTACTCAGATCGACTCAGCTACTCAAACCTTGATTATCTATATTATTATTGATTCACCAACATAAGAAACCACGTGGTTGTGCGAAGTATGCGCATACCATTCTTCATCCTTCACCTGAGAAGAATAGACTGTGCAATATAAATGACTATTCAACGTTCCGTTTTTTGAATTTGGAAAGTCGATGATCGGGCGCCGTCACGTTTTTGTCTTCCGTTGCATGTTTCGGATTCGAGTCGTAACGAATTAGCCGTGCGAGTTTGTTCTCTTCCGCCTTGGCAATTCTCTGTAACTTGCAATTGCTTCTCGCTCTTCATTTCGATCTAGGAATAGGACACATTTTGGCCACCAATCGTTTCGCATTCGCAATGGACAGCTTTGGCCCCAAAGTGTAATGGGTTTCTTTCGAGCTTCCTAATTCACACGACGACTATCCTTTTCAAAGTCAAAATCCAGTTTCTGACCAAACAAAAAAAGAAAAGGTCAAGATCCAGTTGGTTGCCAAGGTAGATTTCGCTTCGAATAGTGTCGTGTGTTTTTCTTCGTATTGGCGTCTAAAGTATCCAAGCCGACCTCGTAATAGCCAAAGAAAAAAGCCTATTGGGCGACATCTTGACATGGTTTCCTAGGCCTATTCCCACGAATGAATTGGCCCCCGTGCCGACTAGGCTCTCGATATCGATTTTCTCTTTTTACCTTTTTTCGGAGAAAAGAAACTTTGCATCTACAACGACCCGAATAATAAAAATGAAAAACTTGAACTGTTATCAAGTTTCAAAACGACTTGTCGTGAAATTGATCACCCTTAATAATAATAAAAAATTAAAAAAATCTCAAAATGAGGGGATAATTGTCCCAAAAATCCTACACCTACTGTACGACGGTCAATTCAGTCATAAACCTTTGAATTTTGCTAATTTAATTCTAAATCTTTCGATAATTTATCAATTTAGTTATAAACATTTCTCCTAAATATTTTGACAATTTGCCAATTCAGTCATAAATCTTTTGAAGTTTTCCCAAATTAGTCTTAAACCTATTATTTAGATAATTGGCATAATGAACTATTGACAAATTGTCACAAGATTTAGCAAATCTTCAAAAAGTTTAGGACTGAAATGGAAATTGAAAGGCTTATGACTAAATTAGCAAAATTAAAAGGTTTAGGATTGAAATGGCCGTTGCACAATAAATTTATGATGTTTTAGATAATTTTCCATACAAGATTTCGTCACTATCTATTTGAGTAGGAAATTTGAGATATGTATATATTATGACCAGAATAATAAAGCTGACCGCACATGCACGAGGAGGTCAAAATGTTGGTGTTTCCAAGGCCATAGCATAAGCAGAATTCGTAGGATGCACGGCTCTTCCTCTTCCTCTCTATTTCCGAAGATGCCAATGAGCGAGAGACGAAAGTGGTCCCTCGGTATTGCGTGCTCCCCCTTTGGATGTTGGAATACGGTCCAATTTTTTTTCTGGGGTAGGCTCTGGGTGGCTGCTTCCCTCGGCTTAACTTGCATTTCCAAGCGCTGACTTTATGAAATGGCATTTCAATTCGTGTCTTTGCAAACGAGCCTCCTGGGTAGAACATAGGAAGAATTCGATTACAAATCCTTAAGAAGGCTCGGTTTGTTTAGAATCGAGAGGCTTTGGGAAGATTGCCAAAAAAGTCATGAACATATCACACTTGCGCCAACTCAATCATAAACCTTTCAATTGTACTTATTTAGTTCTAAATATTTTCACATTTTGTTAATGTAATTCATCCAGCCACTTTTGGTTGGAAATCATTGACATGAATGCCGGCAGTCCTACGTGGTACAGTCGGGGCTAAATTGGACAAAATTTACAAATCTTTTGATTTTTAAAAATTTTTAAAATTTCCTTTCTTTTTCCTTCTTCCTTTGCCGTTCGTTGGGCCTCGGTGATGGCTAGCAACCAGCCATAGGCTACCACTGGCAAGGGTCACCTTCACCAGTCACAAGCGAGGTCACCCTCACCGAGATCTGGCAGGAGGGGACCTCGCCGATAGTTTCCTTTGGCCGGTCGTTAGCCATCATTGAGGCTCGACGAATGGCAGAGGAAGAAGGAAAAAGAAAAAGAAAGAAAAGAAAAGTATAAAAAAAAAATAAGAAAAATTCCAAATATATATTTTAAAAATAAAAAAAAATGTGTCTGCATCAGCACTGATTGTACCACATAAAATGGTCAACATCCATGTCAATAATTTCCAGCCAAAATTAGCCAAATGGACTACAAGACTTAAGACTAAATTGGCACAATTGACAATTTTAAGATTGAATTAGCACAAGTACAATAAGTTGAGGACTTTTTTGATAATTTTCCCGAAAGCCTTTGCATGCCCTATGAGAGCACCCGTTGAGAAAATCCTATATTCGAACGGATCATATATGATATGGCAAAGTGGTTGACGATATCATGATAGATTCAAGATTCACGATAACAAGCATGACATCGGGGCTCACCCTACCTTGAAAAACATTCTCATACGTATCTAATTTCATGACTTACATTAAACCTTAAAAACACAGCATAAGCATGATGAGATTTGCCATTTCTTGAGTAGAGCTTGTCATGACTAAAGGATTTCAAACGGGGATCGAGTTGACTTTAAAATGCACGTAACATGAATATTCTATTGAAAAAAAAAAATGCGGTTACTACTATAGGTGCCGAGCCGCGGAGACCTCACTAGACCTAGTCCTCAAAGTCAATATCCTTGCACACTAATTAGAAGTTTCATTACTCGAATAATTTAAGGACTTAAACAAGCGGATTGTCCGTTTAAGCTTATTATCGATGGGCTATTATGTGATACGTCGGATTAATGATGAGGTTAGAAATTCAAAATCACTTAAAAGAATTACCCGAAAATCACAAAGTTATATATTATCAAGAGAAAAAAAAAAGATTACAAAATAGAGTCCGCGCCGAAATTTTTGCTATGCTCGGCAAAAATTAACTTCCTCGTTTCACATCAATGATATTCCTACATTAGTGGATCCACATCATATGAGAAATCAAGAAATAGGACGAACCAAATAATTTCTCTTGGCCACGTCTCCACAATTAAATAATCGATGGACTGCAATTTTTTCACCACGTGCACGGCCAATATTTGACACAGAAAGTGCATGATTAGTTCAACATGTCACGTCAACTTTGAAGATGTCTTCTTCCACAATTTTTTCCCCTGAAGAAATGACACAAATTTGTAAATTTTGATTGCAATATAATTCTCGAATCTTTAATTTATCATCCTACGCTTTGATCAAATCTTTTAAGTTATTTAATGTGATCCCTAAATTTTTATAGTCTAAAAATTACATTTTATATTTATTAATTGTTCATGGACCATATTAAATTATGACCGATATTACACATTAAGACAGTGCTTAAAGATCACATTGTACAAATTAAAAGTTCGAAGACGACATTGCATATTGAACTAAAGTTCAGAAATTATTTGTGTTGTTATCTCTGCCAGTGACTACATGTGAGTCTACAAGCATAAATTCGACTTTTAAGATCATGGAAATCAAGATAAGTTCAGAAAATTAAAGTGTTTTTAGGATGTGTTTATTTCTTGAAAAAATGAATGACTTGAAACATATATTATACTAATAATAATCACTTGTGTCACATATGAACGAACGAAACAAAAAATTCATTGTCCATGAAAAAATTTAGATATAAATTGTTGTCGATAATAATATACTTTTCATTAACTAATTATTTTAAGCGGTACAAACGGTTGTTTTTAGGAAAACGTTTTGCAAATCATTTATTTTTTGCGAAATCAAGGAAGCCTTAAAATATCTGCTTAAAGGTTTTTTAGGCGTATCGAAGATGGTCCAAGCACATGTATGGGCTTGAGGACAATGAAGTAGAGGAAAGCACAAGGTAGCATAGTCAATTCAGCTGAGCTAGTTCGTTTGTCATAATGACCGCGTTATAACTAATTGCTTTGGCTTGGAAGAATTACTTTAGAAGGGCAACACCTAAATTCACCCTAAGTTAATTAGTTAACCTTGAGGAACCTTAACTACATATATCAGGCACACGGGAGAACAACACACGGGGGAGAACATCACATTCGATGATGACTATATATATGCAAGTGACAATGTTGAAGTGTAAATATGTTAAGCAAGCTGCTAAGAAGGAGGGGCATAAATGAATCACGTTTAATCTTCAATCTTACGTTTATATATGGGTCGAGTTGGAGGAGCTTGTTGCACGAATATAAGAGAGACACAAACTTTCACCGAGTGCCGTGACCACCGCACGTGCCGATTCATGGTCACCGGAGATTTTCCGAGCCGTGCAAACCGTCAAATTTGATCGGAGAAATATCCGATGACCTACAACGAGAAGGACCCAGCCCGACACCTTTTTTTTTTTTTTTTAATAATGGGCCCGACACGTCTTAATTATCATATATAGTGTGCATGTTACCTGGGGAAGCAGCTATTGAAGGGAGTGGCCGCACGTCGACCCTAGAAAAAAGGAGAAACTGATGAGAATAACGGCCCAGAAGAGTCCAAAACGATATGATTGCAGATCAGATATTCTCTGTACCAAATGGGCCCGTCAGAGGACTCACTCCTGCGATTCGACCCGTCGACGGAGACCGTTGCAGGTCGCGGACAAAATTAAGGGATGTTTTGCGAAAAATATGATATTTTTGAAAAATAATAATATTTTTTAATATTTGATTGAAACTGAAAATGAATTGGAAAATATTTTTCGTTATTTAGTATGGAAAATCTAATTCTGAGAAAAATTACCAAAAATTAAAATTTTTAATTATTTTTAATTTTATTCTTTTCTTTTCTTTTTATATTTCTAGTTTTTCTTTCCTTTTCTTTTTCCTTCTTCCTCAATCACTTGCCAGCCACGACAACGACTGGCGACTGACCATAGGTGAGGGATGAGCTTGTTTGATTCTAGTGAGCTCGAGCCTTGCCAGATTTGATGAGATCGAGCTTGCCCAAGGCCGACAAGAGTCAAGACTCACTGAATTTGGCGAGCTCGACCTCACCTTGCCAACCTCGCTAGAGATTGAGGCGGCGTTGACCTCACCAGATCTGGCAACCCTAAGCATGCCAAGCTCGATGTCCTCCTCCTCGATCACGCCTAACTCATGCCCTTGCAATAGCCTCAAAATCAAGCTTGAACCTCCACTGATGCTCACCTAATTGCCATAGCTGGCGCTATCAATGATTTTCACATGGACGAAGTTGAGCAAGAAGAGCTTGAAGGCACACTCGAGGGCGAGCTCCACGATCTTGCTGTAGGCGAAGTTGAGGATGAGGATCAAGGGTTGGAGGACGAAATCGATGTTGGGGAGGAGAGGCCGAGCAAGGGAGAGGGAGGATCGGCCGGGGCAAGGGCGAGACTGGTGGCATATTTGTAGGCAGAGACGATGTGGACTTAGGAGGAAGAAACAAAAGAAAAAGAAAAAGAAGAAGAAAAAAATATTAAAATTAAAATTTAAAGAAATCGATTATTTTAAAAGAATTCTATCAAATGCGGAGTTTCTAGCCCAAGCGCTAATATCTAGTCATCTTCCGAAATATGATTTCTGATTTTTGAAAAAGGAAGTCATTTTCCTAAATTTAAGCTTTCCATTGACTACGAAAATATTTTCCGTTGACTCATTTTTCTAAGCGAACCAAACATCAGAAATCAAGGAAAATGTGTTTTCTGCAAAATTAAGGAAGCTTAAGAAATCAGATCTGACCTCCAGAACTTCAATCGAAACTGGGGACCCCGGGCCATGATGTCGCAGGACAAGTTTGAGCCGAACATGTCGTGTGGATCGCATTCAAGGGCACTATGTTGCCCAACTTCTATCGAGCCAGCCCAGAACAAGTAATGTAGAATTGGAAGAAGACCCAAAAAAGATAGAGAGCCCATTATTTTCGGTACCCAACTTCGAAAGATACATGTATATATTATGATTTGATTAATTTGGCACCTTGCACTATAGAATTTAGATTATTTCCCCAAACAAAAACATGCTTCGATCACCATACAAACCCCCCTCCATCTCAATAATCGAGATTAAATGGACACTTTCGTTGTGATTCACACGCACGGATCAGAGAAAGCTACAAACAAAATCGATTATACTCGAGCTCACGGAATCTTCGGCCCGTACCTCACGACCCGCTCGTCGATCCACTCCCTCATGTCACCCAACACCCGGTCGGCGTTCTCATCGGGCTCCCCCTGAATCAACGAGTGGTACATCCCGTCGTACAGCTTCAGGGTCTTGTCCGAGCTGGACGCCTTCTCGTACAAGAGCTGCGACGACGTGGGGCAAGTGACGCCGTCCGATGTCCCGTGGGCCGTCAGGAACGGGGTGGTCACCTTGGCGAAGTTGTCCTGTATGTACTGGCACACCCGGGCGATCTCCCTCATCGTGCCGACCCTCGGCTTGCCCGTGTACCTCCTCGGGTTCGACGCGATGATCTTGAGCTTCTCGGGGTCCTTTATGGCCTTCCCCACCATCTTGTTGTCCGGCATGCTCGCCCACGTATCGGCAATCCCGAAGAGCATGCCGTAGAGGAACAATCGTACCTGAAATTCAAATCGCATTGCAGATGATCACTTCGCGCTGTCAATGTGCTACAACGTAACCGGTCTAGACAGCAACTTCCCATGGTACCTTGCTGGGTTTCATGTTCTCCGGAATCACGAAGAGCGGGGCTGAGAAGATCAAACCCGTCCATGTATCGGGCTCGGATTGGAAGTACATCAGCATCGTCGTCGCCCCGCCCATGGACTCGCCGAATAGGAAGGCGGGTAGGTCCTTGTAAGGCTCGCTCTTGCGGACATGGGTGAAGAATGATAATGACGCGGCAGCTATTTTCTCCATGTCACCTGCATCATATGCCAAATGCAGATCTCATTCACTCTTCTTCTTATCTTCGTTTCCAAGTTTTCATTTTTAACAGTCTGATCAGGTCACAAGCAAAGAAAGGATTTCCTGTTGCCTATATACATCCTTAAAAAAACATTCATGCTTCGAAACTCTCTCTCTCTCCAGCGTGCTCTGTTTCATTGCAGTTGCTTCAATGGGTCTAGAATCATTAAGGAAGGCGCAATAAATGAGAGAGGCTCCCTTATTTATTGAAGCAATTAACAGACAGATGGCTTCATGATCGACCAGTAGTTTCTATTTCGGTGTATTAACATGGGGACCAACTTGGGCAGAGGACTTTCTACTTGACCTGCCTCGACCCTACTTACTCTTCACCTGTACTTTCGCCTCAACAATCAAAGCTATCGTCCAGACACAACACATCAACCGCAAAGGCATAACCATCCGACCCACAAACGTTTAATACGAAACAGGGTATCTAGAAATGTAGGTGGATATTACCCATGTAGCAACGGAGGCCGTCGGAGCGGCCGTGGCCGAGGAGATCGGCGGCGAAGACGGCGTAGCCCCAGGTGGCGAAGTTGATGCAGATCTTCTGGAAGAGCCAGCCGGTGTCGGATCCGTAGCCGTGGGTCATGAAGACGGAGGCCTTGACTTTCTGATCCAAGGGCAGGAAGCTCTGGGTGAAGAGCTTGCCGCTGGGGGTGTCGAAGTAGGACTTGGAGTTGCGCACCCCTTGGGAGGCGTAGTACTCCTCCTCCGGTATGTGCCCCCAGAAGTTCGGGGGGGTCCCTGTCTTTTCCTCTTCCCCGGCCATTGCTTGAGACAGAGAGAGAGAGATGGTGTCTGTTTTTGCCTCGAGATAATGGAGAGGGTGTTGCCGAACAGGAGTCGGTAGGTATGAGAAGAAGGTAGTTCTTCGGGGGTGTTTTCTTTAGGAGGCCGAGGTCGAAGAGATCGAGATCGAGAGAGAGAGGTGGATTTCACCAACCCAGAAATGGTTTTTCTTTCTTTATTGTCGGTTTATGGGTGGGTTTGGAGTTGGTGAACTGAATTTATGTTTCTTTCTTTCTTTTTCTTTTTTGGGGGTGGGCCAAGATAATGTGTTCTCATTCTTCTTCATTTTTTGTTTAGGGGGTTAGGTGGGTGGAGGCAATCCGGTCTATAGATCCCTTGATTAGGGGGGAACGATCCAAGTTATGCACCAGAAGGGACAATTATGTACAGCTTCTTCGCTGCTCGGTCGTGATAGAACTCCCTAAATTCCAAATGCCCATGTCCATCCTTAGCTTGGGTCATGTTTCTGGGGTTCATCAACCTAGACAGACCCCAAAAGCTTGAAAACCTTAGGTCACTGAGTCCAAGATTCAATTCCTGTGATGTTTTTCTATCAACGTGGCTTCTAACTTAAGAACGCGAATGACAAAATTTTTATTATAGAAATTATCTTTTGGAAAGAAATAGAATTTTCTATTTCTATTACAGAAATTAATTTCTAAGCAAAGATGAGGAGATTTCTATTCTTGGAACAGAAATTCATTTGATAATAGCATAAAATTTCTATTTTCCTTGCGGCAGCGACAATGGCAACGATGATGGACGGCGGCAATGGCGGACGGCCAGCGGTGAGCGTCGAGTGGCTGGTGGCAGCGGCGAAGGGGAGGGAGGAGGTTTCAAAAATAGAAAAATGAAATTACTTTATCAAATGGATTTTTTTTCCAAATCTTTTTTTGGCACAGAAATTCTGTTCCAAAAATTTTGTCATGCAAATCTCAAGTGTTTTGCTTTTGCCGCAACGAAATAACAATTTGTCTTTGAAGTAACAATAGCAGCTGTTCAGGCTGTTCTTTTACCAAGAGCACAGATACAAGCATTCGAATTCAAAATTGTACTAGCATGTCGATAACCCACAGTAACAATTTGGTGGAAAAGCACTCGACTTTTTGCCGGCTCTACCTGGTGCTGCAATATTCCTCATGCTGCTCAGAATCCTATGGTCATGCCGCTGAGGATCATCTGGAGCCGACGCCATGGCTAAGCATTCTTTTATCTCCACTAGTACGACACTTATGCCGGGTATTTACAAGGATTAAGATAACAGGCACTGTAGTTGAATCCCGCTTTCAACCTTCGATCGAAAAGGTCTTTGATGTAACCTCAGTCAAAGACAGGATTGATCCGATCCAATCAACTATGTGAATGCTGTTGTATGGGCCGCCTAGATGACGGCGAAGCTGTAGTCATTGCTTACCTTGGTTATGGTTACTCGATTTACATACTACAATATAATCTGCATGACTTGATGTCCTCCGCATGTGGAGTGACAGTTCAGTGTGACTATTACATCAGTACTAGGATCTTTCTAGTAATCCAAACGTGCAAAGAGAAATGATCATCTACAAATACAACCCAACAATAGTATTAACAAATCATTTCCCCTGTCGTAATGGCATCCTCTGTTTCCTCTGTGAAAATTGATTTTTTCAAACTCGAAAATGGATCAGATGCTCAACGTGACAAGCAGTACATATTCAACAGCTGCAGAATGAGGGGACTAGCAATTCTTTGCCAAGCACTAAGAAACAAGGTTGTATATTCTCAATTGAAATCGATGTGTTCCTCTGATCTTCTTAGGACAGCAGTTCCCTTTGGTAGTTAGCTGTTGTCGCCGCGACGGAGACGTGGATAATGGCTATCACTAGAACAAAAACCATGCACTTATACTCTCTTGGAGCCATACTCATGATGACTTTCCATCTGTTGACACCTCTTCATACACTTGCCAGGAGGGAGGGATTAATCAACTGGGAAGGACGAGGCCATACAAATGCTTTGGACGAAAGAAGGAAAAGGCACAAACGTCGCAGCAGATTTCTCTTCACGCTTGACAATAGAGCAAGTCAAACAAGTAGCAACATGAAGGAAAGAATAGAACAGGTCAATTCATGGTTCCTCTTTCTTCTTTTTCCTCCTCCGTTCACGTCGATCATCTCCGTTTAAGGGGTGACAACAGATGGCTAGTTCTGACTCTTATATGTTTTGATTTTAATACCCATACAGATAAGTTCTCTGTCTTATAACTAGCTGAGGCCGACCTGAGGTCGCTAACGAGATTGTTGCCCTTGCGGTAGGTGATTAATATTTGTCAAGTACAGATTGCTATTGAAATTTCAGCGGAGTCGCTTGTGATTCCTTAATTGACTGGTATCCTTAATGCATGGCTTGTGAGGGTCCAAAGCACAAATCGAGACATATTTTCCTTATCGTTCCAAGATGACTGCTCTTGCATCAGCGGAATCTGTCAAGATATTTGACCTGGCGACAAAGCTGGGTCAGTTTTTCTCGTACTTAAGACATCAACATGAGTGCCTTATCTTCCGCTGCTAAATCACGAAGGAACTTCACTGGGAAAGAACCTTCTACATTGTGGCTTCGTTTTTTCAAAGGTGCAAATTTTTTGCATTGTTAGTACTGGAATTCAACCCAGAATGTGATGGGGCGTGTAAACCGAAAAATTAAGTGTGTAACCTATCCCCGCCTACCAAATTCATATCTTGACTTCAATATGGATATTGAAACTTCGTTTGGCAAGATTTTGAGGGTTTTAATGGAAACTTCACAAAGAAAATCCACTTAGCACCAGATGACTATAGACCTAGCAAAATTCCAGATACTTCTTCATTGAGCACAATCCAGAAAGCATAAAAATGAAGTCCTCCAACTTCGGCGGTATCTGCTATTACAAAAGGAACACGAGGAGACAGCGAGCTTCCAGGGGAGATCTATTTAAAAGGACCGCAGAGGAAAGAAACTTATCAAGAGCATGTCCACTTTATTTGCAAAGCACAAGCATCACACACGCACATGCTCGAAACTCGCAAGATAGACAAAACAGACAGATCAAACCTAAAGAGCACATTACGCGTCTTCAGGGTTATCCTTCTCGCCAATCTTCCCTTCTTTGCCAATTTGTAAGTCCTCTACTTTACGAGTAACCTCATCTGCCACTTTTGCTTTACCAGTTACTGGGCCGTTGCCTGGATTTGCATCACTCTCGACGTGATTTGCGGGCCCAGTCTGCCATATTCTTATAGTGCCGTCTTCTGATCCAGAAGCATAGGATTCCCCACCAGGCGAAAATCGCACGCAATGGACAGGACCGTGATGACCCTTGTTGCATCCTAAAGCCAAGGTTAAGCAGGACACAAATTAGAACTTGATCGTCACAGAATACCGACTTAACAGAGAGAGCTTCTTTTGCATGAAATAATTCAGGTGGAGCGCAGTTTAGCCATTCAAGAGGCCCATAAATTTGCATTGCAAACAAACATGCAGATAGTATGGAAATAGTGAACACAAACTGTAAGAAAAGATAATAAGATGCTCGACCGCTGCTTTAGAGGGAGCCTGTAAATGCACAAAGTTTGTGCTACTCATCAGACACCAAAGCTATATGAAACTTGAAATTATTCAAATCACCATCACCTACCAATCTCTTCTCCAGTATGGAAATCAAAAATGTGAACCCACATGTCTTCTCCACCAGCAATAAATTTATTCCCAAGCTTTGGTTCCAACGAGGCTGACTCAATGTTGCAGGGCATGTTGTAGCTCTTCACCAACCCAAAGCTAAACAATGGCAGAGAAAAACTTTCGTCAGCCCAGTCTAACATACAACACAACATAATCAAGAACAGTTTTACTACAGGAGCTTACTGATTAGCATCCCAGAATTTAACAGTAGAACCATCGGCTGTGGTAATATAGCGACCATCCTGACTCACTTCAGCACTAGTGACAGGAGATTTTGTCTCCAAAGTTTGAACAATTTTCCCACTCCTTACATCCCATAACCTGTAGTGTAGTCACAAAGTAGATAAGACAAGAGCAAATCAAAATCGGTCAGATACTTTTTTGTTCAGAGTAAAGCATGAACCTAAAAAAATTGAAAAGGGCCAATCTGGAACAATAAATTACATCAGGAGTTATATTAGATCTCGATGAAACACAACAAGAAGTTTGTTCAATATGTTTAATGAACTTTTTGTAGAGAAGGGGTCAAACGTCAAGTGGGTATGGATGAGAATGAACGAGCAAAACCCAACAAAAAAGGTAAGTATACAAATCAACCATATTTAGGGCTAGGTTAATATGAGAAAATATCAATATGCTAAGAGAAACATTTTTGGCATATATTATTTACCTATATATATTGTGACCCGCAATCATAAATTCAAACCATAAAGCGGTTTTCATTACTAACGTGCTACCTGACGGGCGTAATGGAAACATAAATTATCATTCCAATTCCTCCTTATCTATTCCCACTCAAATGTAACTTGAGGAAAAGAGACAGTTAAAAGTCAGCCTTTACCAATTCATTGAAATTAAAGATAAATCCTGTCTTGCAAAAATATTTAAATGATGCCCTAGCTCCAAGGGTCGCGTGGCAGGAAGTTATTAAGGCACGTGTGTCTCTTAGAAATAAAATAAAAAAAAGCATCGATATTTCCGAGCTTTAACCAGTAAATCAGCTCAAACTTCATTTCACAATTAAGCTACAAATGGAAGCAATATGCAGTGGAAAATACTTGGAAAAAACAATTCCCATACCCAAACTTTTTTCTTTTCGAATTCAATGCTACCCAAAGAGGAGAAAAACAATCAACAATGCAAATACTTGCCGAACCTGGTAGATACAGCCTACACGGCTACACCAGCTTGCCGGACAAAAATGAGCGCCAGTTTAATTCTCAACTGGCCAAAACAGAGATTAAAAAAAAAAAAAACCCAGGCTAAAGGAACAGATATACGAGTATTTCAACTTGACAGAACTAAGATTACCTTACGCCACCAATATCAGTACAGGAACTCAATATTGTCTGATCACTATGAAGCCATGCAACGGTTCTTATTGAACCTGGAGAATTGTCAACTTCTCTGGGAGGAGCATCTGGTCGATTCAAGTCAAAAATTCGGAGAATTTTCTCGACACCGCCGGTTAGCAAGAGATGAGTGTCCTGTGAAAAGTTCATGGTGACGCTTAGCAGCTTCAGAAATGTACACAACAGAAGTACTTGATAAGAAATTGAGAGGGTTAACAAAATGGACAAGAATTAGATGATGAGATAACAATACTACCTAACAAAAGCTAAAGAACTAGCAGCTACAGGGAACAGGTCAGAACTCATTGTAATTACCTCTGAGAAGGCGCATGCCCGGACAATGTGCTTGTGTTCAAAAGAGTGCAATTCATCCCCGGTCAATGCATCCCACAGTTTCCTGGGAAAAAATGCATAGAGAGTGACACTCATGAACAACATCCTCCTAGTGATGAGCATCTCATGATTAACGAAATCATAACACAATTCCTCTGCCTAGAGTAGTCTGCCATAACAAAATCAAGGATTACAAACAAACCTCGCCCCTTCAATTTTCTAATAAGTTTTTGTTAATGAAGTGACACCAAATTCTCTGCCAGGTCAATTATGCCTTCATCATCGGACTTAATGTGCCTTATAAACTTACGGTTCTATGGACTAAGTAGTGCTTAGCTACTTGGCAAAGCAAAAGAACGATACATGCAACTGCGGTTGCCAAAGAAAACCAACTTAAATAGTCACATACGCGGAGAAATCTGCAGAGCCGGATGCAGCACGTAGAGCATTAGTGTCCAGGCAGCAGCTCCAGACTGCACCTTTATGTCCCTCAAAGGTTCCAATCCAATCTCCAGTCTCTCCATTTCGCAGCATTGGGCTAGAATCTGAAATCCCAACAGCAAAACCACAGCAGACATTACACACAAAAGTATCAATTCAAATTCTCTAAACTTTCCCAAGCACAACACAGTAAAGAACGTCAGCTTCGGACCCCAACTAAAAATTCCACGGACAAGCCCACTATATCCCACTCATATGCCTTTTCCATTGCCCTACTCGACACGCGCTCGACTCAAGCCGGTCACTCACCCGGCAAGCAACCTTTGCAATTATTCCCACATAAACAATGAACAACGGGCCGACAAAGCACTTTCTCTACCAATAGCTCACAAAGCAACTTCGCGGCTGCACATACTACTCAAACCCGATGGATCGTAACGAGCCAGAACACGGTAAGATTGGCAAACCGCACGGAATACAGATCACGAGGAATCCAAACCCACATACCTTTGCTAGCGCTGATGAGGAAGAAGCCATCCGGCGTGATCGGGCTGTAAAACAAATCGACCACCGGTCGCGAGTGCCCGTGGCAAACGAGCGGCACCGCCGTCCTCTTCTTGTCCATTTCAACCCCCCAAAAGAACTTACAAGCGAACCGCCAAAAAGAGGGTCGGAAAACAAACCCAACACAAAAAAAGAAAAGCCCTAGGAATTCCAATCTGACCCAAGATCCGGGAAACCTCAAAAAAGAGGAAGAAGAAAAAAAACACGATTGGAGCAGCAGGAAGAGCTGATCACTAAGCTTATCTAAAACCGAAAAAGCTTCGGAATTTCTCCTCCCCTTTTGGTGTTGATTTACAGAGGGATCAACCCAAAACTCTGGGATCCGATTTTTGGCCAAAAAAAAAAAAAAATTCGCGGGTCTGGCACTTCACTGACTAATGTTAAAGAGGGGTCAAATGCCGGATTGAAGCCCCGAAGAAGGAAGGGGAAGAAAAAAAGAAACTACGAAAATCGAAAAAAAAAACAAAAGATACAGGGGGCGGAGCTGGACGTGAAGGGGGCGAGACGCAGAGAAGCGAATTGCGATGCAGACCCGGTTCATATACTGTCCAAAATCCTGGGCTTTCTTTGTTCAATTTCCCACCTTTTTTTCCTCCTTTTTTTCTTTTTTTTCCTTCGGGTTTTTGCCCGGGAAGATTTCAGCTGATTAAAATGAGAAATTGGCTATATTTCGTCGGTCAACATCGCCTTTTTTTTTTTGGGAGGGAGGGGTGGGGGTCAGGGTCAACGAATCTTGAGGTGGGGGGATTATTCCAAAGTGCGATCGACCATAGATTAGGCCCGAACGAGACGGACCCGGAGCTAATTCCCCGCCGTGAAGCCCAATTTCACGTGGGTTCTAATTTTAGGGGCTAAATTGAAAGGGAGGGGGATGACACTTGGGCTTAATTAATATAGTCTCAAGGGGCCATTAGCCCACAATTGCTTTTGAAATCTCAGAACTGATCTGAATCTTCATCAAACTCTTTCTCCCTTTTTTTTAATTAGGCCCTAGAACCGAAAAGCAAATTAGGAAATTGACAATAAAGTAGGCAGAAAAAAGGACCAACCCCGCACGCTCCCCCATTCCGTCCACGTGGACTCCCTTATCCATCCTCCCCCCTAAAGACAAGAAGAGAGGTATATTCCTAAGTTGTGAAAGCACCTCAAATTTTTCTAATTCCATGGATGATGACAATGAGAAGAAGTTCAGGAGATTCGATATCTTTGAGCGACGGACGGGTTAACGCGAATTCTATCCGATTCAGCGATCGATTTGTATGAATTGAGCTAACGTGCATCGGATGCGGATTACGTCGCCTCGATTGTTCTAAGAATGGAAAAGAAGAGAGAGAGAGAGAGGAAGAAAAGGATGTTGAAGTGGAGTGGAGTAAAGGAACGTTGCTCCTGTGCCATGCACTTAAATTGATAAACATAACAGGATCGACCTGGTAGAACGCCCTTCCTTTTTCAGCTGAGCAGCAGAGGAAGTCTCTCTCCCTCTCCTTATTTCTCTCTCTCTCTCTCTCTCTACAAGCACTCTCACCATCGCAATGTCCACCTCGCTCCCATCTTTCAAACCAGCCCTCGCGATCCGCGCGCCGTCGTCGCCTCATCCATCCAGGAAGCCCGGCCCGAATCGCCCGAAACCCGTATCTACGAACTGGTGGGCCCCGCTCTTCGGGTGGCCCTCCGACCCGGGCGGCGGCGGCGGCCGGATGGAGATGTCCGATCCGGAGGCCCAGAAGGCACGGCCCAGATCCAAGTTCGCGCTGGGTTGCTTCACGGAGGAGAAGGCGAAGCAACTCCGGAGGAAGACCAGGGAGAGCTCGAGCTTCCACGACGCAATGTACCACTCGGCCATTGCGACCCGGCTCGCGTCGGACTGACCGGACCGGTCCGACGAGCGAGGATCGAAGAAGCACTGGACAAGCATGCCTTTTGTTTTCTTTTGTCTGGATTTGCCATGTCGAAGTGAAAGAAAGAAGTGATTTTTCTTCTTCTTCTTAACTTCACTGTTCTTGTCTCTTGTCTAGTGGAGGTTCGATTTTTCGGAGGAACCTCTTGTCTGGTGCTCATGTCCTTGTTAGCGACTCTGAATAAGTCGATGATGAACTACTTTGCAACAACATCGGTTCCCTTTGCAGACTATATAAGTATAACTAGCTCAAATACTACGCAAATTCACATTTTATTTGATTTGTATTCAGTTTCTCCGTTACTCTAGTTTGCTCCTTGGTAAGCCAGTCAAGTCTCGAGCTTAATGAATGCCTCTGTGAAGTAGAATTTAAGCTTCGGAGACTCGATCGAATCGACTGTCTTCCTCGCGCAGTCGAGTTAAGTCGAGCTCTAGAAGTAACCACTAACCACTGTCGATTTAGATTCGACTCGGTTGCATCCCCACAAAACTATGCAGGTCGGCGGAAGATTTCATTTGATCGATGCCAGATGCACAAGGCAATGCAGCATATTCTTAGCAGCTGTTTAACACGGGACTTGTTTACAATTTTTACTCGATTGCATCGCCTTATGAATGAATTCTGTCGATCAGCTCTCGTCTTTACCCGGGTTACTTCTTGTTGTCGTTGAGTCATAGTATTTAGGAGCTCCTGGTGTTCTGCAGACCGACCATCTCCTGGGGTCCGTCGGATTGAAACGATGATTTAAACGGCCGTATAAATTACTCATCTGCGCGCATTCCTCGTACGTACGTACACATGTAACATGTACCAACTCACTTGAGTCAGCCCGACTACTATGTAATGCGTAACGGGGACACCACTTGGCTCGGAGGATAGTGTTCGAAAAAGAAGAAAAACAAAAACAAAAACAAAAACAAAAATGTGTAGCTCAAGTTACGCTTATATTCACGCACTCATAAATTTAAGTCTCTGAGCGGAACGTTTTAACAAGCAGAGAGGCACCAAGCAAAAGCTTATGTCGTGAGCCACACAAGTTGATGCATATGGTAAAATTCTCTTAGAATTAAGGGGTAAACCCATCCCGACATGACCAGTTGAGATCTAGGCGTGCTTCTTGTGGATCAAGAATATATATATGTTTACGTGTGGCATACGGTGCGGCGTGATTCCCAAGCCCTCGGCCACACTGCACGGCCAAAATTGTCATATATACTTGCGTTTCAGTTCCCGGTTTCAATGACCCCATAAATAACTTTTCACAAGTGTATCTTGATAATAGTAAGGCGTATTTTCACCCAAAAAAAAAAGGAGCAAGGAAATACAAAAATTTTATAACTCGGGATGAAGTGGTAGTACTCATAGGCTAATCTAGCAGCTGGTCCGGTTGGTCTTGGGCAGGAAAAGGTAGTCTAATTCTGGGCCTAGAGGGCCCAATATTTTAGCCCGCTATATGAGCAAAAGGACTTAATATCGAGCTCATTCGGCAGAGTAGGCCCAAACCTCCAATCCCAGGCCCTTTGCTCACTCGATGGATGAGGCCATCGGACGTAATGGGTCATCCGAACTCCCAAGTCCCATCACTCAATAGAACGTACGATCCATCACATGCATGAAGGAATCAACAAGATCCTGATTTATGTCAAGCTCTTGGTCCTGAAGTGATTGTATGGCCCTTACTCAATTATAGTCCGTAAGTTCGGCTCGAATTTTGTCAATTCCGTACTTGAATCACGTCTCTTTTTTTAGAGTAATCTCGAGGGCTATGCTCGACATTCATCGAGATTACTCCTATTGGAAGCTCGAATATTAACTAATATCAAAGGAAAAAAGAGTCATGGACGTAATTGGTCATCCAAACTCCCAAGCTCCATCACTCAATAGTTCGTATGATCCATCACATACAAGAAGGAATCAACACGATCTTGATTTATGTCAAGCTTTTGGTCCTAAAGTGATTGTATGACCCTTACTGAATAGTCTATACGTTTGGCTCGGATTTAGTCAATCCAATGCTTAAATCACAACGTCTCTATTTTTAGAGTAATCTCGGGGGCTATGCTCAACATCCGTTGAGATTACTCCCACCGGAAGCTCGAATGTTAACTAATATCGAAGGAAAAAAGAGTCATGGATCGATCGAAATTTAGATGGATGGCCCGAACACGAAGCTCTCCATTCTGTTTTACCGTTTCTTGTCATCCTTCACGACATGATGGGCAAGGCCTGATCAAGATTGGAGTTGAAGAGCCATATGTTTTTCTTGACCCGATTAGGAATTAGTTATTGCGGAGGCTAGCTGGCGGATTGACAATCAAAGGGTGGAAAGGAATCAGCAATTTGTTCTGGAATTCGGTCAGATTGATCAAAATTACACAATGGCAACACATGCGCCCACGTTAACTGCTGCTCTAATCTGATACAAACACTTAGATTAATAATCCTTAAACCCGTCCCTTGTCTTCCCCCTCTTTCCATTCGCAGACTCTCGGCAGCTAAAATAATGGCAATCATTGCCGACAACTGAAGGAGAAGGGGAGCAGCAGAAACCCAATCAATTCGAATTTTATAACGAAGAAATCATATGCAGATTTCATGGAACCACTGAGGTGCACATGGGTTGCTTAGGTTAGGATCTGAATGTCCCCTCCATTAATGCTTTTGATGGGGGTTGTAGTCATATGATGTCTGATGCCTTTCCTACTCCTTCTTCTTCTTCTTCTTCTTCTTCTTCTTTTTTTATTATGTTTATGGCCACTGTATGTCGATTAGGAAAACAGATTTCGTGATTTGGACGATTCCCAATTGGAAAATGAGTGCATTATTCGATCGAACAGATCTTGGACCCTACCCACGTAGAGATTTTACACCTATAATGCCATGTGCCCCGTGCATAGTTTTTTGATCGAGTTGGCACAGCACGAGAATTGGGTTAGAAATTTCTCTATTGGGTTCTTGCAACAAACTCTCGAGTTTTGCGAAGCTGAAATTTACGGGACACGTATAAAGTTCGATTCACGAAAAAGTTCGCAGCGAATGTGGAGCTTGAAACAACATGCCGATATCTATATGTTTCGAATGATTATAGGTGTTCCGCGTAGACATATGAAATCAATTCGAGTAAACGCGCATCTCCTAAATCCAAATCATTCTGCAAGTCTGCATGATTGGAGGTTTGCGCAAGCGAAAGGAAACTTCCAAGGGACAATGGCTGAGCGTGGAAGCTGCATGTGCTCATGCACAGGCTTCTCTTAATTGCTGTTAGTCTGCCCCAGGAACCCACCCCCCCATCTCTTGCAGAACTCGGAACAAAAGCAAGCCCTAGCAACTATAGATCTAATGCTTCAGTTTCAAGACACATCATACGTATCCGTGCAAAAATGTATTTCTCCAATTAGGTTCCGTGTCACCTTGTTACGAAATATTTGTCCCCGGCAATCGGTGCACCGCCTTTATTTATTTTCTGCGATTCTTTTTTAAGTCTGGCCATTGATTTCTTCTTCTTCTTCTTCTTCTTCTTTTTTATTTCTCATGAATACAGTCAATTAAAATAAAGAGAGTGGCATTGATGTTGATTTCTCCAATGCCAGTGGCATTCCCACTCGATCCATCAGATAAATAGCTTGCTGCAGCACCCGCCTATCTGATCTTGACACAAGCCATCTCTGTCTCTCTCTCCCTCTCTCCCTCTCCCTCTCTCTCTCTCTCTCTCTAACACGCACACACAAAGATGCAGAAGGTGACGTTGCTATTGCTGATACTATGTGCCACCTCCTACACTACCACATCGCTCAGTGATGGTAAGCTCTACATCTCATCTCTCGTACAACTACACATTCCAGTGAACCAGTGTGCATGTTTCTAGTGTCATCATCACTTTGTTTCTCAATTCTCAAGAAATCTATGTACAAACTTTGTTGGTTCAGTTTGTCATTACAAAAATACATATAGAGAGAGAGTATAGCTTGTATAGGAGCCTAAAGGAGGTCCATCCACAGAATGTGTCCTCTCTTGTAAAGTTCCAACCGCTGAAGCAAATGTGTAGATAACAGCCTGAATCCATGGCCAAACCATTTCACTGATCCTGGTGAACTAACGCCATTGAATGGTATCTGGTTTCGTATGTTTTCTTTAATCAAGATTTCTATGTGACTCATACGCTCACCAATGCGTTCGACTAGGAACATCATTCCATCAAAACCAGCCAAAGTTCTTAAGAGGGTTTCCACAGAATTTCTTGTTGGACCCAACAAATCCATGGCCTACAATTCGATTTCATGAGCATTCTCAGTAGACGAGATTGTAGTCCTGCTGTTGCGAAACCTTTGTCATCTGCGTTCCTCTGGGGTTCTGCACTAATTAAATGCTCCTATCCATGTTCACTATCCTCAACTAGGACAGCACACAATAAATGGCATTAAACATTCAAGCGAGAACAATCCTTGGGTTGTTGAGCATGATTAAGACTATGGGGGTTCAAAAAGCTTCCCTTTCCCTCTCTTTTCAAGTAGGGCCATCTGGATCTCTGACTTTACATCTGCTTTTAATCTGTCGTCCTTGTTCAGCTTTTGTGATCACTTCCAAGTCTGATAAAACAATTTAGGATTGTACTGCAGTCTTCATCGCGTTGAAAATATCTTACACAATTTCCATCTCATCGAATGTGTAAACATATCATGTTAACAAGATATCATAGAGTAAATAATCGGTCCGGCTCATTGTAGTCCTTTAACATGCACTGAAGGCCAGATCATTCACTGGGGTCACGGTAGCACATCGGTATGCCGTGTGGTATGACTCTTCTATAAGAACGACGACTCTTTTTGGAGTCTATGATCTATTGATGATCTTGAAGTCGGACCAATCCACGCATTGAGGTTTTTCTATGTCATCTAGTGATACGAGTTCTGTTAAAGAGTGCCGTATGACTCGTATCCACTATGTTCAGCCATACCTCATAAATAGAACTGTGCTTTGAAAATTTGAAATACGGTAGATATTCCTTTAGGACAGACATTTCTCAATTCCCGTAGGAATGGCAGAGGATGCATACTTAAAAGACATGATGAAAAATATTAGTTGATTGAGGAGACCATTTATAAGATGATAACTATTCCTTGTGCAGTTGTAATTTTCAATGCTGGCAAGAGAAATGCATATTACATGCAGTCTTTTTGGCTGAATTAATCTCAGTGTCATGTTTTAATTTATGTTCAGACGAGGTCAAAAGGGTGTAAGCCAGATTAAACAAAGTTTTCTTCCCACATGGCCATTTTTTTAAAGGAAATTCTGAACATAACATGTGAACCCAGCATGTAATGAGCTTTTTGAGCAAAGTTCTCTCCCAGCTTTCACGTGCTAGATTCTGTGCCCATCCCATGATGTTTCTTAAGTTACAAGCGAGTATGCGGTAGATCAAGCCAGATCATCTTGTCATGAACAAATTCTTCTCCTAAGAGTAAGAAATAAAACAATCTATGGACGAAAGTTCTCTGGGTCCTACGTCCTTTTCACACTCAATCAAATTGCGCAATCTCATACCAATTGGCACGATGGCTGAGGACATCTGTCACATAATACTGAATTCGAATGAGGGACAATAATTTCCATGAACTGGCTGAGCTTACAAATAAATGACCTGAATTGGCATCGTCCTCAGGTTTATTGCCAAACGGCGACTTTGAGAAAGGCCCGAAGCCGTGGCAGCTGAAAGGAACGGTGGTCACCAGCAAAACTGCCATTCCTAGATGGGAAATTTCAGGCTATGTTGAGTACATCGAATCTGGTCACAAGCAGGGCGATATGTTACTGGTAGTCCCTGAAGGAACATTTGCAGTGAGGCTCGGCAACGAGGCTTCGATAAAGCAGAAGGTGAAGGTCGTGAAGGGTATGTTCTACTCGGTCACATTTAGCGCGGCCCGAACATGTGCGCAAGAAGAGAAATTGAACATGTCGGTCTCGCCGAACTCAGAGGCAAAGGACTGGGGAATATTTCCAATGCAAACGATGTACAGCAGCAATGGATGGGATTCTTATTGCTGGAGTTTCAAAGCAGAAGCCCCGGAAATCGAGATCTCGATCCATAACCCGGGAGTGGTAGAGGATCCGGCTTGTGGACCATTGATTGATTCGGTCGCATTGAAGGCATTGTACGTCCCGAGACGCACTAATGGTAAATTATCAATTTCTGTCAATTGAGTCTCACCATTGATTCTGCTTCTTAATAATTTTTAATCGGGATGAAGAAATCCAAGACTTATCTAATTGTATGAATTTCGGATAGCCTTCTATAGATGCGCTGACCTGATATGATAAAAGATCAGACCAAGTTCATCAATTTCGGTTTACTAAGTACCACCTTCAACGTTGACTGGGTTTCTTTTTCTTTTTTTATCAGCAAATTTGGTGAAGAATGGAAATTTTGAAGAAGGTCCTTATGTGCTCCCAAAGACATCATGGGGCGTCCTGATACCGCCCCACATTGAGGATGACCACAGCCCTTTGCCTGGATGGATAATCGAGTCCCTAAAAGCAGTGAAGTACGTCGATTCGGACCACTTCACCGTTCCAGAGGGAAAGCATGCCGTGGAACTTATTGGCGGGAAGGAAAGCGCCATTGCACAAGTGGTCTCGACCCAGCCTGGCAAAGTCTATGTCCTCACATTTGCAGTCGGCGATGCCAAGAACTTGTGTGAAGGGTCCATGGCAGTGGAGGCATATGCAGGGAAGAAGTCTATTACAGTGCCCTACACTTCTATGGGCAAAGGCGGTTATGTCCGTGCTAAACTCCAGTTCACAGCCACGTCGGCTCGCACGAGGGTCATGTTCTTGAGCTCGTACTACAACATGCAGAGCGATCACTCTGGTTCTTTGTGTGGACCTGTCGTTGACAATGTGAGGTTGGTTAGCGTTCGCAACCGCAAACTAGCATGAGACTTCGGCTTGTTTTGAGAAGCCACCTGAGAATCCTGCAGTTTCCAGGAGGCTTATCATGATATAATGCTATACACTGGGATTTCTTGTACCAACACTTCCAATTGATTCCTTTTCAAAACTGAGTGGATCGGGCCACCGAAGCTATTTAGAATTTGGGGAGAACTCTATTGCACCTTCTCCAGTCAGGACTCCATCTATTAGGAAGATATTACATTACATGTGCCATCCTCAGTTGTATTTGATATCTAGTATAACATCAGAGATCTATAAAGCAGCATCCTGCAGTACTTTGAATTGATTATAAGTAGCAGCTTCTACTCCTGTTGCCTTATCGTCTTGTGAATGGTGCGATCCTAACATTACTGAGAGAGAGAGAGAGAGAGAGAGAGAGAGATTAAATTTATTATAGGATGAAATTATGCCGAAGAGTGCTATTCTAATTGTCTTCAGCATTAAAAAAAAAATGGTCATTGGTTAACTTGTACCTGTGAGGACCTAGCTATGCTTTTTCACGCGTTCATGATTTTTTAGCGGATAAATTGAACAAATGAAACCTGAGAAAAAGTACCTCTAACCGTCAGTTACCACCACATGTTAGTACAGCAATATGACTATTAAGCAAAAACAAGAAAGAAAGCACTGCCCTTTGCAAAAGAAGCTCTAGATTCAAACATGTGACATGTCAATAAATAAGCCAGAGCTAAGAACTTCAGCGATGAATAATAATAAAAAAAATTCATCATAATTTTGATCATTAAAGCAGAAATTAACAAGTTATAGTGCTCTTCCTTAAGATGGCTGATTCACTGATGGTTTTGAGTAAAGAAGAGATGTACAAATGATCATATGCACCTGAGAAAATGTGTCAGCTGTCAGGAACCAAGATCCTCACCATGATGTCCATGCTCTAAAGCAAGGGGGTGAACCTCTGAGATTCGCAATGAAAACAGCTTGGATAGCAACACGGAGTGGATCAAAGAACTTGCAGTCTGCCAGATTTATCAACATCTACAGTGCACAAAGAAGGGTAGAAAAACCCCAAAGTCAAAATCATATGCAGCAGGAATTAATTATTTGAAGTCTCTATGACACAGAATCTTTTGATGAAACACTTTATCGTTTAACATGCAATGTTTAAAACCAGAAAGATATTATTCAATCTAAAATTTTTATTATTCGACCTAAGGTTTTAAACCTTCCACCAAAACAGAAGCATCTAAGAAGCACATGAATACCTAAAGTAAGTCCTTTGAGAATGACACTCCTGTCATCTACTTTGACACATCACTCTCACTGGGATAATATTAAATAAGCATAAAGAAAATCAAATCAGAGGTATCTATTATCAAACTATTCTAAAAAATTCTCTCACATAGTGAAAGATTGTGCCGAGAGACTATGACACTGTACGTAAAATCTTAACTCGTGATTCACACAATTTGATTGGAAAAATACATAGACCAATGCTCGCAATGACGAATGTAGTCAATTTCATGGTCAAGGAAGGGCAAAAACAGAACAGGAAGACCAAGATCCAATGATTCATTCCACTATCAGCGAACAAGAAGCCTAACATCAGCAGAAGTTAAATTTCTTAGAATCACCAGATGCTCGTTTGTCAGAACTGTGCAGAGATTGGTAAAGGTTTGGCATTTGAGTCTTCAGCCCAATCGAAAGTCTGAAAAGCTCAGAACTGGACAAAGACTGGATGAGGCGAAGGAAGGGAGCTTCCCTCCATAACTTCTTTTGTCGACAAAGAATATGAGTCTCCATCATACATTATGCCACGAATGATTCAGCATCACTGAGTTCACCAGAAGTATTCCTGATGCAGCAATTTATTGAACTTGAAGACCACTTCTTGCCATTAGTACTAGAGCTGCCAACAGATGATGCACAACTATCAGTGTCGATGTTCTTTGACGTCTTCAGCCGAAAAGCATTATTGTCCCCTCCCGGTTCCACCTCAGGAAACCTAGTTCTCCAGCAACAGAAGGAATAACCTGCATTATCTTCTTCCTCATTCAGGTAATCAGATGCATCAGCCTTTTCTGAAGCATATGATGGAGTCCCTGGCAAAGTCTCCAGATAATTATTGGTAATGAGTTTGATCTTCTTAAAACCAACACAATGTGCTTCAACATGAGGCGAGAAAACATGTGAACCTGTCTTCAGTTTCTTCTCCGAATCTACTTGAAACTGAAGTTCAGTATTTCCCCCAGTTGGGGAAAATTCAGCTCCAACTTGCAGCTTCAAGTCTGTTTCGGTAAGTCGTTTTCTCCGGGATATGGTGCAATTACGAGTACCCTATATAAAAACCCAATTCAATTTAGAAGAAATAAGAAACCTTTCTTACCAGAAAGCTCCTCGATCTAAGACATTTCAATGTAAAGGGAGAAGCATTCTATCCAACAGAGGGGCTCAACTTATATTACTAATTAGGACCAACCATTCCCCCAGGAAAACAAAAAATTTGAAGCTTTAATAGAAGATAAACAATTTCCAAAAGATATGTACCGAAGGTATAGCATATATTATGCAAAATTTACCTTTCCGACCACGAACCAGTTGCCATCCTTCCATATCTGCCTAGCCCTGAGATAACGTTCATGGACATTGAAATGTCGAAAGCTTCCAACTGGCCTAACCAAAAAGTGGTTTTCATGAAAAACCTTTACAACTATGGCAGTCTTCCATGATAGGTTGTGAAACACCTCGACAACATCACCCGGAACCCATACACCAATGCCTTTTGCAGGAGGTGGACAGGGCCGAATGACGTTCCTCGGTACCCTCTCTACTTTCTTCCCGCCAGTACCGGGATAACCACAGCATTTCACATAGTAATTGCGCCCATTACCAGATATTATTTCGGAATAAACCCAAGCACCTATGAAGTCCTCTTTCATGCTGAGCACCTCCACTTTACTTCCTTTTTTCAGTCTCATGGTGGTACTTCCTTTTTTCAGCCTCATTGTGGTCTTCCTATCGTTAATGCCTCAAACCAGGAAAGTAGAACCTGAAATAGCCAAGCAAAGAATTAGAATGGGCAAATGCAAGACGACGTAGAAGGCCACAGATGAGATGCAAATTGACTCAGTTGATGTGTTGAAATAACAAGTGCAAAGATTTTAATGAAATACATATGACAACATGATTACATGCAGGCACATGTGCATGCAAGAGAGAGACAGAGACAGAGACAGAGAACAGGGAGGACTACACAGATATTCCACTCTAAACCTTTCATTACGACTAGTGTTAAAGCACCTGGGAATAGATTTAACAGGTATAATGCAAGAAATTGAACAGAGAGAGGCATCTGCTCTTGCTTTTAAGCCACTTTGGACATAGATACTTATACGAGGCAACTAGAGTAGTCGACATTTGATTCCCTATGTACTTGTATCTTTAGCAGTTAATCGTGCCTAGATAATTCCCAAACCCTTTGAGTCTGGCTTCGTTGACAAGCGGACCTTGAAAAAGTACTCAGCCAAGAAATAGTAAACTCTGTACAGCATATTCATGTCAATGAGCCTTAGCTTGGAAAAAGCCATCTCGCGCATACCCAGTGAAACACTAGCTCCAACTCAAAACATTAAACTTTTTCCCATGCAAGCGCGACCCCTTCGTCAAGAGGCGACCGGCTTTCTTGCATAGCAAGGTAACCTTCGGAAACTCTATCCCGATCGCAAATTCGATCCTTCCAACCGACTTTCCTAACACGTGCAAGTTCAGAGGAGCGGAGAAGGCACGGCTCTGATCACGCGACGGGAACGCAAGAGATCACATACGAACGGGCGGGACACAAATAAACCCTAGAAGAAGATCCTCCCCTGAATCCTCCAGCGCTCTCACATCTCCGGGACTAAGATAGCTCAGGCATTCGCTCCTCTTAAATCACTATATGCACAGCAAAAAGATCACACGAAGAAGGAAAAAAAGGAATCGCCAACGAGCGCGGAACGCAGTCAGGATCACCATAAAATGGCAATTGAAGACCGACAACGAGAATCGCGATCGTCGAAACGACCATCATCACGCAGAGCTCGAAATCACGCACCTCGCAGAGCGCGCCAACGGAGAGGAAATCCCGCCGAGCCGATGATCGAGGAGGGCGGGAATCGAAACGCTCCCTCGCTTCTTCGAGACGAGTTTTGCGGAAGTGGCGACGAGAGTGAAAAGCTTGCGCTCGAAGTAATTCTGGGGAAGAAGAAGGAGAAGAAGAAAAAGAAAAAGAAAAAGAAATTCAACTCCGAGTCGGAGTCGTTTGCTTCGAGTGGGAGCGAGTGGAGTGATCGCACGGACCGTCGCTAACAGCTTTGCGCCTTCATTTGAAAAGTGCGTGGCCAATGGCACCGCGCCACGTCGGCGTTTGGATTCGCTTCGCGATGGCCGACGATTGGCACGGGATTTTTGAATAATTTTTAATTTCTAACTGCTTATTGCTTTGAGGAAAACGTTTTATCAGCTGTCCTTCTAATTTTACTATTATGGCCCTTAAACTTAATTTATTGATTGAAATTATAACTAGATTTCTTTTTGTGTCTATAGTTCATTCTTTTTTTATTTTAATAGTGTCAAATTTTTAATACTAATTTCTTTATGAAGCCAGAAAAAAAAAGACATTACGTAAATTATGTCTTTTTTGGACGTATTTTTGCAATGCTAATGCATTATTATTGCCCATTACGAAAAATAAATCATCGTCAAGAATGTATGAATGGATGACTCGGGAAGTCGACATATAGTCTCGGGCTCTAAAACTAACCTGTGAAGCCATCTTACCCCAGTGCAAAATAATAATTCAAAGCCTGTATAATCCAATTTGTAGCACCAAATTGCCAGACTAATCATTGACTAATTAGACTTTTCGGATAACTTGAGAATTGTTACGGTAACTCAGTGGGAAAGAAAAGCATCGTAATATTCAAAAATTACAAGAAATCCAGCTCAGCCTACTAAACCGTGGGCTATAATGATCTTATTGTACGAAGAGATGCATTAGACATACAAAGAAAGTCCAATGATCTTGTCGTACCACTGACCGATGACTCTCCGTTGCATCCCAATGGATGATAAAGGTGAGCACTGATATAGGGTAGATCCCAAAATCGAATGGAACAGATCCTACTCAGCCAATTCTAATCTAGTTTCAGGATTTATATGGTAGGTTTCAAGTTTTAAAAGCTTGAAACCAATCCTAGTAGGATAGTGTCCAAGTTCTAGGTCGGGAACCTATCTTAGAACCTTTTATCCCTAACTTGCACACATTTCGTACTCATCCAATGGAAGTCCATGCACTTTTTGGGATGATGCTTATTTCGGTCGCAATCGCTTCCCTGGTTGAATAGTGTGTTTTGCAACTTCTAGTGGCGTCCAATCTGTCTCTAACTTGGTGAATGTCAGCACATCAAGCAAACTTTTTGGGAACATGTATTGTTTGATCCCCACCTCCTTCAAAGAATTCAATTCTTTCAAGCCATCAATGGCTCTCAACACTATTGAGCCAAGGATGCGGTAGTTTTTTCATCTTTTATGGATTGTTGCTTTTAGTGGATGGGAATTGTTGTTGTTTTAACTTTCATTTTGCCTGACAAAGAGATGAGTTGGTTACTTCCCAAATTTTTGTTTGTTTTGCACTATACTTCTTGATGTTTTGTTGCTCTGTTATTTTGCCGTAACTACTATATATCTCTATTGTAAATAAGTGGATGTTTTACTAAAGTTAGCCCTTTGAAGGAATAAATAAAACAAAAAAAAAAAAGGAATTGGCCAATTCTCAAGTAGACCATAGAATTGGACCAGATCAATAGGGTTGATTCCAAAGTTTACAAGGTGGGTTTCACATTCAAAAAATTCATAATCTCTTTCGATAGGTATGTACCTATCCACCGTGGTACCACTCACTCCTAATGGTAGAACCTTTGAATGTATAAAATCAAATCATATGTCTAAAGAATAGCAAATCCATCTAATGCATTTTACATTTTCTTTGGATCGAAAGAAGGTGTAGTCAACCAATCAAAATATGTACTTGTAATCATTTTTATATTGATACTCTCAACGTACAGAGTTAACAATAACAATGCCCATTATTAAGACATGTCTTTCATTGTTGAAGTTGTGTTTAAATTATTGTTCACGAAACGCCTAATATGGATAGTGTTAAAGTGCAAAATGACTGGAAATTAATCATATTATTGCGTTGTACTTGTAATACACAAAGACAAATTATGAATGTGAATGGAATAATATTTGCAACCAAAAAAAAAAAAACTCTAGATGATCATAAAAACCGAAGAGATCTATTGTAAAGTTCATGATGAAGCATGATAAGTGGTTGAACTTAGGTAAGGGGAGATATCAAAATATTATAAGATGCGTATAGTGTTATTTTTAATTGTGAGAAAAGTGAAATGCACAATAAAAAACGATAAAGATCTAGTTATAATTAACCTAAAGTTCATTTGTCGAGCTTTATTATTTGGCTAGAAAATCATCGAATAAAAGAATATCACGAAATTGTAACCTATCTCTATAAAGGGTCACGCCACCATGTACTATTCGGATTTGACTGTGAAACAAATGATATCATACGTTCTCATTTTTTCAAATTAAAAAAAAATCAACTCGTGATCCTACGAAGACCATGTCAACGAAATGCAATTCATATTCCCCATTTCATCATAGTTAAAAAAAAAAATTGCTGCGATATGCAATGGAATAGAAACCTTAGATTGGAAACGGGAAGAGTATAAACATATTAAATTAAAGGGTGCCATATAGAAAAGTAATTGAAAATTAATGAAATCTTGATTAAGAGGTAAGATAACCTTTTTGTACCATTCAAATTCATCTAATACATAAATTTTATTTTAATAAATAGCAAATTTTTCAATAGTAGATATACATCTACGAATGTAATAAGTAAAGTGTGAAATTAGTAAAAGAAAATTTTCAAAAATTAGAAAGTGTGTAATTAGAAAAAGAAAAATTAGAAAATTAGAAAGTCATCAATGTGCCTTGTCACTTCCACGCTATTTGTATCCACTTTCTTTAATATATTTTGCAATATTTCCTCAAAGATAATAGTCATTTTTTAGTAAGGTGGAAAGCAGAAAAGTGTGGAGTGGAAATCAAACAAAAAATAAAAATCAAATTACAAATTCCTCAAGAAGTCACATCACCAATTTACTATTCACACCTATATATGTAGAATTCTCCCTACCTTTGTATCTTTAACAAAATCAAAGCCATAATCATAATTGATCACTTTTAGTGTTACAATGATTAAAAAGGAGAAAGATTGTTTATGTTGCCCCATACCTTCATTCATATCTCGACAAATCTCAATTGTTAATATAATAATAAAAATTGTCATAGCTATTCGTATCAGGATATTTACATGTCCATGGAGATCGACTTAATTTATTTATACGACCAAAAGAGCACATGCATTTGCGTGTGGATAAAGGAACGAAAAAATTAATATCAAGAAGAAAGATAAATTTACGAAAATATAACTATTAGATGAGGATTGTTAATTGATAAAATGAGTTTGAATTTGAATTTGAAAGGCGTTAGAGAAGGAATCCGCATGATGTTATCTCGACAACCTTTGAATCACAATCTTATACCTCGATTATTATTGTATCTTATGATTTGTCATCTTTTCTTTTAATAAGAGCATCACGACTCATCTTAGATTACATGCTTGAGCTTTAAAGGAATGTATTTGTAAAAAATTCTGAGGTTGAAATACTTTTGAACTAAAATGAGATCAATGAGATATCTCGAAGTAAATAAAAAAGAATTTAAAACCTCTGACATGTTTGTTTCGTAAGAGTTAATATTAGTCTTGCATTAAATTTTTGATCATTTTGAAAATAATAAATTTAAGAAATGTATAATTGTGTAAACATTTCTAATATACCATATTGTTATAACCACTTAAATATACATTTTAGATAATTAAGACTTGAGCATCAATGACCGGTAACCCAAATCATATTTCAAGTTCACATAAGTTGATTTTTCAAAGAAATGTGGAGGGAAAATTATAGTAGAAAGACTCAAATTCAAAATTTGATGCGAGAAATTATGCGATGACACATCAATTTCTTTCGAGTTTACGATTTATCATAAAGAGAAAAGATCTAAGAACGTCAACCATTCTACTTGACAAATGCCATGGCAAAAGAAAATGTCAATTAGGCTACATAAGCCGCTAAATTGTAATTGAGAAGTAATGATAGTATGTGGCACACGCAATAAACATTTATAGATATGGGTGGAAATTACCAATTCAATCTTAAACTTATTTTACGGATATCAATTCAGCTATACATTTTTCAATTTTGCCCGTACCCTTCTAAACCTTCCAGTGAAATTCCAAATGCAATCTTTCTGGCCATTGCCATCGAAAATTGCTCATGTGATGATCCATAAGTTGTCCAAACTAGCATACCGTGTAGGATAAATAGTAATAATTGGACACCATGTCACTAATTTACCGTATGACTGTAGCGTAGCAAGCCACTAGCAGTGACAAGCAATAAACATATATAAATATGAGCGGAAATTACCAATTCAATCTTAAACTTATTTTACGGATATCAATTCGGTTATACACTTTTCAATTTTACCCATATAATCCTAAACCTTTCGGCGAAATTCCAAATGTAATCCTTCTAGCTAATTGCCACAAAAAATTACTGATGTAATGATTCATAAGTTTTTTTACGCTAGCATACTGTGTAGGATAGCTAGTAATGACCGAACGTCGCATCAGTAATTTCCAACATCAATTGTCTAAAAAGACTAGATTTGAAATTTCGCTCAAAAAGATTTAAGATTATATTGACAAAATTAAAAAAAATTAGAATTGAATTGATATCCCTGCATAAAGTTTAGAAATAACACCCGCTTTAGCGCGTGCCGTAGAATGACGAAAAGTTTAGTCCCGTAAATTTCACCGAAACTATGGCACGTGGGAGATCTCCATCGGGCACGCGCAGGGTCTATTCCCCTGTGGCAGTGGCTAGCGTAGCGAGCCACTGACGATCCATAGTGACCGTTCCCTACTCCATCCCATCGCTGCGTGCCCTCCTCGATTATCATTTCCAAAGTCCTCTTTACATACAGAGAGAGAGGGAAAGAGAGAGGAAGCTCCTCGTCGATCTTCTTCACACGAGCAGGGCGTGACCTGAGATCAACACAGCTTACCGCCGTCATCGCATTGGAGCTTCAACCATGTGGAGAAGACTCGTCTCTTCGCACCTCAAAACCCTAGCCGCCGCCTCCTCCGCCCCTCGCCGATCCGCGACCGCCTCCGCCTCCGCTTCCTCAGCTCGATTGTTCAGCGGCCCGCCTCTAATTCCTCGCTCCCTCGCCTCCTCCTTGCTCACGCGCCAGTTCAGCGTCGAATCTGGTATTTCCCTCTCTGCAGTTGGATTTTCACTTGCATTGAATTCACATTCCGGCGGCGAATTTAGAGTCGTTATCCGTGCCTTATGTCGCGACGTTACTTCTAATAGTATGGGTCGAGTCGCGATAACCGACGCTGATTTTTGGGCGACTGAATTGTTGGTAATCGCGCGTGTATCGTTGAAATTGTAGCGCGCAGGGAGGTAGAGGCTTTAGATGTTCGTTCAGCGATTTCTTGTTTTTCGGTCATGCGATGATTGGATTGTCGTGGTGTTGCATCTATGTTCACGATCAAAATGTCAGATGGATTGTTTTGTGTCCTGTGGTCCGTGTTTCGTAAAACTGAGCTGGGAGGAGGAAATGGAACGAGTTCGGTAGTTCATTGGAGATGCTTAAATGTCTGTGAAGAGATGTTGCTTCTCTGATGCTATAGGTGAAACTACTGTGAAGAAGAAGGTTGAGGATGTAATGCCTATCGCAACTGGACATGAACGCGAGGAGCTGGAAGCTGAGCTTGAGGTAATTTTCCTGGACCTTGCATTTTGGTCGGTGTGGAGGATGGTGCTGGCCTCGCCAAGATTTGAATTGTCCAAAGAGTGCATGCTGACTAATTTTTCTCCCGACCAATCTGCTAAAACTATATGCAGGGAAAGGACATTCTCGAAATCAACTACCCGGTCGG
Organism: Metrosideros polymorpha var. glaberrima; assembly: GCA_001662345.2. Taxonomy (NCBI): domain Eukaryota; kingdom Viridiplantae; phylum Streptophyta; class Magnoliopsida; order Myrtales; family Myrtaceae; genus Metrosideros; species Metrosideros polymorpha. The sequence continues at coordinate 26,209,835 of BCNH02000006.1, read as the reverse complement.
GCCTTTTGGTACCAAGGTGAGTGTGCTCTTGTCTTTTATTTGCAGGTAGCCATTTGAGGATCTAAATGATGTTATTTAATTTTAGATTGGGCTTGGATCTCTAGCATGTCTTTGTATTATTGTTGATTCGGTTAGTTTTTTACATTTCTCTCGAGGCAAGTGATTGTTGATTATTTGAGAAGGATGTATATTGATAACGAGGAAGAAATTACATCAATATCTGCTCTTTCTTTTTAATCTTCAAAGGCTAGATTGTAGCTTTTTGTCTTTCTTTCATAGTTAACCTTTTAGCTATGTAAAGTTTTTTTTTTCACTGAATAAATGTGGGAACCGATGAGTGGAAAAATCTTTCTTTTTAGTGTCTCTGCTATGTTGAACATGCTGTCTTGGATAGAGGGGAAAGGTGTGAGAGGATCCCCTAGGTGATCCCACCTAGTCAGAAATGGCTATACTCTTTTGCATTTGTCTTATTTTTGGCTTTTCTGTGCGTGTGTTTGTTGTCTTAAGCAAGTGGGGAAGAAAGTATTATCTTTGATTGTCTTCCTAAAGATATGGTACTTGTGTTCTGAGTGTGTGTAGGAATCTCCTGCTGTTGTCAAGTCGTACTATGATAAGAGAATAGTCGGATGTCCGGGAGGGGAAGAAGGTAGGTTCTTACCTTTTATGACTTCTATCCTTACGTGCATTTGAGCAAATCCTCCCCCTACCGACCTATATCGCCCATTATTAGGAGCACATTCTATTAAATGTGTAGTATGTGCATCGCTACAGAAGCACCTTTTTCTCAGTTAGTTTTTAATATGCTGTTTTTAATTCTTAATTGAAGAGGATGAGCATGACGTTGTCTGGTTCTGGCTGGAGAAAGGCAAACCTCATGAATGTCCAGTGTGCTCACAGTATTTTGTGGTAAGTGTGATAAGATGTTTCTTGTGCCAGTGTAGTAAGCATTCTGACAATCCATATGCTGTATAGTTAGCTGGGTCTTAATCTGACTAAAATCTCATCTATGTATATTTATACTGAAGATAATAGGCATATCATGGGCATTGCTGTTTTAGATGGTCATTGTTCTAGTACTTATTCACAAGTTAAGAAGTCTTACCTGCTCCTTTGTTATTAAGGTATGGAACTAGTACTTATTCACACGCTTACACACAAACACACAGGTGGTCCTCATCATTGTAATAATTTTATGTTCATTTCATGGAAAATGGATGATTTGGAAAAAAAATTCCTAAAAGTAATTACTTGAATCTCCTGAATAATTATTCAATGAAAAATGCTTCATTATTGATTACAATTTATGTCTAAACATTTTCGTGGATGATGAATTTTTTTTTTCGTTCGTTCAATTTGTAAGCGATGCAAGCGATTAATTTTTAGAAAATGTTTTCAAATAAGTCATTTTTCGTGAAACAAACGTATCCTTAGTGAATGAATGAACTTGAAGCAACATGTTATTGTCTTTCTGCTATGAGAAAGGAGGTCAGATGGACTTAAATTTCGAGGTGTCTTACATGATGTAGATTTGCTTATCATGCACTAATACAATGGATGGAGAATGGAGTCAGACAATGACACGTGGATTCATGGAATTCATTTGAGATCATCTGATGGTCCTACGAATTCGTTTTTCTACTGGTTAAAGCATCTTTGTCACATGAGAGTGGCTGCCGTTTGCTTTGTAATATGAAGACAGGTCTTCTTTCGTTTACTAGCAACTGTGCCACTGGAGCTCTGACAATTTGATCTTTTCCAATTTTTGTTGCATTTTATAGTCATATTGACTGCACTGCTAGATTATCCAGTTTAGCTTCACCTTTGCCAATGTGGAAACATCATTGATCATATTCTCATGTCTTGACAGCTTGAAGTTGTGGGTCCTGGAGGACCACCAGATGGGCATGATGACGAAGACCATCACCATTGATTCGGGCTTGAGGGTTCGTGGTTGGAATAAATCTGGGGAGGTAAAAGGACAGTTTTCTGCACTCTGCTGAGTCAATTAAAGGCTCGTTCTGTTTGTTTCTCTTTGGTTGTAGTTCAAAAGACCGCGCCTTGCAACAGTGGGGCTGTACCTTCTTTTTTGGGTACTCTAGATGTGGAATATTTGCACTCAGAGCTATGGATATTATTGTTAGGTCTTCCCTGGATCTGTTGCTGAATAATGATTCTTTTGTGACCCTTCTTCTGAGTGTTTTCACACAGGGGATTTAATGAACAGTTTTGATCTTTGAGTATGCTCGTTGAATGCGTTTCAACACTGGATTTACTCTTGCACTTAGAGGTGAAATAAGCAACAAATGAGTGACCCTACCAAAGTTAGGCGTTGTAACTTGAGCATTGCCTGGTGTGGCAAGTGTACGTTGACAGGTGTTCTAATGATTACTGCGTGTATCTGTACCATCTCTTCTATGCAGGTGAAAGCTATCAATGGATTTCAGAGGTCATGCATGCGAGAGAGTTTTCATTAGTATTCGGACATCAGTACTGATCATAATAAATCATAGGATTGACCATTGCTTCTGGCCAAACATTAATATTTTTGGTTGCTCTTGATCTTAGATCCAAGCTCTGGTTTACTTTGGTGGTGATAATTTTCTATTCTTTGCATATCCCAAAAGAAGTGCTGTCTTAGAAAATCATGAATCGAGACCTGGGCAAGTAACCACATCTAGGGATTTCCTACGAAAAGATATGGATCTTACGCAATGGGCCAACAACCCATTCGACACAATAGGAACAGACATGTGTTATCAAGGTAGATATGAATGACTATGTGCTCAATTTTCAGTAAGATGCACCTTGAGCTCCCTCCTTTTGACAGACCATGCTTTGTTATACTGACCACTATTGATCGTCCAACTAATGTCATTAGCATACACACTATGTTTGAACGCCTAGGTAGATTTCTAGGGCCTAAGGTCGTAGCACTATGGAGATGCTCTTTCAATCAATGAAGTCGCTTGAATTTTGCCTACTCCCTATTGACAGTAAGTATGAGAATAAAGGGAAGAGTACCGAAATTTCATTTTCTAGGATGTTATCACTAGTGCGCGTCACACGATATGAACAAAAGAACCTCTCCACCAACTTAGAGCGTGCCTCCTCGAATTTAAACTTCGGATATCGGACCCAGGGGGTACGATTTCAAAAAGTAATGCTATTCTGCTCTACACACAGAGATAGATAGAGCCGATAAAAGAGAGGCTCACAGGCAATGCAACACCAATTTTCCACGATTCAACCGATAAAAGTCAAGTAAGAGTCTTTCCATGCCTCAACCTCTTAGCACTGAACACAACAATCAGCAGCAGCAAAATCAGCGCATGACCGCTCCTAACCTGCGGCAAGTGTTGGCCACGCAACATTCGATACATATACAACAAACAGAAGCTGCATTGTCCTTGATACACTTTCGATGATCTTCACAAAGCACGTAAACTAGAAGAACAGCAAATGGTCGAATGAAATCTGTCTATTTGATTTGGATGAAGAGAATTCTATCCTCTGGCGTGATCCCTAGCGCTAGCGCCACACGATCCTGTAAAACACTCTTATTAAGGCTAGGCTTAAGGCCGACTACTTATTATTATTCGAGAGCTGGGAACTTCAAGAGAAGCTGTCTTCTCCGGGAAAACTCAAGAAAGGAAAGAAAGACCCGTAAGCTGCTTCTTTGCTCATTGCGATTGCGCTGTATTGTCATATTACTCAAAAGCTCAGGGGAAATTATTCCTCGGCTCTTTTGAATGTGAATAGTGAGTGAAACCCCTTAGTATAAAAGCCTTCCTTGGCGAGTTGTGAACTTCCAAATTCCCGTTTTCTCTCTAATCATCCGCATATGACTCGAGCCAACTTTTCCTGGTTGGCTGCGATATACTCGAGCTTCTCCTTCGGCTCTCCGCCGTGGACGCATTAAACAGCCATATCAGGGAAAACAATCGGAAGTTGGAGGAGCAGAAAAAGTGTGGACCGAACCCTTACACGGTGCATATCCCATATAATATCAGAACCTCCAATGAACTCCCCCTTGATGAATATCTTATGGGGGAACGTGGGCCAGTCGCTGCAAGAGACAGAACGGCTACGAAAAAAGGAAATCCTCTGCAATCATATTCGTCTCATCTCCACAGGTGAAAATATTGCTAGCACTTAAAGGGTGGTCAAAAGACTACAACAGGTTCAATCAATCAAATCCAAGAATATAACACATCGTGATGGGATCGCGATAGCTGCTGCCAAGCATACAATGAGCACAAAAAGAAACAGACAAGAATGAAGAATCGCCGACAATTCTTCCATGCACAAATTTCACTAGCACCTTGTGTTATATGGACATTATTACTAGGTAGGACATCAAAAGATGTGGATAGTTTTATATTTCCATCTATGACATAGCCTTGCTTTCAGCAAATGACAAGCTGCGATGCCAAATGCACAAGCCCGTCATAGAGCAAGAGAAATTAGTCCGCCATTACGAGATGATAACAGACAGATGAACAGAGCTGATTCGGGTGGGATTATTTTCAGTTTTAGCTTCTTGCCCACCAATGCTCTTTCAATAATGGAAATCTCGGGAAACTAGGCATTTGACAAAGACCATCCACACTCGGGCTTGCCTTCAGAATGCTCCCGCCGAGGCACGAGACGCATAGGTACTATACAGGACAGAGATGTTTCGCCATAAGAGTTTATGGTACCATTTGTTTATTGATACAGCTTACTGGATGTCGATGCTTGTACTGATAACTCGCGCAAGAGGATTTTCAGCATCAGTCGCTCTAGCCTCATGCTGTACTCTAGAACCTAGGAATGCAGTAGCTAAGCACTCTTTCGTTCCCTGTACTAATTACACCTGGAACTGTATATTCGTGGCCTTCTCAGCGCTGCTTCTCCATAATCTTTCTAACTGAAAGCATGGGTAGGTAAGTCCACCAAAGACATGCTGAAAATGCTATAAAAGGCAAGAGAACTTACTGTAATGTTTTACTACCCTTACAGCTGGAGAGTATATCATCACAGGATTTTCCATGACATCCTAAATCATTCAACCAAAGGAATAGATGAGTGAATTCGTTAGGATCACCGACCGTAGCAAGGAACTAGATAACCATCTCATGTCAGGTCATGGAGCACCTACCTGTTCAGCAACATCCTTTGGAGAAACGGCAGAGTCCCGAGACTCATTCGCGAGTTTGGAAGTCATCATGCGTGTCGGGGTCATTTGGTACAGTTGCGAAGCATCTCGTTTCTCTTGTACCTGCTAATAATATCGGCAAAAGGGTTGTTAGCGGAATATTACAAACATAAAAAATAACATGCGGGACTCGGCTAACATAGACATTATCAGAGATAGGGTTTGAGAGTCAGTAGGTCTAAGCACATGATCAATAACATCCATTGCGCTCCACGTTTCTACTTCTGTCGTCTTGTTTGCCCCTGCTAAAGTAGCTTCCACCCAATATCCTAGGGCACACCTCCAAAACCATCTTTCGTCTTCACATCTGTTGACATGTGGTTAGTAGTATTCATCTGTGACAAGTAATTTATGTTAAATCAAGGTAACTTTCATCATTTCTAGTAAATTTCAATATAGAATAGTAAAATTATATTTAGTGGTTAGTAACTTCCCATTACTACTAACATTCAGGTGCGATTAATATGTTCCTATAAATGGAATTAATTTTCAATATGCTTACTTTAACTATAGGAAAGAAAAAAATTTACGTGGTTAGTAACTCTCAATGTTCTTTCTGCCTTTTAGTATAGAAAAGTAACAAATTTTATGTATTTGAGATCTTTTCATTTACTAATACTAAATATGATTAGTAATTCTTTTAAACTCGGAGCGACTTTTAATATACTTAGTAGCTATTAATATAAAAGGCATGGCTAGTAAACTTCTTATTATTAGCAATATTCATTAGTCATTAGCATTCTCGTGTACGCTAAAGTAACGTTAAATATATTTGTATGTCAGTAGCTTTCCGAACAATGAAGTAAATTTAAGAAAGGCCCATGCAAGAAACTGGTTATAGCCTGTTTTTTTGGGAATGTAATAGGGAAAATTATCAAAAGTGTTGTTAAGCTATTTTACGGATGCCAATTTAGTCCTAAACCTTTCAATTTGGCCAATTTAATTCTAAACATTTTGACAATTTGCAATATAGTCCTTCTGACCAATTTTGGTCGGAAATCGCTTATGTGGATGCTGGCTGTTCTACGTGGCAGCGGCGCGACTAGTGTTGACGTAGACAATTTTTACAAATTTAAAAAAAAATTCTGATTTTTTTTTTCTTCTTTTTCAATGTGGCTAGCGAGGTTCGTGGTCTGGGCAAGTGTCACCCTTGTGACTTGGTGAAGACGTCGAGGCCCTTGCTGGCCATAATGAAAAAAAATACAAAGAAAATAAAAAATAATAAGAAAACCAAGAAGTTTTCAAGAATTGCAAAAATGTCCACATTAGCATCGGCTGTACTATAGGATAGCCGGCGTCCACATTTGTGATTTATGGCAAAAAATGGCCGAAAGGACTATATTGGCAAATTGTCAAAATGTTTATAACCAAATTGAAAGGGTTAATATTAAATTGACATTCGTACAATAAGTTTGCGACTTTTTTGGTAATTTTTTCGTATGCAAAAGGATAAGTTCATGGGGCTGCGGTTTGATAGTGTTACATGTGAATATTTGTGCAATTTGCGTCATGTGATAATATCAAACAATTTTTAAATAAAGAAATATAATATTTTATGGAAAAATAAGATCAAAAGTCCTTAATATTTGGCCTAAAATTTAATCAAGTCTTAAATGTTTCAAAAAGTGTAATTAAATCATAAACTTTTTGCATCTGACGCAATATTGTTCTTCCGGCGATTGCCCATCTAATTATCCTGGCATGGCAACTTTGCCTTTTAAAACATTTTCTAGGACATTTTCGCTAATATGATGCCACATCGGGAAAAAAGCCTATTATCGTCAATACAAAGCCTATTATCGTCAATAAACACAACAAGGAGATAATTTAGTCTTAGGTTTGTGACAATTGCCAATGTAGTCTTGTTTACCACAATTGATCAGAAATCATTGACGTGGCAGCCAGACATTCTACATGGCACGACCGATGCTGACGTGGATGTTTTTTTGCATTTTTAAAAAAAATTTCTCTTATAATTTTTTTTTAATTTTTTTTTCCACTATTGGAAGATGAAATAATG
>BCNH02000006.1:26149503-26202511 GCA_001662345.2 Metrosideros polymorpha var. glaberrima | reverse complement strand
TCTCTTATAATTTTTTTTTAATTTTTTTTCCACTATTGGAAGATGAAATAATGAAAAAAACAAAAGAAATAATAGGAAAAAACTGAAAAAAATTTTAAAAATAAAAAACGTAAAAATCGTCACCATCATAATTAAATGTGCATGTAAGATAGTTGGTGGCCATGTTAGCATTTTTTTGCCAAAATGACTATATTGGCAAATCATTAAAGGGTTTAAGATTAAATTGGTCAAATTAAAAAGTTTAGAACTGAATTGATCGCTGTACAATATGTTTAGTTTTGGACGATTTTCCCCACGACGGATGAGTTTGATAGTTACTAGTGATCATGGAGCATGACATTTGTTCAAGCACTCCTTCAAATATTTTTTGAGAAGCACAAGTTTTTTTTTTGTTTTTTTTATGGGTTATATTTTCCTCCATCCTTAATAGGAAACCAATCATGCCTCTATTTGGTATGTCACAAGATATGGACATCCCATAGGTGACTCTTGATTGGGTGATATCTATGTTTGTACCCACCAATCGGAGGGGTGTTTGGAAGAACCTTTCCTTGACTAAGCATGGAGAAAAACATACCCAATCCAAGGGAGAAGAACACTTGGAGTGCTAAAAGTTGTATTCGACGTTTACTTTAGTGTCAAAAGTTTCAAAACGATCACTTAAGTGCCTTTTTTTACAATGATTACTTAAGTATCAACTTCAGTATACTTGGCTGGAAATTCGACGTGGCAATTTTTTTTTATTAATATCATGGCTCGCCAGAGGTCATCGCTGTTGTTGCCCCACCATCGCCGGCAGGGGGTCGCTAGGTGCCGACTGGTGGTTGGTGAACCCTACTGACTGCAGGTGAGGGCCTACTAGCCCAGAATTGGGCGAGGGCCTACAGGCCATCACCTGCAGTTGGCAGGGGTCACTGGCCCCAGCGACCCTTGGCGACCATTGCTAGTGAGGGTGGGATGGCGGCAGCGAGGGCTTGCACAACCCTCATTGCTTGGTTCACCCTTTCCCTTTTTTTTTTTATAATTATATTTAAGTTTTTTAGTTTTTAGCTATTTTTATTTTTTAAAAAATTTTTAATTTCAGAAGTGTACGTTGAAAATAAAGCGGCCAGAGTTTTTTTAAAAAAATTGACACGTCAGATTAAAATTTTAATTAAAAATGTCACTTAATCAATTTGGTCGTAATTTCTCCGATTTGTCACTTAAGTGATCGTTTTTCTCCGATTTTGACACTTAAGTGAACATTTTGAAACTTTTGGGCACTAAAATGAGTGTCGTACACAATTTTTTACACTCTATGTGTCCTTCTCCCCTTCTTCCAATGTTTTTAAAAATACTTTCAACGAGCAGGTTAATTGAATTCAGCCTTTCCCCTTCACATCCGTGCTCATTCTAAGCAGCATTAGCAGATATTCTTGACTTTGTTAATACTTCTTTAAATTATACTCACCAATTAATCATATTTTTCTACCAAGAAAGCACAATGGAATTAATTAAAGCTTGGGGCAGTCGTTTCGGTTTTGAAGTTTTGTCGAGTCCCGTCAATGCATATAAAAACGCCAATACTTCGAGATGGTACCATACTTTCACTTTATGCATGAAAGAGAAATTACAGCCCTCGATGTCTCGTCAATATGTGATCAAGGGCTTGTTGGAGACAACATTATTCTCAAACTTTATTCACATTTTTTTTTAAAAAAAAGGAAGCTTCTCACCCTAAATGACCCTTAGGGATCATAACTAATCTTTGATTTGGCATATTTCAATTCCAGTCGAAAAAAAAAAAGGAGAGCTATTAGGATACACATATGAAGTGAGAAAGAATCTTGCATTAGATAAATGAAGTTAACAAGAACAATCATTATTCAAATTGATTCGTGGGTTGCATATTTGAGTGAAAATTAATTCAACTGAGCATGTTAATACACGAATACATTGAACGCCCTCGTGATGTCTCTCTCATGAGGTATACTTTCTTTAATCATACCAACAAATGACATCGAGTTGATGCATTGACTAATTCACGTATGACTTCACATAATCGAAAATAAGACTACACAAACAAATGGTGGATAGACTTACTATACTAGGGTTTCACATGCATATGTATAGCAGGCATTTGATGATCATCCCTCAAGAAAAAACACTCTTGAAGTTCGGACTACTTGGCGACATTTCCCACGTACGTATAGACCACTTCACTTTGGCAATGGGATTCAAGGGATATACATCAAATCAGTCGAAGCTCGAATGTTCCAAATTTTCAGTGCTTTCACTTTTCCCATGAAAGCAAACCAATTCACATCGTACATTTACAACCGATGAACCATAACAAAATGGAGTCATTATTATAATCTCCCAGTGCCACCAGCATCTGTTCAGTGTCCTTCTGTTGCCCACAAAGTTTAGCATCAACCCAATTTTCTAGTCCTAAAATTGAAGATTCTGTGCAAAAATGTGGGGTAACCAAGGAGAGTTGACGAGCAGAAAGTTGCTCCTGATTTTTTCCCAGGACATAGGGTTAAGTAGTGACTCAAGAAGGAAGTTGATGCCCCCACCATTATGATTTGCGTCCAATCACTTCATTTCCAGCAAATGAAGTTTTCTATGGTTGGCCAAACAGTACTGTTTTAACTATTATATTTAGCTTAGGTTATGTTCCCTAAATGTTGGAAAGCTAAGTACTGCTCCATTGCTCTAAAGTTTTGCCTCCTGGCAATTATGGAGATGCTGGTTCTAATTAGATAAGTAGTAGACTAGTAGTGCCCTTGAGGTTAATTCCCCCTATAGGCATCGATTTGTAGGGAGAGGGTGAAAAAAGAAAAGGGTTAATACCATGAAAAATCCTAAATTGATACATCTATGATAAATTTATCCCAAACTAATTTTTTGACCATGAAAAATCCTAAATTGGTACACCTGTGACAAATTCATCCCGAACTAATTTTTTTACCATCAAAAATCCCAAATTGATATATCTGTGATAAATTTACCCCAAACTAGTATACATGCGACAAATTTACCCTCTGTTAATTTCCGTTAAATTAGGCTAATATCACAAAAAATCCCAAATTGGCACACCTATGACAAATGGTGGGTAAAATCCTAAATTGGTAGACTCTGTCAACTGTTATATGTCATCAAACTTAGCAATTTGACGATAAAATTTGACGGAACCTAATGGAGAGTAAATTTGTTGTAATTGTACCGGTTTAGGATAAATTTATTACAGATATACCAGTTGGAATTTTTCGATTTCAAAAAAATAATTTAAGGTAAATTTATCACAAATATACCGGTTTAGAATTTTTCGTGGTATTAACCCAAAAGAAAAACCAAAAGAAATGAAGTATACGAATGTTACAGCCTGATTTTTTTTGGTCGAAAATGTTACACACTGATTGAATTGTCGAGATTTAGTTAACTCTTGAGTTATGCTCCAAGACCATCTTGGATGAACTTTTTCTGTTTTCCACAAGGCATGTTTAAATTGGCTCCGATTATCTATATCTTGCGTCGCACACGTAATCGACGGACCTAGAGAGGCTATGGTGCCCCCCCTGCCCCTAGTTCCCCAAAATTTTCTTTAAAATTCAGGGAAAACTTCCTAAAAATCAAATACACACAACATTTCAGTTAAAACTCATCATCTCTCCCCATAACGCGGAATCCTCGGTCGGATGACGCACACTTCGATATTTTGCTCTCCGAAACACTCGAAATCTTTCACAATATGTAATTGCCGACACATAGGTTCGCATGTAATTTTTCGCAATAATTAATTTTGAAAGGTAGAGCTAAAGTAGTTTTCTCTTGATTTTTTTTTTTAAGGGAAGGAACCAACTCTTTTCTCAGAAAACGAGTTCACCATGTGTTGGTGTTTGTTTGTAAAACAAACAAATAAGGCGTTTTCCTTGTTCCACATAGGAAAAAAGAGAAAATTTTGATCTCTTTATTACTTAAAGTATTATCAACTATTATAAATAGAGAAAATAAGTGAGTGGGCTAAATCTCACAATGCCCGCGTGCGGGTGCACGAATATTAGGCGCACTTAGCACTTGGTGTGCGGACCAAAATAAGCCTTAATCAACAATTTTTTTAAAATTTTCGAAATTAATTATTCTATAAATTATTTGATTCATGACTGTTTGGACAAAATTGTCCGTTTTAGGACATGAAAGAATACGTCCAAAATTGATAGTTGTTATGCTCAAAGAATTGTGTTTGAATGGCGGTTTTCACACACTAAGGGTTATGTTTGAATTGTAATTTTCCGGACATGAATAGGTGTGTCCGTATTGACAATTTAAACACACCTCTTCCTTAATATTGGTGTGTCTATTTGTATTATATATTTGTTCAATTCTTTTTTGAATAAGAAGAACAAAAACTTCCTTTATTTTTTTTCGTCTTCCTTAAAACAAGAGAAATTGAGATACAACCATCATGTCATTATTTTCGTAGAGAGTTTTAGGAGATTTACTGGAATTGCTATTCAGTATTCTCACCGTGACTTTGTTGTATTTTGAAGGGAGTTTGCCAGTAACTTATAGCAACTTCGTGGGGTAAATTAATCCTAAAAGAGAGTGATTATACACCTTAAAATCCGATTACATTTTGATTCCATTTCCTCCAATATTTTTCCAACACGATGTCTGTCCACCAATCGAGGTACCCCTCTCTTGTAGCCTTGGGAAACAAGACGTAGTGGTGGATCGGTGATACGCACCACCATTGACATTCATGTCTTCGAGCATTTCAAATGGCGGAGGGAGGCTGCGACCTCTCGAAAGTTCACCTCAGAGAAGCTACGCTTTCCATTTGGTGGAACCACTTTATCGTTCTCGCCGTGGTTTTTGAAATATCCCGTGGACAATGCCCAACGCAGACACAAGACATCGTATCTGAAATGATGCGATAAGGCCCGCATTTTGCGTGGAAGGTGGCTGCTGATGATCTGGTCCCTTTTTCCACCAGTGTATTAAAATCATCTTCCATAGGTAAACTTCAGGGGCACAATCACCAGTGGAAACTAATCGATTGTGGTCCTTACTAGCTCTTGATCTTGCCACGAAGCCGATGACAAAAAGAAGCCAACAGACGCTTAAAATGTTTTCAATCTGCGGAAAATATTTCAATTATTAGATGAGCTACGCACACCCGTGAAGCTACGCACGCTCGTATGCTAACAGGTATGCGCAAAAAATCGACATTTAAAAGATTTTGGAAAATGATCTTATAATGGTAGATGGTAGAGGATAGGAAGAGATCATTGTCATAACATGAAGAAGTTATACGCGATCCACTTTTCATATGAGCATACATCCTCACTATTGAAATTTATAATGAATCCTCTACCGAGAATTATACAGATCAATCTCAAATCAGGTACGGGTAGTGTGCACCCGCATGTGCAAAGGAACTAGTATATGAAAGAGAAAGATATTGCAAGATGTGAACTTTTTTTTGTTAGATTGTTTATAGGATAGAAAAGATTCAAAGTTCGAATTGAAATGGGTGTGAAGAAAATGAATAAAGACTCGCATAGCCATGTCGAAATCAAAAAGTTTATGACTTACTAGGTCGAGGGGGAAAATGTATATATGACCATGAAGTCAGTATATTTAAATGTCGTTTAGACCTGAGCAAGTCTTTAAAAGGCTTAAGGATGATCAGGGGAAGAACCCCTTTAGGGTGGGACTCCTTGTAATCGTCATCTATATTCCCTCTCTCCCAGAAAGAAAAAACTTGGGAGGGAATTAGGAGATACAAGGCGTACGGGTACTAATACGTTAAAATAAGAAACGCATCGACGCAGCCTGCCGCAAACGGACAGGTGGTCGAAGCCCCTGCATGGTGGCGACTCCCTTCTTCTAGTGAGGTTACCCTGTAACCAGACACCAAAGATCCAGAGGAAACCCCTGATTATAGGTTACGCTTCCTCACTATCGAATATATACTTAAGCTAACTTTCAATTTTGCGATCCCCTTTTCATATGAGCATATATCCTCACTATCGAAATTTATATGGAATCCTCTGTTGAGAATCACACAGATCAATCGCGAATCAGGTACTATGCGCAGAGCGCACCCGCGCATGCAAAGGAACTAGTAAATGAAAAGAGAAAAATATTGCAAGATGTGAACTTTTTTTGGTTAGATTGTTTAGAAGATAGAAAAGATTCAAAGTCCGAATTGAAATAAAGACTCTAATAATCATGTCGAAACCGAAAAGTTTATGACTTACTAGGTCGAGGGGAAAAAAATGTATATAAGACCATGAAGCTGGTATATTTAAACGTCGTGAAACTCTTGCTATAGAAAATCTCTTACAATAAACTTCGAGGGTTTTTTTCTTTTCTTTTTTCACACACTAACTTTCGAGATAGATTCACATAATTTGGCACAAATTAGAAAGTCTAAAATTTTGGATATTCTATGCGATTTATTCATTAAGACCCAAGAAATAAGACTATCCGAATGAAGGACCTCAAAAAGGAAGAATGAAGAAACCAAGCAATATCCATATGAGCACTCGAGTGAGTGCGGTATTTTACCCAAAATTACCCAAAAGAAAGCAAGTGGGAAAAGGTTGATATTCTTATTGTTGGGTCTCATGCGCATTAAAATCAAGGTTACTTCTTGGCAAGCATATTCGACATAATATGAGTAGACATCACAAGAATAAATACGCACATTATAGTTTAATGGCCCTCATGGATTCCTTCATTGGTTATGCATGGCAAAGATTGCCATTTCAAGAAGCCACTCATGCATCTCACATCACTTCACCAGGGTAGTGATCATTTTCTTGCCCCAAGCATTCGACAAACGACACCTTTTTGAATTTGTTGTAGTTGAGAAATACATGTGTTTGGTCTTTTCCCGCATATAAAGTATTGCATCATTTTGAAGAATCTTAAGTGAAGAATGTACTCCAAGTCCATTTCTTTTGTTGCCTTGCCACCCAGTTCAGTTCATGTCATCCTATCATGTCATCTTAAGCGAAGGTAATTAACATTTCGTGCACGTAACAGAATTTTATTTTTCTTTTTTCTTTTTATCAATGAGTGCCCCAGTGGCGTCCGTAAGGGTATAGCTACTGATCTGTGCATATTGTGTTACTTTTATTGTCATTCAGAATCACTCCTTCAGGTCAGTTTAATCTAAACTTAAGACGTTCTTAACAAATGGGTACTTATTCATTCGTTCGACGGGTTTGATGTACTCGGTAAGACCTGATCTTCGTAGCCAAACATCCGTATTTGGTTCCCTCTGGCTCTGAAGACTGAGGTATGGTATGCTTAACATCCACAAAAAAGAGTTGTTTCCATAAAATACTGAGAAGAAATGACATAGACTCGTCTGCTAAACAGAGTTTTGCTCTCGCTGATCTATTAAGCAGAAAATAGTTGACTACCTACAGGTCACAATTACATGTTATTAAGGATATAATTGCATTGCCACAATCTTAAAGTTCAGTGCCTATGAATCACTGAAAATTATGCTAGAAAGATTGGTCTACAAAAGGAGGTACATATGAGTAGCGAGTTCTTATAATAAACCCCTGACGAGTGTTCTGCAGGGGTGCTCCTCGACTCTCACATTTACATTTGTGTCGATATGAATGTGCAGGGACACCGTAATGCACCCACATCAGTTCATGGAGATGACACTTTTCACTGCTGGTGTAGACATGATAAAAAAAAAAAATCCTGCAATCAGTATGCCATCTAGTCTTCCTGTCCTGACAGGACAGTGGGATGGCACCAAGGACCCTCAATCATCAGAAATTTATAAACCAATGATTGGGAAGAAGAGATATTTGTCTTGAGCATCATCTTTTTTTTCATTATGCTTTTTAAGCAGTTATTCTTGGGTAGCTTGTGGCTGGTTTTGCATTTATTTTTTCGGCCACTGCCTCCAAGCATAAGATTCCCTCAACGGTTGCAAAAGCAAAATCAGGTAGCTGGATTGCTGATTGAGGGCTTGTTTGTTTGTTTTTATTTTTGAAAATTTTCTGGGTTTGTGATTGGATTCTCCCTTGAATGTGTGTGTGTTTGTGTTGTGTGCTCTAAAGATATCCTTCTTTTTTGCCTGTCTTTTCCTCTCCTTTCCATGGATGCCTCTTGCAATATTTCTTGGCAATGTGTGCAGCTGGTGTGCGCACATTCATGACTCAAATACAAAATGCATATTCATAGGTTCTATTCCTTTTTCCACACTACCCCCACTTCGTTATAAATACTCAACATCTTCCCAAGCATTGCTCATAGCACTTGGCAGTTGCCACACTCAACTGATCTATTTGGTGCAATATCCTCAATCCATGAGCTATCCCCCTCAACCCATGAGCTCTGGTTTGTCTTTCTCACTCTTTCACCACATTTTCTCTGTTGAAAACATTTTGTTTGTGATGGGTATTCCTTTAAACCCTGTAACGGTTTCATCAATTATGACCAAACTCATGTATGCAATTTCTTAGTGTGTAATCCTGTTTATTCGTCCTTTGGTTTTTATTCTTTTTCTGAGTATTCACCGGTGTTTTTGGAACCAAGTTTAGGTAGCAGAAGTTCAAGAAGGACATTGGAATTTGGGAGGACCTATGTGGTGAGGCCGAAAGGGAGACACCAGGCTACAATTGTTTGGCTGCATGGCCTCGGCGATAATGGCTCTAGGTACTATTTGTTTTCTTGAGTAGCTAACAGTAATTCTATTGATGTCTGCTCATTGTACTACCTGAATTCTTCGGTTTTTCTAAGAACTGTCGTGGCAAATGTAAGGACTTCATCGGTTTCCACAAGAAAAAAAGTATGATCATTCTGCGCATTACATCTAATTCTCAGTTAGTTACTGTCTGAAGTGATCAAGACGAATCTCATATTGAATCTGCAAGCTTCATTTCTGAACATCTCGTGGTGTCTTGGACTGTGCCTTGTCAGTGAGATATGTTGCAAATCTTCCATGAAGCGACAGCATAGGAAGCGTTCAATAAAATTTTAGACACTATATTTACTGAAAGTATACTCCACTTGGATTTCTGTATTGACAAGAGAGAGACTATGAGATGGTTGACTTTTGCCTCCAAACACTAGTGATGACAAAAGGTATTTGAAGATGTCAATTTCTTAAGAAATTGTACGTTATCATTTCGGGATGCAGGTGGTCCATACATGATGCTTAAGTTTCATTAGTTTTGCTTTTGAAGGTGATTCTCATCAGCACTCATCATCAGGACATTTTTTGAGGATATCTTTTGTCTTAGGAAAATGAGTTATTCTGGTTTCTTGTCTTGTCTCATTTCAAGTTGAGCTTAATTGGGGAAAAAACATGACTCACAAGCCAAGTATATGCTCTATTCATGGAGGGATCCCCATCCACCAATTCAGTTGACTTTCATATAATAGAAGGATCACATGTGACGTTCTTAAAAGATGATGCTTTACCTCCTCAATACATATAATTGTGTTCTTTTTTTCTTTTTTTGTTTCAAAAGTTCAAACATTCGCATACTAATTGTGATGTGAAAACTGCACTTACAATTTCTTGTCTGGTTAGTTTTTGTTGCCACTGTTTTCTTCATGCTACTATTATGCTGTGTAAGCTCAACACTCGGGTAAAAAAAGAAAATCCAATAACATAAGTTAATAAACTGGTTCTTTAGTCACGGGATATATGCCTTCTCTGCTTCAAGGAGTTGCTGCTACTACTGCATATGCTGGCTGATTTAGAAAAAATAAAAATCAATTTGCCAATGCGTAGTACGAGTCAGGAGCTCAAAGCAGAGGTGATGTCTCATGTATTACTTTGTTTGGTGGCAGCTGGTCCCAGGTTTTGGACTCACTTCCTCTTCCAAATGTAAGCATGAGAAATCATCTATTATTTATGAGTTTACACGTCCTATTCTAGCTATTCTTATGCAAGCTTGCCGTTTTTTCGCTTCAAATTGCAATAAAGCAGATAAAGTGGATTTGCCCTACTGCTCCTACTCGTCCTGTGACGTTGCTAGGGGGATTTTCCTGCACTGCATGTAAGATCGTCATCATATTTTGCTTTGCTCCTTATATTTCCATAGTATGTTTAGAGAGTACTGGTGCTATCGTGCTTACTTTTTCATTTGTTATTGATTTAGGGTTTGATGTTGGAGAGCTTTCGGAAGATGGTCCGGATGATTGGGAAAATTTGGATGCTTCAGCAGCTCACATTGCAAACTTGCTGTCAACCGAGCCAGCTGATGGTAAGAATATAGGAAAAGATGGCTTCATAATCGTAATAATTTCTTAAAAAATTAAGTTTTCGTACACATGACCTTGTGTTGGCCTTACAATTTAACAAGCTCAAGAGCTCTTTTCCTGATCCAAGTTAAGACCTTCTTATTGTTGTCCATGGCACTGTATATGCTAGTAAAAGGTGCTAGTGTCCAAGGATTGTTTTGTAAGCTAGCCTCTGCCATTAGTTGCGACATTATGCTCAACGATAAATGAGAGAATGAAGTTGATCGCATCAGAGCTTCATACATTCCTTGAGCTATCCTATCTCAAGTCGTACTTGACTAGACTAAAGCCATAGGCCCTTTCTTCTGAAGAGATAGAATTGTAGTTATTGTCTTTAGAAATTTTATAGTAGATGAAAGGACCATAATTTGTTTACTCTCGAATTCAATCACACCATTTATTGGCAGTTAAAGTCGGGATTGGAGGCTTCAGTATGGGTGCAGCAACGGCCCTCTACTCTGCAGTTTGTTGGGCATTGGGCAAATACGGGAATGGCTATCCTTACCCTGTCAACTTAAGGGCAGTGGTTGCTCTCAGTGGCTGGCTCCCTGCTTCAAGGTGAATAATTCTTGAGCATCTTTCCCTCAATCAGATTAGAAGTCCAGAAGATTATAAGAAAAGATCAAGTTCACTGTTGCTAAGACTCCTTTGAAGTGATTTTAAATTCTTCTAAAGCATTTTCCCCTCTCTAAGATTGAGAATGTTGCAACGGTAAATCAATTGAGATGCAGTGTACAAGTTTCTGTATCAAGTACAGTGACTAACAAAACAGTTCTTGCTTGATTACTGCATTCAGTCAATTTTCTGAGAAAAAAAATACTTAAGGTACTATGATTCACGTAGACCAGGAATTCGAACCTCAAATGAAAGTTATGTACTGTCAGAAGAACTAGAATGAACACTATTTGTTGAATGATCAGATTCAGATGACTGAAGGCTTTTGACTGTGCAGGAGCTTGAGGAGTAAGATTGAAGGGTCCAGTGAGGCTGCAAGAAGAGCTGCATTCTTGCCAATTTTGGTTTATCATGGAACATGTAAGTAGCACAGTCTATGTTTCCATCTGATTCAGTAAATGCCAACAATCTCGAGTCCTGTTTCTTCTGTTATGCCAAGACAAAATTCAGTCCTGCTCAATGCTTAATGGCAACTTGACCCCCGCAAACACTGTTGCTGCAGGTGATGAATTAGTGCCATATAGCTATGGAGAGAGGTCGGCTCGCTGCTTGAGCTCTGTAGGATTCCGTTATCTTACGTTCAAATCCTTTGACGGGTCTGGCTTTCATTTCTTTATCCTTCAGACGTGAAAATCTTGACAACTTAAGATGTCGTATATTGGTATAACCTTCAAAACATATGGCTCAAATCTGCAGGATTGGCCACTACACGGTGCCTAGGGAGATGGGCGATCTCTCCAATTGGATCACTGCGAGGCTGGGGCTCGAAGGATCTCGTTCTTAATTTTAGAGTGAATTCTCAGTTCGAAATCAGAGAGAGAGAGAGAGTAGTAACTAGAGAATAGTCACTCTTTCCATTTTCTTGTGCCTTGTCTGGAAATAAAAGTTCTCGAGTGTTCGTGCAGTGATCCACTGATGAAGCATCTTCTATTTCTCATGCAATCACAATCTAGATGAAACTGGTCTGCTTGCCCTTCCCATCTGAATAGTGGTTTCCCTTCTAGATTCTTTTTTTTTCAATATAGAAAATCTCAGTGAAGGCACATGAACTTTTGGGGTCTTCATACTTCCTGAACAATGATACTTGGTGAATGTGGCTGGAAACGGGACGGATCATCTTTCAGTCGACCATGACACATCCCGAACTGATGCCATGTCATGGAAGAATCGTTTACTGATGAGTGATAACTCTCTGGATCTGTCAAGAAACTTGAATTGAAGTAAAAAAACTGGTCCCGGCTTGATGAACCCCGACTCTTTAAACATCAAACCAATGCTAGTCTCGGGTCAATCTTGATGATCTTCGCCTATTCAAATAACAGGTAACTGTTCTCATCTTTGCGTTGCAAACATCAAAATTCTGTTACATTCAAATCAACAGACCTAGTGATCTCCACCTGTGGAAATTCAGAATCTTCACCACATACAAGTCACAGAAAATCCTCTAAGGCCACGAAAGTTTGTTTAACTCTAATAACTCTGGTGCATGAAACGTCCAAACACTGTAACTCTATTCGATTGTAATTATAGATGACAACTACAACTTTACCTGTCTGGTTTGACATCTCCCAAATATTGAACTTTTGTTAGATATGTGATTATCAACTCTATCAAATTGCATCGACATCAACAATCTTCATCTAAAAATAGTTCAAAACACAAGGAATTTTGCATTTTTCACCTCCGAGATATCGAAGCTCCATTGGATTCAACTTAAGAACAAGCCTAAAAATATCAATCTTCACCTATCTGACTTTTGACCCTTCCAAATATAAAAGGATGTCATTAGATTCGAGTTACATAACCAATTGTTATCACCTCTTCGAAAATGGAAACTCTTATTAATTCATATAAAAGACCAACCCTCAAATCTCAGTCGCCTTCAAGTCAACTTTCCAATTATTATAGCTCTGTCAGATATATGTACAAAGTATCAAAGCTTAGTCCTGTTGCAACCTAAAATTCGCTAAATCTAGGCTAAAGGATTACCAAATTAATTAACCAAAATTAATTAACCTAGCTGAGACTCTCCCAAGTCTTACCTAATCGCAACTTAGGTTCATTTAATTTTCAATCAAAAGATGTTCAATTTGGAGTCGCCACTAATCATTTTTTGGTAGATTGATTGGAAACCTAAACAAAGTAATGGGAGAATTACTTTATTTCTACGAACCAGAGATTATGAGTTTGGGAACTTGATTACACTAGACATTTATCTAACGCCCTTTCGGTACTTTTCATTTTTATGAAATAATCATTGGCAGGCAGCTTGATTGGATTTTAACCTAAAGGACTAAGCATAGGATATCACACAGGTATGCAATCATTGAAATAAAAATTCACAAATCAAGTGATAAATGGCACAGAGCACACGCCAAGCAATTAAGTTCTTTCTTTTTTATTTTCGCTTTTTTAGGAAAAAGACTAACCTATATGAAATGCATGAAATTAATCTAAATGCAAATCTAATGACGGGCTAACATGAATGCATCTAAACATGATACTAAATGAGCTAGACTATATGACATGACATAGCATTACTAAACTATATGACATGCATGAACAGTATGGTATATGACATGAAAATGCATGATATGCAAATGAATTTTTTTTATGATTTTCGAAATCAATATTTAATGAAAATTAACTATTTAGAAAAGTAATCTATTTTATTTAAACTAGGAAAGAAAACTATCATATTCCTAAAAATAAAATAATAAGGAAAATAAAGAAAAATCTATCTTAGAAATCTAATCATATCCCAAGATGTTATCCTATCAAAGAAACCTATCTTAAGATATTTTAAAATTCTAATCAAGATAACCCAAAAATTCTATCCTATTTAAGTTAGGAAAATTATCTCAAAATCTAAATTTAGCTAAAAAATAATTCTGAAAATTATCTAAAAAAATATTCTGAAAATTCTAATTAAGGATGCAATCTATCCTAAAAGATGCAAACTAATCTACATGCAATTTTTTTAGAATTTTAAACATGCAAAGATAATAATAGAGGTGGCAAAAATCAATCGAACAATTCAAATAGGGAAAGCATATAACCGATTTGAGAAAATATGATCAAGATAATAACAATTTTTAGTCAATCAGATATATCAATCAAAGCAAATCACGAATAGAGTTTCTTCAATTTTTTGAAAAAAATATTCTCTAAATACAAAATCGACTTTTGAAAAATAACGAACTAGACCTAAATGGCAATAGATCGGGTTGGTACTTTTTCCCAATTTTTCATAAACCGGAGAATCGTTCCCGAATGGCAATGGGAAAAATTGCCCAATTTAAGAAAATCGTTGTCTATTAGGAACGAATCTTTTCTAATTTGGATTTTAGAGTTTTAATTTATAAAAAAAAAATTGTATCTAATATAGATCAATGTAGTCTTCTTGTATTTTTGAAAATCGTGACCAGAGAGAAAAAATAAATAAATAAATAAATGAAAAATCATATCTTACGGTGAAGATTTACTAGCGGCTTCAAGGTTTTCGAGGGGCTCACCGGAGCAGCAACGAAAAGCAGCGAACGGCGGCAGTGCAACAAAAAATTCGGACCTCCCCTTTGAATTTTTTCCAAACACTTGACAGGCGTTCTGTTTTTTTTTTGTTTCCGCGGCTTCGTCTTCGACTGGGCTTTGATTGGGGACACACCTGGGGTGATTTGAGACCCGGCTGCACGTTGGAGGGGGTCGTCGGAGGTCGGAACAACAACGAATCTTCAGGTGGGCGCCGGTTCGCCGGAAAACAGAGCAAGGGGTTCTATTTTTCTGTTTTGGGAGTGACGGGGCGCTTTCGGACGGCGATGGGCTTCCTTGGAGTCACGGCAACAAGGGGGGGACGTCTGGGCTCTCTTGATCACCGAACGGGGCCGGCGGAAGCTCGGATCCGCACTGCACAGTGGCTGAAAAAACAGAGCACGAAGTCAACTCTTATTAATTCATATAAAAGACCAACCCTCAAATCTCAGTCGCCTTCAAGTCAACTTTCCAATTATTATAGCTCTGTCAGATATATGTACAAAGTATCAAAGCTCAGTCCCATTTATGTACAGACGAACGATAATCTTCACGAGGGCAAAACTCTACGAAACTCATAAGCACAAAAAACATGTGAAGAAAAAGCAATTCTTCTAGTCATTTCGTAAAACATCTTCTACAGCGGCACAACATACCATAGTCAAGAATTTTTTACTAAAGAAATCTTGAATGCATATAATAACATACAAGCCAATAGCAGCAATCTTTTATTGTCACAAACTGTACTCATTGGATTCCAACAGCATTACCAAACAATTAGCCTTCTTTCAGCCAAACAGAAACAAGTCTTAAGCATCCAGTGTATCAACAAGTCAATTTCCTGTACCTACCCCTTTACAAACTTGGTGAGCGACCAAATCAGCATACTTGTTGCATAATCTATCTATTGTCCTAACACAACACTTCAAACTCTCTCTTCATCCTCTTTACGTGATCATCACAGGTTCGAATCTCCAATTTCGACTCTCCTCAGTCCTCAAAGTCACATGACAGATGAAAACAATCAAAGAATCAGTCTCAATCTCTGTTCTACTCTCCTCAGTCCATGCTGGCAAAAGCCTCAACCCTTTCAAGGCTCTCTGCAACCGAAAACACCTTCCTACTGCTACCTCCAACTGAGCAGCATCTTCAATTCTTCTATAATCTGCATCAACCACCTAGCCATGGTCGAAACCTTTGTCCACTTTCCATCCCAAGCTTCCGTTCCAAACGCATCTGCTCCACCGACTTTGAAATGAAATGTGCTCTACTGATTCTGTTTCTCCACGGAACGGATTACAATTAGTTGCCAAAACATTGTTCATAACTCGCCATGAGAAATTTCTGATATTTGGACGACATACTACGTTCCAAATCACCTTCTGTACTCTACAACCAAGAACCTGTGAATGAAGACAAGAGCACACTCACCTTGGTACCAAAACATAGTTCCATTTACTAGTGAATGCACAGAAGATTAACTACTTATTGAAGACCTGAAGTCATTTATATTGATTTCATAATTTCTAAAAAACTAAAAAAAATTTCGAATGTTGATGGTAAAATCAAAAGTCTTGACAAGAAAGCCAAATGTTCTCCTGGTCAGTAACTTTTGACTTTCCCGCAAAAATTCGAAAACTAATGTAATTTCTAAAAAAAATTATCCTAAATGACTTTAATTGTCAATGTCTACAATTTTGTAGTATCAAAGTAATTAAAGTTAAATAAAAAGAGATTTTGACGTGAATCTTTGTTTCAGAGGATTTAGAAGATGAGGAGGGAGGAAAATTAAGAAGCGATTTTGCAAAATGAGAAACATTTTGAAATTTTGCCTCCACAAATATTCAAAATTTATCTCATTTTCCACACTGGCCTTACTTTCCTCACCCCACAAACCTACACTTGTTACTTCTATCAAGATAAAAGCAAGAAAAATATTACTATGACAATTGTCCGATTCAATTACAATTCACGAAATTTAAGTAACTAATAGTATGCTGAAATTGCTTGTCCTTGGTGCAATTGTCACATTCATCCACAGAACAAATCATAGTCAAAACTAGCAAGCCAAGCAGAACAAGAACAACGTTAAGCCAACAAAGCATCAAGAATGTTTGTGAATTGAATTGTAAGTTAGGGGTCGATGTGTAATACGGGCATTATGTGCTACCTGTATTTCTATACGTATCATAAATTACCAATTTAGTGATGTTAGACTAACATATGTGGTGCTTATTTGCACAATGGAAAATGCAATTAGCCCGTGGTACCCGTATGGCACCTTAGCCCCTAACTTACAATTCAATTCCCAAACATCGATGCTTTGTTGGCTTAACGTTTTTCTTGTTCTTCTTGGCTGGCTAGTATTGACTATGATATTTTCCGTGGATGAATGTGACATTGCATTGAGGACAAGCTATTTTAAGCTAGTATCAGTTGCTTAAATTTCGTGAATTGTAATTTAACCAGACATTTATCATTGTAATATTATTTTGCTTTAATTAAGTTTAGGTTTGTGGGATGGGGGAGCAAGGCTGACGCAAAAAATGAGATAAATTCTGAATTTTCTGTGAAGGCAAAACTTCAAAATGTTCCCCATTTTGCACCCCCCGCTTGTTATTTTTCCTCCCTCCCGTCATCTTCCGAAACAAAGCATTCACGTTAAAATCTCTATCCTTTAATTTTTGTTCGATTCTACAAAATTACAGATATTGATAATTAAAGTCATTTAAAGTGTAAATAAAGCACCACATTTGAAAACACACCTACCATATACGATAAGTTATAGTAGTCTACCATCATGATAGGGACTACATTTATTGTATTGATAACGATAGCTAAGATACGTATACAAATACAAGCACAGTACAAGAGACCGAAAGAACGTGATGGTAGACTGCACACATCTGCGATAAATTTCAGATTACGTATATAATCCGAGAGTCACATCATCAAATAATCTGGATATTAAACTCATCAAAGACCAATTTCAGCAAAATATCGAGAATGTTAGAAGCTTGTTTTTCAGGAAGATAAAGAACCAGAGACGATAACAACTCCCGTCGACGAAATCGGCATCGCTTCTTGTCGCCTAAGACGCTCCGATGCTTGAAGGAAAAGAAAGGCTCTTCACGAGTGCCCTAGCTTTCCTTGGAGCTTCAAGCTTGAAAAATGGAAGAAGAAGATGGAGCGGCGCTCGTGAAACCGGAGTTCCGCTGATGTTCATCGCGAGTTAAGCGATTTCGGAGGTAAGAGTATGTTTTTAACAACGATTACTTGTATTGATTGAAATAATTAATTAATGAGAAACATTTTTATTATCGATAATAATTTATATTTCAAAATTTTCATAAACGATGAAAATATTTTCATTTGTTCATTTTTGCATGTGATATAGGTGATCATTGTTAGAAAAATATATTTCAAATTACTCGTTTTTCGCGAAACGGACGGATAGTAACTTTTCGAGGTGAAATGTAAATTTAAATTATCCGAAATAGTGAGTAGATTTTTCGCATTCGTTATAGTTTAAAATTACAAAAAGTTAGCTTTTTTTTAATAGCTATTAGTTATTCCAACTGGTGGTCAGTAGCTTTTTATTCGAGAAGTCAATATAAGCCAACTAATTTAGTGAAGTTCATTAATTTAGTAAATTCTTAACATTAAATGTAGTCAATCGATGGTGAGTTTCTCATAAAACCTATTTTATTTATGAAGAAATCTCCTTGAAAGCCGAGACAACGCGTTGTTGATTGATTTGCATCTCACGGTTCTCCTTCTTCCCTCTTAAACGAGCGGTCAAGATGGCCGAAGTACAAAAGTTCTCGTGCAAATGGGCAAGGCCGCAAGGGAGAATAAAATGGTCTGAAACGTTGAATCGGGCCTAGGTGGGCCGAGCTTATTGGGCTCAAGCCTATGACCGCCTAATTTGCTCTTCAAGTCTCGACGGATCGTTAGATCCATAATCAGATGTAGAGTAACACAAGCAAGAAGAGGGTCTCGTACTTTTGCGCTGCGTTTGGTCATCTGAATTCGAATTGAGATACGATATAAACAAGGTGAGATTAGAAATCTCTTTAATATCATTGTGAAAAATCCCATTACATGTTTGGCGCAACCTAAAATAGGATTGAAAATCTTTGAAATTCTATGTCGTCTAGCTAATTCGGCCGTCAGTTTCAATACTCCCCATCCATCGCCCTCTCGGTCGGCTTCCTCGTGGTCGCCGTTGTTTATGCAAAACTCACACGAGGGTTGCGACCCCCTATCTACGTCATAGAGACGGAGAGGTAGAGCTCGAAAGGGTCGACTCGGGTAGCCTATTGGTTGAAAACCTGGTCTTCTACTTGGGTCGTGGCTGAATTGCTCACTTGTGAGGACCTACAAAAGAGCATCTTTCACTCACCCGGTGCAGATTGACAGCAAAACAAGAGTGGCCAGAAAGAAATATGAAAAATAAGCGAAACTGTGGTACCCTTTTGTTTGAGTGATCCAGGTGCAGAGACCTCTCTTAAGATCTCCTCATTCACTCGAAAGAAGTCTTTGCTTCGGGAAGCCTTTAGTAGAATTCCACGAGTGGAAGTCAGTCACGTCCGAACGTCTCACAGAATCAACAATATTGCTGAAAAATGGAAAAAAAATACCAAAAAAGTCATGCATCTATGGCAATTGTCTCAATTTAGTCATAAACATTTTTTTGTGTCAATTCAGTCTATCTGGCCAATTTTGGTTGGTTGACGCTGACGTGGATACCATTCAACGCTGATGTGTCAATTTTTTAATATTTATTTATTTATTATTTTCCCTTTTTTCTTCTTTTTTCCCTCCCCTTCTTCTTCCTCTAGCCAGTCGCTAGACCTTGGCGATTGGACCTTGGCGACGACTGGCAAGGACGACCTCACCGGCCGTTGGGCGAAGCTCGCCCCCGCCACCACTAACGAGGGCAAGGCTTGAGCTCACCCAGCCATGGCAATGGTCGAAAGTGCATTACTCCATCATCTGAAGATTATGGGTTTTGTTAAGTTATTTGTTAGATTTTTTTTAAATCTAATTCAAGTTTATCCCACCCCCATCCTGGATTTCTTATCCGGCAGTTTATCTGGATATATCCGGCTATATCCAGTTTGGAGGATGTCACCAAACACTAAGTAGGATAATTTGTCATCCAATCTGGATTCAAATTTGGACTACCAAATGTAGAGATTTGAATCCGTCTTTCTTTCTCAAAATACGTTCAGTTATTTATTTTAGATTTATAGTTTCATGCCGATGTTGTCTCCGAAACTCCGAGCTGAGTTTGAAAGATTCAAACTCGAAGCCCAGGTCAAATGGAACTTTAACATCGTGTGGCATGTGTCCAAACATCCGTACGTATTGGACAGAAAATGGGGGCGAAGATGGTGCGCAGTCGCTCGGGCAAGCTATAAATTTCACAACACCATGGAAGCATAAACTCCTGTGATTCTCGGTACAAACTCAACCTCCAACTCCAACCACAACACATCAACTAAGAAGAAGATGGCGAACCAAGGTCAGGACATTGGATACAAGGCCGGCGACATGACGGGTCAAGCTCAGGTCTGTTGCTATATCATCGCCATTTGCGGTGTCTTCACAGGAGGCGCTTAGATATCGCGAACTTTGTCGACTTAGATATGTTTTTTTGGGGTTGTTTAAGCAGATGAAGAAAGAGGAGTGCATGGATCAAGAGTCTAACCAGTACCAGGCAACCATGGACAAGCTCTCTGGCACCCCTCCAAACTCTGGCTATGACCTCAAAGGCCAGGCCACCACTTTCCTTCACCAGGCTAGTTCACCTTTTAGAAACTTCATTTTTGCCTCTTGAATTTTGAAATAATGAGTGCCTCCCCCGGCTCGAAGTTTGTTCCTAAGACAGAATCGCAAGCCGTTGTTAGTATTTCCTTGTTAGCCGCGGCTTCTAGCTTCATTTCACCGCACAATGAAGATCGCATTCACGTACATTAAATCATTCACGTGACATGATATTAGTTTGGCATTAGTTGGTGATCAGTTCTTGAATAAAGAATCAAAGATGGTATTGAATTGTAGACTGGAGAGCAAGTGAAGAGCATGGCACAAGGCGCAGCTGAAGCAGTGAAGAGCACTTTGGGAATGAATAATAACGCCGATGCTGGCGATGCCACCGCCACCACCGTCAACCCTCCCAACAATCCCAGCTACCCCGCCAACAATCCCGCCTCTAGAGTTTGAACTTCTAACTCCCCTAAGCCATATTATCGATATATTTCTCATTTTCTTTGGGTCTCAATAGGGATCTTATTATGAACCGTCTCATGTATTTCTTGTAGCGTTTTTCACATATCGAATTGCGGTCCTTGGACAATTCCTTGGGAAATTGTAATTTCTTTTTTGTTTCATTGGGCTGGCGTAGTGGTTGGCCGAGGCCATTAGATTAATTTGTCTAAATGATATGTCATTTATTACATGATTAAGGATTAATGGGCCAAATTCTTTGTCTGTGTCCATCCAAATGATATTGAATTTTTCGAGCTTTGTTGGGCCAGCCAATCAAAATACTGCTTGCGCTTGCCTCCTCTTGATTGAAGAAGCGAGATGATGATCTAAGCGAATTGCTAAGTTGGAAGAACATCACTCCACATCGATAAACTTAAAAGCTAAATGGCAAATCATAGGCACCACAAACGCATCATGCCAATTTGCTTCGATTTAACTCACATCAAGAGAATATTAATCAGGCGAGTAATGTTCGCGCCTCAACTCGATTCCAAGCACTTCCAAAGACGCGCCTTCAAATGAGGGCAATTGGGGCACGTACCGCGGGTGTAGAGGGGATCTTCTATGAGTGGCTTTGTTAGCCTTCGATTTAATGGTTACTGAGAAAGCGATTAGCTACGATCCTCAAATGTGGATAAAAGCTGTTTGTGCAAAGTCCTTCATAATGAATGAAATCCAAATAAGCCAGACCCGTCCTTCCTCATTTAGCCAAGGCGAGGGCTGCACGATCCACGTTCGTCGTGTGGCCTCGACAAGGGTTGCGCAATGTCAAGATTCTAGAGAAGAAAATGTAATGTTGGAGGGTTTTCTTTTAAAGGAAATTAAGCCTTTTATCCGGTCGTCTCGTATCAGAAAAAGAGAATTCTCAAACGCGAAAACTAAGGGAAAGAAGGGAAAAAGGGGGAAGGGGGGTGAATCATCAATCACACACGTAACCGAGCATGGGAGGGAGAAAAGAAAAGGAAGAGTGCGAAGTTGGTCGTGGTCGTCATGCATGGGAGCGATTCCCAAAGCAAAAGAATCGAATCAGCCCAACTTCTCTCTCTCTCTCTCTCTTCTTCCTTTACAGTTCGCGTCCCCTTTCTTTACCCTTCCCCAAGAGAATGGACGCCAGATCTCTCTCTCTCTCTCTCTCTCTCTGTTCTTTGTGTACTCAGACTCAGGAAACAAAAGAAAAATAAAGAAAGAAAAACTAAAGTGATCAGAGAGAGAGAGAGAGTTTGGAATTGTTCAGCCGCAGCAGCAAATGAAGAAGAAAGAGGAGAGAGCAAAAGCAAAAGGTGGTCAAAACCCTACCTCCAAGACTTGTTATTTCATCATCAGCTTCATGCCTTCTTTATTGAAACTCCCTATTTTTCTTTGCTTTTTCTCTTTTTCATCAATTTCGTTCCCTTTCACGTCATTAATCCTTGCAATGCGTTGGTTTTCGCTCGTTCTTTGCCGTGCTCATCTCTTTGTTATTCGCGCATATATCATTGGTTTCGCTCCGTGTATTTGCCGTCGAAAATATAAATATTTTTTTCGGATACCTCATTTTCTGAAGTTAGGTCTTGCCTACATCCAATGAGTAGACATTTTTCTACTCCGTTTATTATCCTAGGTTGGGAGGTGATAAAGTTGGAAGTGGTGCCTCTTCATACCCTTGAAGAAAAGAATCAAATGTCGCATGAGGAAGTATATATCATGTCATATTATGCTTAACGGAACTAAATCGATCTCAATCTAGTGGATTCATGACGAAGTCTACTGATAAAACGGCGTTAAAATAATCAATTTCCCTATGTATATATTTATACGTTCGTCTCCACATATTCAGAATTTTCATCACATACAACCAGCGATAAGTTGCATGCAAAAATAACAAGATATCACGGATGATATTCATGAACAAAAGCAAAAATTCGAAAGAGACATCCTCCTCGTGGTCTTAGTTGATGTGTCCACACACACACATTGGCCGATGCTTGGGATTTTGTGCTGGGAATATTCATCATGGAGACAGTAAACAAAATGTGCTCATATGAGCTTTGTGTGCACTGTGCAATCATTAAAATGCACAATTCAGATGCCTGAGACTCCCTTGCCCTTGTGGTGGGACATCAGTGAGTGGAGGGACCCGAACAAGGCCCGGTCAAAATGGCCTTTCTAAGATGCACAGTTTGCTTGAACAGGATTTGGAATAAGTGTGTTGTGCTGGGAGGTTACAGCATATCCTGTTTGTGAGATCCTGCTTGTTGTGTGGGCTATAACTGCATTGACCAGATTTGCCCATTTTATATGAATTGAGAACAGCTCCTAAACCATCCAATCTTTTGGTATTTCCTATCATGCCTTTGGTAGGTAATCAAGCGACCATAGCAAAACACATCACGACGTATCATATGCATCGATCAAACATAATGCTCTTATCAGCGTTGTTATATGTATGTTAGACTAGATATGGGAGGTTCCTTCAGTCCAGATATGAGATGGGTCAACACATTCTAATTTACAACTACTTTAGTTTTCGCAATTTCTATTGAGAAACTTGACTGGTTCGTTTAATATTTAAAAAATGGACATACATGTGTCGATTAAACATATAACAAAGGCTCAATTCTCAATGTCGATTAGACGTACAACAAAAGTACATCACGGTGATGTACATGTTAGACTAGATATGGCAGAGGCCTCTCTAGTCAAGATATGAGATGGGTCAATAATTTCTATTTTATAAGTACTTTAGTTTTGACAATTTCTTTTTGCAAAATGAAATTAATCGGATGGGTTTGCTTAATAGAAAAAGAATGGACATACATGTGTCGCCTAGACATACAACACTCAGCTCAATGCTCTATGTCACCATGTGCAAAATTCTTTGAACAAGTTGCTTATGCTAATGATTTATGAGCTAACTACCTATGTTTCAATAATTCGATGACACACTGTTCCACTCACACCATCACCTCATAAGTGCATATATATTTACATATGGCCCTCTTATTTGTGAGCCTTTCATGCTAGTCCAGTTGTCTCACATTCAAGCATCCTTCTGCATCAATATATTTTTTACTCAAATTGGATCTAATTCTAATTAACCTACATAATTTATGGTTTTTTTTTTGCTTGATCGAACTTGAGATGGCAATCCTCATGCCGGCAATCCCAATGATGGGAAAATGACCAAAAAAGTAATAAAGTTATTACAATTGTGCCAATTCAGTCATAAATCTTTTTTTTCAATTAAGTCATAAACCTTTTGCATTTGTGCCAATTTAATCCATTTTTCTAACCGACGCTGATGTGAATAATTTTTAATAATAATTTTTTAGTTTTTTTAGTTTTCTTTTTTCTTTACTTTTCCCTTTTTTTCTTTCTCTTTTTTTTTTCTCCCTACTAGCCGATGAGCTGTGGCTGGCGATGGTCACCGGAGCTCCTCGGCCACTGGGCGAGGGCCGCGAAGTCCTCACCGACCGTCAACAAAGGCTTTGCAGCCCTCGCCTAGACCTAGGCAAGGCAGCCTTGTCATGGCTGCCTTCACCATCAGTCGCCATGGCCTCACCCTGTGGCTGGCGAGCTCCAACGACCCTCGCCAGCCACAATAGGAAAGAGAAAAAAAGAAAAGAAAGAAAGGAAAAAGAAACGGAAAAATTAATATAAAATTACAAATTACAAAAAAAATTAAAATATTATTAAAAATTATTCAGGTCAGTGCCGATGATGCCACGGGCCCATGTGGAGTCGCCGGCCAAATGGACTAAATTAGCATAAATGTAAAAGGTTTATGACTCAATTGGCAAAAAAAAAAAGATTTATGACTGAATTGGTACAA
The DNA here is from genome assembly GCA_001662345.2 of Metrosideros polymorpha var. glaberrima. Taxonomy (NCBI): domain Eukaryota; kingdom Viridiplantae; phylum Streptophyta; class Magnoliopsida; order Myrtales; family Myrtaceae; genus Metrosideros; species Metrosideros polymorpha. Next base: position 26,177,946 of record BCNH02000006.1, on the reverse strand, counting down.
TTACAATAGGTTTAGGACTTTTTTTTTGTAATTTTCCCCCACAATGATCTATGACATTCATTCTCCTTGGAGATATCTAAAAACACCAATACACATCTTGCAAACCCATCCAATAAAACATTGGCTCTATACCGACTTGTTAGGAAATATGCAGATCAAAGCGCTTAGTGGAGGCCAAGAAACAAATCACAAATAGAATTTACGTAGTTCAATCGATGGCATAGGAAGAGCAACAAAAACATTTCACTGTTGATAGCAATACAAGGATCGTTCACTCAATATCTCTCAAGTGTTAGTTCTCTCAAGTCTCGCAAGTGTTACATATTCCTTAATTACATCCATTAATCTCACACGGCAATTAGTCCTCATGATTCTTTTATCACAAAAACACACTCTTCAAAGAGAAGCCTACCTTCTGACCCAAAAAAGAAAAAGAAAAGAGAAGCCTACCTAGTTAGATTTGGCTATGCGTCCACCTTAAATACAAATCAAGCTATTTGCGTCACCCGAGCACCTGATCACATGTTGTCGACAGGGCTGACAATTCGTGTTTTATCATCACCGTGTTTGTGTTTTGTGCCAATATTGTTAGTATTAAAACATCATAACTTGTATTTTGGACAAATAACTCACCCGTGATGAAAACCTCGTGTTAATTTGTGCAAACTTATATGTCTGTGGCTAAGCATATCATTTCATTTCAAGTACTGAATTTTCGGGAAAAGTACAAAAAAAGTCCTAAACATATTATATTGGTACCAATTCAGTCTTAAACTTTTTAATTGGGCCAATTTAATCCTAAACATTTTCACATTGGTACCAATTCAGTCTATCCCGCCAATTTAGGCTTGAAATGGCTGACATGGATGTTTGTGATCCTACATAGCACGGTCGGTGCTGACGTGACATGTTTTAATAATTTTTTTGAAAATTTTCTTTTTTTTCCTTTCTATTTCTTTCCCTTCTCTTTATGCCATCACCCACAAGCCATGGCCGACGAGGGCGAGCATCGACGAGGCCCCCCTTGCCAAATCTGGAGAGGCCGACCCTCACCCAGGCGAGGCCGCCCTGCCTAGGCAAGGGTCAGCCTCGCCGAATCTGGCGAGGGGGGCCTCGCCCAAGCGCGGCTCGACGAGGCCGTCTCTTGCCCAAGCGAGGCTAGCCCTCGTCGGCCAACGTCCACATTTAAATTGGCCGAATAGACTGAATTTGTACCAATATGAAAAAGTTTAGGATTAAATTGGCCAAATTAAAAGGTTTAAGATTGAATTGGTACCGATGCAATAAGTTTAGGTTTAAGATTTTTTTGGTACTTTTCCTCTCAATTTTCCTCTACATTTTGTACTTCCCCCCATGTCATGTTCTTATCAAATAAATTAGTGGTATCTAATATTGCGAACTGTAATTGCAGAGCATCTGACAATACCATATATCAGAGGTCGAACCAAGCTAGGCCGAGCGCCTGATGCCATGTATCCAACTCATTAGATATTTCCTGGACGTTGTAGTCTAATCCTATAAATCTCCGCCTCTTTTGACGTTCAATATCTTTCACTTTGAGGTCATTCCACGCATTATCAATGAGTTCAAACTCGAAATATTATTTGAACATATAGGCTTCATTCCACTGAAGCAGCGTGAAGAGAATGTATGTAAATCCGAAGATGCGGCTGCAACAGGCAACTAAAGGCTATAACTTTGCAAGTAACCAGCAGATTGTGTAGGCTTAAGAACGAAGCAAATCCATCCGGCACTCGATATAGCCCTAAATCCAAAAGAAATGGTTGGGAAGGGCATCAACCGAATCTCAAAAACTTGCTGTCTTTGGAATTGTACGTCGAATTTTGTTGCTTTATTGCTTTATCTTCCTTTAGATTTTGTAGATTCCGAGAACCTCTTTTGTTTTTTCTTTTTCGATTCCAATTTTTCTTTAAATTCCATAGGCTAGGGTTGAACAACACGAAGAAAAAAAGAAAGTACACGGCCCTCCAATTATTCCCTTTTATCTGTGGCCCGTGCTTGTATATAAGCACACCCTCGTCGTGCACTTGTTTCAGCAGCAATCTCTCCTCTCTTGTTCTATTCGGAGCCACACGCTTTGTCTTGTTAAGGTCAGATTCATTTACTTCTTGCTCTCTCGATCTCATGAAACCCTAGCCATTTCCCAAGTGCCATAGACAGTGACAGAACTTGAACTCTCTCGTTCTAGCACTTCTCCTTCCCTGCTTCAGACTTTGACTAGGTACTTGGCCTACTAGATACGGGGTTTACGTAGTTTTTTACTCTTGGAAGCACCATATGTATCTCGTGGGGCCAACGTAATTGGTCATAGAGTACATGTGCTTCCTGCACATATTTTTAATGGAAGCTACCAAGAATTTGACTATAAAGTAAGTCTATCCAATCTCTCTCATTGATTCGGTCTTCGTGGTTATTTTCGGCTCAGAGTTAGCAGCAAAGATGAGTAGGCCTGGTGATTGGAACTGCAAATCGTGCCAACACCTCAACTTCCAGAGGCGCGACTCGTGCCAACGCTGCGGGGATGCGAGGGGCAGCGGAGACTTTGCGAGCTTTGGTGGAAGAAGTGGATCCTCGTTCGGGTTCACCGGCTCCGATGTCCGTCCTGGAGATTGGTATTGCACCGTTGGAAACTGCGGGACTCATAACTTTGCCAGCCGCTCGACCTGCTTCAAGTGCGGTGCATTCAAGGAAGACTTGGCCAGTGGCTATGAATTTGACATGCCACGCTCTAGAGGTCTGGGCAACAACGGTGGCGGCAGCCGATCCGGATGGAAATCGGGCGATTGGATCTGCAATAGGTAAACCAAACTCTGACGCAATATATTAGATCGACACACATTTTAAAGTTAAAGAAACGAACTGGTCACTAAAATTCTATAGACTCTTCAAATTTTGCTTTCTGCGAAAATATCCCACTAAAAGAATGAAAGACTAGAGTAGCTGTTTTAGTAGAAATTACTTTTAATAAATGGAAAAATAGAGCATAGACCGTAAACCACCCAAAACCAAATTATACATTCGAATTTCACTTATATTTTCCCATTTCACCAGGTTCGGATGCAATGAACACAACTTCGCCAGCAGAATGGAATGTTTCCGGTGCAATGCCCCTCGGGACTCCTCTAGCAACCGATCGTACTAGGTCATGCAAAGTGCTTTTCAATTTTGGGTATGCAACAACACTTTGATGCTAATTAGTCACGAGTAAAGCTACACGTACAAAAGATTTACAAAGACCGGCATAGAAATAAGAACTGTTGCCTCCGTATTGCGAAGCGACATATTAATTTGCATGCCCATTTTATGTGAATATGTTGTATGCTAATAATACTCTAATCTTAGGTTATTTAAAGATTATTCTAAAGTCCATTTGCAGATGTAAAGGTGCATGCTTTATTATTGCTTGCAGGCATTGCGGCCACCAAGAGAGACCAGGGACAGGAGCTTCAACTTTTGCTTTTGGGATGTTTCTCTAATTGGCTGCGAAATCTCTTTAGGCAGAGAAGCATGTCCACCCTATAATTTGTGTCTCTAAGAACATTTGTTTAGGTCTTCTATCATAAGGCTAATTGTCGTTTCCATTTATTATTTGGGTGTGTGAGTGCAAGCAAATCTACTTTCTAGTTTTCGAGCTAGAGGAGAAAAGAGCACTTCACGTGCTTTTGGTGCTTTTCTTTTTTTGTAGTATTGTCTTATAGAATCGTATTGTTATGTTGAGTATGTTGCCCTAAGTGGAAATTTATTATTAATGAATCTTCATATCTCTCTCTCTCTCTCTCTCTCTCTCTCTCTCTCTCTCTCTCTCTCTCTCGCGTATACCTCCATGGGAAACCAAATTAGGAAGAGTGATATGTTATATCCAAACTCGTGTTACCCCCATCCCTCATGCGATACTTGACACTCTAGAGACTGGAGATGAAAGACAGGGAATCACAAACAAGAATTCCTTATTTGGTGGACTTTGTACATATACTAAAATGAAACCGGACTGTTGAATTTGGAAGGATTTACATAAGATCCACATGAGACCCGTCATTTTCAATGGTCCATATTCAATTTAGTACATATATCAAACTCATGTACTAATTCCTCATCACACAAAGACCATCAACGGGGTCATAAAATGCAAATCAAATCGACGTAAGTTCGTATTAGCTTGTGAAACGATTTGCTTGCGCAGATTTTACCAGAGGAATTACATCAACGTATAAAAAACATGTTTTAGATCATCAGCGGACCATTTTCACACCCAAGAAAGAGAAAAGGTTAATTGCATCTTCTTTTGTTTTTTTTTGGTCGAAAGGTTAATTGCATCTTACACGTACCGCAAGTCAAAGAAAGTGAAAAGGGGAGTATATGTCGGAGGGGCGTCTGCATAGGATTCTCTTCATTGACCAAATGTCTTTTTCTTTAGACTTTGAGAAGGGTTGTGCTTAGTTAAATGCCACTATGAATACAGAAAGTGCCTCTTTAAGGCTCGCTAGATAAACAAAAAGAAAAGGGTTTCTCTTTCAAGGCCAGAGACTCCCAGTGAGAAGCCTTTAAAGAAAGATTCCTGTCTTCTTTTCGAGTTAAGCTTTGCGTTACATCGGGTGTTCTTGTGGCTGTTACTTGTCATTATATCTTAGTCCAATGTCTTCATCTTTGTTGCATGCAACAAAGTCGATAGTACTCAAGCATGCTCCTCCTCCTTTTTCTGAGCATACATCATCTCAAACGACCAATGGCTTTAGTTCATCGATGTTGTCAAGTTCTCTCTCTTGGAGAAGCAATCTTGGCCTCTTCTGTTGGATAACTTTCCGTCCCTACAGTCAATACTTCCCCGTGACCTTTTCCTTCACCTAAAGCTCCGTCTGTTTTGCGGAAAATGGATGGCGTGGAAAATACTTTCCTGAAAATAATCGCTTGTATCGCTTGAAATAGGTAATTGATGGAAATTTTTTTATTATCGGCAACAATTTATATCTAAACATTTTCATGAACATGAAAAGATCTTTCGTTCATTCATTTTTGTAAGAGATTTAAGCGATCATTTTTAGGAATCATGCACGATCAAAGACTTATATTTTGTAGTTTTTATAGGTTTGATCTAACCTTGATTACCTAGTGCAGTAGTAATTTTAATCCTGGAAAGGTTCTTAAATATTGTAACTGATATATCTATAGTTTAAGTTTGGAAGTTTACCTAGTATCATTTAATAAAAGGAACCATTTTGCATGTACTCTTCCATAATTTGTATCAATGAGATTCTGGAAGTGTTCTCTTTTATCAGAGAGCAAACTTTTATGACCCTATTGACGAATAGAATGATTTATCCTATGATAGAAAGCATAACATATATACATTCATCCATCATAAAAAGTTTTGGAGTTCTTAATATTGAATTTTTTCTATGCACGGTTGGTACATATCGCTCATATGATGACCCTTAAAGATCCAATTGAATTATCTCAAGCTCTATGTCTATTTGACTCATGAACCATGAAAAATTCCACAAAAAAAGAAGTCGACAGTATTCTAAACTCGTGAACTAAAATTAAGAATAATACGAAATAAAAAAACATCTTCATGCTGTCATCAATTTGATTAGCATCAACAAAAAATAATGGAAATATGAATAAGTGGTCTCTAAACTTTGGCTCAATATACAATGTGTCCTTGAACTTTTAATTTATTTAATGTGATCTCTGAATTTTATCCCAATGTGTAATGCCGTCCTTGAATTTGTAATTTGTTCAATGTGGTCACTAGATTTTTTGTACATATTCGATTTAATCACTGAACTATATAAAAATGTTCAATATTATCCCTGAACTTGAATTAATGGAAGAACAACACTGAACATTATCATATAATTCAGGAATTACATATGAATATTTTCATATAATCTAGAGACTAAATTGAACATGTACCAACATTTCAAAGACCACATTGAACAAATTAAAAATTCAGAGATAACATTACACATTAGACTAAAGTTTATGAACCACATTGAACATTTTTATATAATTCAAGGTTTACATTGAACATGTACCAAAAATCCAAGAACCACATTGAACAAATTACAAATTCATGGACCACATTGTACATTGAGCTAAAATTTAGGGGCCACATGAAACAAATTACAAGTTCAAGGACCACATTGCCAATTTACTCATTTTGTTCATTCAATTATTCATAGAAATGAAAGGAGGAAAAACCAAAGACGATCTCCCAATGTAAAAGTGGCAGTGTATCAAACTAAAGAAAAAAACAGTTTGACGTGGTTTCATAAATTCTTATTTTGATTAAGGAAATTTTTAAAGAATAGAGTAGGATATTCTTCTAAAGAGCATTGCTAGCTGGACAGTACCGTTGCTATACCGCGGTGACAGTGCAACAATGACGACACATTGCAATATGGGGAATATGGGCAATCAAAACGTGGATTAAAGATAGTTTGATGCATTTAAAGAAATAAATCGAAGGATATTATTCAAGCTAAAGAAAAAGCCATGGGATATAACTGCAATTTTCAGGCAATGGATACTATTCCAAAATTAAATGTATTCTTTAACATTTTGTTTGTAATGTTTTCTCCCCATTTTTGGCTTCTAATACCCACATGCTACCTTGAATTGACCTCATTATCCCTTGTGGATCACACTCTTGATTTAATATTATTACTTACCTTTTTTCTTCTTTTTATCAACACCTAATTATTCCATGTAATCAAGGCAAAGATAATAGTCCATGTAATAATATTTTAGGGAGCATTTTCTTTTGAATTTCTATAATAATAATGGATATGTAGAATTTTTAATGTACTTAACCTTGTCACATTTTAAAATTTTTTGATGATATCTTTTAGAAAATCGTGCAGTGATGGAATGAAAGTTAAATAAAAAAATTGAACTATTAGATTCACTGAATAAAATGAAAGTTGAGCAGGTAAAATACATGGACTATAATGTAATGAAAAATATAAAGTTATAATTAAGCTAAATGCATTCGGTAAAACTTGCAGCCAATTCTTTTCTTTGTTATTTGTGCTTAGGTTATTTTTAGAATAATGGTTTGCTAGTACAAAAAAAGAAAAGAAAAAAAGAAATATACAACTCATTAATACAATAACTAGTTGGTTATCTGTCGAATAAACTATTTTTTCGAAAAAGTGGGACATCAATTTCATCCCAAATGGGAAGAAAAAAAAAAAGAAACTAGAAAGGAAGGGAAAACATGTAAGAATTAATCTTAAATTAAGAGTACACCCTACATTTGACCTTAGTGTTTGTCGTTTAAGAGGGGCATAGGTAGTTTTATCTTTTAGTAAAATTGAAACCAAGCAAAAACAAAAACAAAAAATAATCTTAAATCAAGAGTTGGACAAACAAGGGATAATGTGGTCAATTTAAGGTTATAAAGGGTGTCAGAAGTCAAAAATGGGGTGGAAAAAGCGCGAGACGTAATATATAGATGAAAATAATACGGTTGCAAAATTTAGTGTATTTTCATATTGTGTATGGAATTTCTAAAAGGAAAACTAGTTTTTTTGTAAATTCTAAATAAACAAATGGATGTAAATATCACGTACAAATTATTTACGCCAATCATTAAATAGATTTTGCATTAGAGTTTGAAAATCGCGGAAAAGGAAAAGTAGAGAGGAAAAGATCGGTCGCAGTTTTTTATCGCAACAATGGTGAAAATTCCTCTAGCTGAGTCTTAGAAGTCCAAAATCACAAAATGCCCATTCAAACCAACTTAACCAAGCACACAGAGAGAAGCCATGTAAATGTCCAATAATATCTTCTTTAGTTTAAAAGACAATAGCTCTAGTGTTGTTTTCAATTTTGGAAATTCAATTCTTCTTTTTAAGAACTTCATAATCTCTTAGTTGATCTCTTATGAGTGTCCGCACTGTCGGCATAATTTCTCTTGTCGTTTTGTCCTCGTCTATTGCTCTGTTGCTCTCTCCCTCTTGACTTTAAGGAGGTTATAATCGCCGGACAAAATGTCTTGAGGTAAACGAAAGAAGAAGCAAAACATAAGTGAGAATAAACTTATCCCCATTTTAATTAAAAATACTAACTTTTTTTTTTTACTATATCAATTGACAGAATTAAATTCTAATACTAAAATTGTGCGGGGTTCACATACTATTATCATTTTGAAAATTATTCCCGTTTAAATCAAAGAAGATTAGTCAATCCATACAAGTCGTCTTACCGGGAAATGTTTAGCGTGAGCACTTACATACGATGAACTGAGTATTTACTTACATCAAATTTCATTTTGTTGAGTCTATCTGGCCAAAAAAAAAAAGGAAGTAGATAGGATTATCAATTAAGAAACTTATAAATAGGGATGCTTTGTCCCATCAATTTCACTTCATCCTAAGAATTACCGTCCCTAATAATAACACTATGTCGTCATTGGAGAGCTGGTGTCACATTGGGTCGGTGTCTGAATGCTACATAAGGGAAGAAGATGACTTGTTCCTTCTTGGTATCATCGGACGGCAGCACCAAAGCTGTATGAGATTAATGGTGCCCTAGAATCAATCCAAAGCAACAGCTGTGTAGTTGACTGTACTGTACTATTATCTCGTACGTACCAATGCTAATCACTGCCGTTTAAAGCGAGAATACAACAATAATATCGAACAGACGATGAGTATGCTGCGATTCTTCTTTGAGATTAATCTTCAACAGTGAAAGATGATTATTTCCCTTCATCAGTTTGAAAATTCTCATAGGCTTTTAAGTGCCATTAGCATACGACAAATAAGTTGTGTTGACTTACGTCTCGAGTTAGATCCAATGAAAAAACCCGATTCAATTGAAATTCCAAACTTGAATGGGACTTATGGTTTGATGCCGAAACAAGCAAAAAATGATTAAAGTACACCCCACAGGTTTGAGCCGGCAAATCACGTTAGAACATATGAAAACGGAATTCCACTCGTGCACATTAGAGCAAACAAGAGGAGTACTATGGTTTTCTTTCGACGTGTTTCGTGAGTTTTCTGTGAGGGATTGAGAGATAACATTTGTAGGTTTGCTTTGTGTGTAATCTAGGACTTGGAAACATCGAATGACTGCAAACTTGTATTATCTGGATTCATAATAAATCTTTTGGCATCTAGCTCTTCTCGTGGGGTGGGTACCAACATTTATACCAAATCAAGTAAATCTCTAGCATCCTTATCTTACTCGTTGATTTCTCTGGTAATTTCTTCTTTTCGCGTTAGGCTTGAATTGAAACGTATTATTTCGCAACAAAAAACAATATGTGATCCAACAATTTGTTGTTATTTAGATGGCTAAGGAAAAAAAATCTAGAATTATCACAAGTTCACTTATTGGGAACCCAATCGAAAGTTGTGTACTCTGTGCCGTTCTTTTACACTGCACATGTCTTGACATACCCCAACAAGAATCTCGCTGGCAATCATGGGGAAAATAATGTCGACCCAGAAAATATTGTGACAAGAATTGTGGCATGTTTTATCAATTAGTCTTTTGTTTGGACTTTAAGTCGCTTGCTTTCTGTTCTTGGTTCAAACAAGAAAATGAGAAAGGTTCAAATTTGGAATGAACAGCTTGTTCAAACCCAGAAAAACAAATTGAAGGTGAAACTGATGATCAGGATTTGAAATTTTTCTCTAGAAGCCATATTGCATACCAAATTAAACTCAAACATGGTACCGAAGAGACATCCACATCCCCAGTCTTGATAATACATCTTGCACATGAGACAAGTTGCAGAGTTCTGTCTCTCTCTTATTTTATTACCGTGGGAAAAAAGCAAGGTAATTCATTTGGACAATTGCAGCAGTTCTCATCAGTTTGGCTTTGCAAGCTGGAGACAGTGTAAGCGAATATCTACAAGCAATATTCTCTCATCTTCCCTAAAAAATTTTAGTTTATACGTTTATGATGCTACTTCCATGGAATTTAGATTGCCATTTTCATTAGAGATTTTGTCTCTCTTTGGCTTTGGTTTTGGAGTTTCAGAGTTAAATTTGTACATCAACATCATCAAAATTCATCTGGCTGCCTCAGAGGTGAAAGCACTGTGAATGGCTTCTGGTGAGTCTCTGTCTCTGTCTAACTTCTTTCTGTCTGGTCAAGCACCAATCTTTCATCTTGCCCATGTGATTTCATTCATAAAGGACGGTTGCCCTCTGTCTTATTTGATTGATATGCAACATATATGGTGGCACTAGTGATTATGTTGCTCCTCTGTTATTAAATGCCATTCACAATTCATCAAATCAAAGTTCTCGATTATGGTTTGGGTGTTCTATGGAGATTCACATCCGCAACGCCCTTGACCCATTACATATCATCTTTGGTGTCTAACTGCAGCCGCGTGACCTACAAGCGCAACTTAATTCCCCAGTGAGTTGTGGTTATATTAGAATGATTATTGCTTCCGATATATACCGGAAACCATAACCAGGACTATGTCCACATCTTAAGGGACAGGAGACCCCATCATTAAGAAAATCAGGCGATGTTTTTGGACTTTCAGGGTCACACTTCTTGAACAGCGGCGCTCTGGCGCTATTTTAGGTTATGACAAGTCGAGAGAGATTACATGAATCGCTTGTTGCGTAAGGTATCGGCATAGCTCTTGATGAGTATGAATTTGAGCAATTCCATACCATTGAAGGGTGCTCTTAATGTTCTCCTGTGATTTAGTACACCTTGATAGCAGCCAACATATTAGTATCCATGACCTATGTCCAACAAAGGCAGTCGATATTGGCATCAAACTATACAATCTGATTCTCATCTACTTAGCGCCCATAATTCATTCTTCAAGGTGATAGTTATATGTTCTGGCATTACTTCTTTCAGGTACTTTAGGATCTTCAAGAGTGAAGATATCAAATCTCAACTTCGACAGAGCAAGAGTTGGTGAAGCACATCAATCCAATTTGAGGATAACTTGGACAGTGCACAAACCACAGAATCATGCAGGTGTAAGGATTTCTTCCAGGACAGATGACCAATGGAGAATGTATTGTACTTCATCTTCTGGAAGCCAATGTAAGTACTCATCGCTGATGTTTGTCCTTTATTTTTTCCTTTTCAAAAAACCCTGATCTACTAGAGGCTCACTCAATGAACTTTTGTGCACTCATGACTGCGAAAATCATCTGCACATAGTCAAAGAAAGAACCTAAATTAATTTATCATATTTGGAAGTCTAATTTTGCTGTCCACAGGCCTATAGTCGACTACTTTTGACGATACTTGCAACTTTGTACATGTAGACGGTTCTGAAGAGTCCAAAACATCTGGTTTTACAAGGAGACGCACCCCAGATCTATCTGAGGTTGAGTTCCTTCTTGCTGATGCAAGATTCATTTATCTCCTCTTTTCCTTTTATGTTTCATTGAGACTGTATACAGCTTTTCTTTTACCCAAGCTCATTTAATTAGGGAGATACAAGTGGATTGTGGCATAGTACAGATAAGCTACTCAAAATGAAAGAGAAGAAATGATGCTTTATTTTCATGTTTGTTCTTCCTTGAACAAATGCTCATAATGTCATTGGCCAGAATTTGACACTTGTGTAGTATTTATTTCTAACACTCCTAATCCTAATGATAAAATGACTCCATGAAACTTTGGTCAACTTCCGACGTATGTACTCGTCATGTGTTAGACTTCACTGTCCAGATTTTCCTGTCTATTCCATCTTTGCTCTACTTGATAATCCAGTTGACTTCAATGGCAAAGTATGATGAGATCTGAGATAATTAGCAGTTTAAATTTGTAGTGGGAGGCTGCAGATTACGCTTAACATGATACCTCCAAAGCAAAGTCATCTTGCTTTGATTTATAGGTACACTTAATGCAGGGACAAGTTTCTCAACTTTTGAATTTTGGAAATAGGAGTACCCTTCTACAGGAAATTTACAGGTAGTTACCTTGCTAAGTCAGTTAAGATTTATATGCAGGTTGGATCTCTGATAACTGGCATATGCGAGGCAAGTTCATTTGAAAAAATTCAAATGAAGGTAAGAAGACCTGGGTTGGGTTCATGAATTCATGTAAACTGAGAGAATTTCACAATTTGGCCTCCAGCCAACTTGTAGAAGTCTTTAAAGATGCTCAGGTTCAATTAAAGTTCTCTCTGTTTTCTTCTTTTCTACATTTAGCTCAACGGTTTTCAGCTATATTTGGCAAGGAATCCGACCAGAACGACTACCACCTTACCTCCATTTCCCCAGTTGCATGCTCCTGCTATAGCCGATGCCACACCTGAGGATCCTGTCGCAAGTGCTTCACTCCAAGAAACTTCTTTAGCGATCACCAAATCGATATTCTCCGTAAGTAGATGGCAGATATTGCTTAAGAAAGCCGCTAATGAAGGCTTGGTTGTACTTCATTCTCCTAATGTAAGTCAACGTTTGTAAGTAATGATCTCTCTCTCTCTCTCTCTGTGAGCTTACTGATCAAAGTTTCATCTGAACCAGGTGGGATTTTTTAAAAGATCTCGTATTATAAAAGGGAAGCTTGCTCCGCCTGCATGTGAAGAGGTAAAAAGACGAGGTTATAAGGCCAGTCTATAAGCTCCGAATTGCATCATGAATTATTGTCATTATTTTTTCATGTCTAAGTTCTGTACATCTAAGTTATTGAAAAGGGTTTAGCAAATTAACGGAAAGGATCTTGAAACATCAGCTAGTGTTCTTCTTAGTAATTGGTTCAGAGTGAGTAACCATCTTCTGCAAACTCCAATGCCACCAAAGACGACTGGGCAACTCAGTAGCCAACTCGGTAGCCAGGCCTCCCATTAAAAAGCCAACAGAGCTCCGTTGAAAACCTTCATACTTAGCCATGGACATACTATTTCAGATCAATGACATGGAAAACAAGTCCAACTGGCTTGTATAGAGATTGAGCTCTGCTGAACTGGATGGTGTTACCGAGAGTACCAAAATGGAAATAAACTTCTCATACATAACAACTCACGTTTAGTGTATATCGATCTTCTAAACTAAAGTCTCACTTTCATCCCGCAGAGGCAAATGGTGAAGGAGGGACAAGTAGTTTGCTACATCGATCAACTTGGTGGAGAGGTGCCAATCAAGGTTAAGAGGATTCTTCTCCTTTCTTTTGCTCTTTTGTTCTTTTCAGTTCCGTTTCACTTGCATTAGTGCAATTTTACTGCAATAAAAATTCAGTTTGCACTCTCAGATGGTGAATTTCTCTTTCTTACCACAGGCTGATGTATCTGGGGAGGTTATCAATATCCTTCTAGAGGATGGAGGTATCATACTTTTAAACCTCGCTGTCATTCTTCTTCCTACACCCAGTTCTGGTGACTTCCCTTTTTTTGTTATTCATTCCGTTCATCTTACAGATCCGGTTGGATACACGGATGCTCTCATAACCATTCTTCCTACTTCACCAGAAATTAAGATGTTACAGTAGATGGTTTTCGTGGATTTTTCTCACAATTTCAAATTATATGCATCAACTGATTGAAATTCTAATTACTTGAATCAAATCAGATATGAACTTTTCATTTGCTCCCTTAGTACTTCGTTGAGTGCATGATTGTATCTTCAGTAAATAACCACTTCCTTGCAATAATGAAGCACTTGTGAATTTATCCTGTCCTTTGACTCCGTCATGCTCTTATTTGGTGGAGAATGATATGGTGATGAAACTGTCTATCAGTTACTGTCCACAATTACATCCTTTGAAAATCATTAAGAGACATCTTATTTCTAACCATCATCATGCGTAATTTTTTAGCACCTCCAACATGAAAGATTCTACTTCTTGGAGCAGTTTATCACAGAACATTACAATGTGAGATCAAACATTCGCACTGCAACCATTGTCACACGATCATATTGAGGGTGGGAAGAGTAATTAATTGCCAATATTTTTTACTGCATCTCTCTAATATTTGCTCGTGGACAGTGGATTCCCTCTAATAGAGATGGCCTTAGAAAATCCATATGTTTGACGTTAATCTAGTCACCAGAAAGAATGGGAGTGGAGCACAAAAGCTCAATAGACTACAATTGCACTTCCTAATAGCATAGCATGCAAGGAGAAGGTGTTCAGTATCACGAAACCAACGGCAGAAGTTAAAAACTAAAAGACAGGAAAGATGAAGAGTAATAGGCAACCACTTGAAGAAATGCACGATGCAGCTACTAATCCTGTCATATATTTTGCTAGAGTTGCTTTACACAAGGCTGGTTCACCCCATAGAAAAATATGATTTCTCAGTTAATCGTTCTAATTCTTGTATTTGGCAAAGAATCATACTAGATGTCATATACAGATGGATATGACTATCATTTATCAGTGTTTTGCTTACTCGTGTTTCAGTCTATGCATATTAAACTCCCTAGTTCTGCACATGCGTACTATCTTTCTCACATCCTTCCGCATTGAGGCAAAAGCAGAAACCGCTGCAAAGAACAACGTCGGGTACATACAAATGGATTTTGTTGGATTGGAGTAAGCAGTCTTTCCGAGCATGACTTCCCTAGCCAGGCCCCAAATGACTAGAAGCGAACCGAAAAAGCTCATCCTTACCGGCTTCATGAGACTAAGAAGAGCTCCTGCCACCATTAAGTAGCTCCCTGCGAGGACCTGGTGTATAGGCCAGGATCAGAAGGAGAAATTATACATAAGCTCACCATGACAAAGAATCAAATGGCCTTTTCAACATGCAAAATGCACTCAGCTTTGTAGCCGAATAGTTGCTTCAACTTTGCATTACAGAAATGCATGGCAATGCAACACTTCTGTGATAGACAGTATGGAACCTATAATTAGAGGCTCCAGAGAGGATTTACTCAATACCTGGCCATGCTTGCCAGACTTTAACTAAAGCAAAAAATAAAAATGAACATAAAAGATAGCGAGTCGCCGAGTCCTACATAATACAAAAAAGGAGAGTATTGTGTAAAGTGAGAAAAAATTGATGTGTGATTAGATGACACGTGAGGAGCTTCCAGATCATTCTGTTCTGCTCTCTAGTCTTAACTTTCAGCAGATAAAGAAAAACTTCAAAAAACAAAGAATACAACTTGCAAATTAAAAATGCAATTGTTAGAGAGACGGTGAAGACCTCAATGCGTCGAAGATCTACAGCTGATGAAACCGCCTTAGAATTGGCGACATTGTAGGCATCTAGCAAGTCATCATAGCTTGGTAGGGTCTTGGTCATCAGAAGAGCATTGGCAACAGCTCCCGGATAGAGAAGAGCTTTAATTACAGACTGAGGGAAGAGTTCAGTCGCAAACAACTGAGAGGATGTCACCTGCATTGGCGTTGTGCACATTCCGATCCTACATGGAACCCTGTAGAGACGGAAGAAAAACAACATAGATGAATCTGCAGACGCGGGACATTGAAAATATGCAGTGACTTCCTCTAAGCCAAATAGCAGAGAAAACAAACCAGACCCGTAATCACATCCACTCGTCATCAACTCAGAACCCGCCCTTTAACATGTGGTGGTTTTTCTAGAAGAATAACGTGTGTGGATCTTTTCTTCATTACATATCCTTTCAATAGTCCAACCATTCCTGGTTTTATAATCTTCTCAAACTGTATATATAAAATGAAACTACTAAATTATACTATGATCAGTAGCAACTACCTCCGCAAAGATTATTGCCTATCAGCACCCTAAAAATCAACCGCTGCAAATGATGGACCAAATCAAGGTATTCACTTCTAACCAGCGCCAGATTAGGGACAACTCACGTTCCTTTGAGTCCACTTTTTCCCTCTCTCACCGCCATAGTCTAGATGGAAACATCAAAACGCATTAAAAGCAGGGCATAAAAAGCTGGAAGAAGCTAATAATCAAGATCACATTTTTATTTTGAGGAAATGCAGTACTTGCTCTTAATCGAACGCATCAGTCCCATTCCCAGAGAGAGAGAGAAATAAAATCGCTTCTCTCATTATCAAGAACCGGACATCTTTCTACGGTACGAGGGTAAAACAAATCGTCGACGCATTCGTTGTCTCGTCCTCTACAAAGACCGAAAACGAATGACCCATTTGCACTAGGAATCGACCCAGATCGTCAAATGCAAACCTCATCACTGCACCAATCTTCCCCCATATAAAAATCTTATTTCTTGGTCAACGTTCATCGCATCATGTCAACCAAAGAAGGGGAATAAAAAGGAACGGGAAAAGAGAAAGCTCGAGTGGGGGAGATAAACAATGGACGTTACCTGAAAAGAGGGACCTGAAGAATGATTAGGAAAAAGAACGCAGACGCTGCAATGGAAGAGATGGCTCGAGCCCTTTTTCTTGAAGAAAACATTTTTTCCCTTAACCGAGAGAGAGAGGGAAAAAAAAAATCGAAACTTTTGCGAATAGAAAATCAGGAGCAAATCTTGGTGGGAGACCCCACGAAAGGAAGTTGAAGCGGGAGGTTGTCGAGAGATCATGGCGGTAAAAACTTCCAAATTTCGCGGGCCTGCTCGCCGCTCTTCTTCGATTGGCCGTTTTCGAGAAAACGACATGTCGTTTTCCAGTAGCCACGTCGACTTTCTGGAAAACGTTTTCAGTTTTTGCAAACGCATTCGGTTTTGGCATTCGGATCCTCTTGGACGATGGCTTACCGTCGCATAAGCCTTTTGCGATGCTGATGTAACGTAATTGACGCGTGACGAGGGAGGGACGCCATCCTTAGGCAGCACACAAAAAAAAAAAGGAAAACAAAAAATTAAAGGCCAAATTGCAATAAGATTTCATTGCATAAGTTTCATGAGTCAAGACCCTCTAAGAAATGAAGATCGAAATAGATTTGGTCCCTTTTTTTTGTTAATAATGGATTGTTGGGGGCATTCGACCACATACGCCAGTTTATGCTTCTAGGGTTTTAATAAGTAGTGTTTGCGGAAAAGACATAGTGGGTGATGACATGTTATTAGGAGAAAGAAATTGAGTCTTAATCCGAAACTTGTCGTGAAAAAGAAGAAGAAGGAAAAATAAATGGTTTAATTCATCACGTGTGGTCACTCGTTAGAAAAAGTCCTTTTGCAGTTCAAAGCTATGCTGATTAGGATTTAGGCGACGCGAGTGAATTTGCAACTGAGTAAGTTCTGTGGATTTGCACTAAACTGGGAAAAGGAAAAAGGCAAAGAAACAAGAGAAAATTTCAATTAAAGGCCCGAAGTGGCCTCATTTTTTCAAATAATGACATGAAGTGGTAAGAAAGTTTCAAAAAAGAGCCTGACGTAATGGCATTTTCATATTTTCACTTTATTGATTAGATAAAATAAAAATGTTTAAAATAAAAAAAAACGAAAAAAAAATTTAGGGAAGAAGGCAAGGGGCTACCGCCCCGTCGTCGGCCGGAAAAGGCTGACGGGGGCTCGGTGAGGGCCAGCGAGAGTTGCAACCCCCCCACCCAGATCTAGGCAGCCCGCCGACCCTCCACCTCGAGCTGGGCAAGGGTCGCCAGCCCTGGCCGGCCCTTTTCGATCGGCGACGGGCGACGGCAACAAGGGGCGGGGGTTGCTGCCCCTTGCCTTCCTTCTCCTTTCTTTTTTTTTTTTTGGTTCTTTTAATGTTTTTATTTTATTTAATCAATAAAGTGAAAAAAAAAATGAAATTGCCCTTAAATTAAGCTTTTATTTGAGATTTTTTTATCACTTCAGATCTTTAATTGAAAAACAATTCACTTTATATCTTTATTTAAAAAAATGACGAGACCTCAAGCTTTTAATTGAAATTTTCCCGAGAAACAATGACGAACAATTGGAGCAAATCTCTTTTACCCAAAAAAAACAATTGGAGCAAATCTCATTTGAAGGCCCTACCACCTTCAGAGAAAGTCAGAAGAAAGCACCCAAGAAATTATAGATGCAAAGGACTGGCCCAGAAGTGGCAGCAACTCCCCTTGCCCTTTGGGCTCTTCCAAGAACCAACCTCTCTCACGCATCCCCATGAAGTACACTCCATCGTCAATGATTCGCCACCAATAATTGCATGGTGACCACATGGTTGCTGTTAGATCGAAGCAATGTATAGATATAGCCGCGCAATTCAGCAAGACAAAAGCCTTCACCATCTCCTGTTAAAGTATGTGGAACCACCTTCCATTAGACATCCTTGCCAAGATCTTCTCCTTCCTCTCCCCGGAATCATTGGCCCGGGCCAACTCGGCTTGCCGGAATTGGCACAGGTGTGGCAGAGGTTACCTGCTTAGCACCAGATCGGCGGTGACATGGAAGCATCCACCGTGGTTTGTGGCGGTGCCTATTCGCAGCCTCAGTGGGTGTTGCTATGTTCACAATCCGAATTCGGATAATTGGCATGCCCTTCCCCTTGATTTCTTGCCGGACCCCGTGAGGCTCATTTCTCCTATTGGTGGGGGTCTTATCCTGTTAAGATCCACAAGTAGTACTGCAGTCCACCAATTAGCTCTATGTAACCCTTTTACTAGGCAATACAAGCGATTGCCGAAGTTGAACATTTCGCGCACCAATCCGGCCACAGGAATAGTAATGTTGGACCCGAGCCGAGGTGCTTCATTCCCTGCTTTCAGGGTGTACATCGCTGGAGGAATGTCTGATGCCCCACGCGGTTGTGGCGCGTATGAGTCCACATTGGAAGCCTATGATTCAGTTAGTGGGAGATGGAAGGTTATCGGGCCGATGCCAGTGGAATTTGCGGTGAGGCTAACGGTCTGGACTCCTGATGAAAGTGTATGCTATGATGGGGTGCTGTACTGGATGACCTCTGCCAGGGCCTACAGCATCATGGGCTTCGAGATCGGGACGAATAATTGGCATGAACTAAGCGTACCGTTAGCAGATCAGCTCGAATTCGCGGCGCTGATTCGCCGAAACGGGAGGCTGACGCTAGTTGGCGGCACATGCGGCGGAGCAGTATCGGTGTGGGAGCTTGGCGAAGGTGAGGTTTGGAGTTTAGTTGAGGAAATGCCATGTGAATTGGGGTTGAAATTGTTAGGCGGGAAGGCGAATTGGGGCAGTACAAGATGTGTGGGTACTGATGGGGTTATGTGTTTGTATAGAGATCTTGGGTCAGGTATGGTAGTTTGGAGGGAAATGAAAGATAAGGGAAGATGGGAATGGTTTTGGGTTGAAGGGTGTTGTTCTATCAGAGGCCAAAAAGTGCAGAATTTCCCAATAAGAGCAGTGCTCCTTCATCCAAATCTTGCTCCATCTCACTTCCTCAATTAATGTAGACTTGGCCAAGCATCGATCATAATGTCTATGTCCTGAGGAATTCTTTCAGCAAAATTTTGTATAGAAATGTAATTGATGTTAATCAGTATCAAAGATGATCTCCTGCTTCTCCATGGCTCCTCATTTCTGTTCTGCCGTCGTGAAATCACTGATAAGCTGCCTCTCACAGTAGCTAGCTAAACGGGAAAAACTCAGGATGTTCAAGATTTGATGCAGGTTGTCTAGAAAACAGGATCCCTTCAATCAAACTATGATTATAAAGAATTGTCAAAGCAATTGTGCGCATATGACGCTATAGTTGATGGTGCATGGAACAAAGCCTGGAGCATTTTCTTACTGATTGAAAAATAAGTTCAAAACTGAAGCTGAAGCACCAGAGGCAAAGTTCTGTGCCCTGGAATAGCTACTTGCTAGCTCTTCTCTGGTGGCTTGTACCAAGGGTGGTGTGGCTGAGCCACGTCGTGTGACGGACAATTCCATGGTTCCACTATGTCTTCGTGATTCTCAATGACGCAAATTCTGATTAACAGAGAGGAGATGACTCCATTTTTTTGTTTCAGCTGAGAAGATTAGTCAGAGGAACGATTAAGGAAGTCATATGGTGCTCAAAGAAGATGTACCAAGGATACTGCCACCAGCATGATACGCTACTACAAGGGCTCACATAGCAGCTTGTCAAACTGTGATTGGTGATATGAGTGAGAAGGGTATAGTGGATAGTCAACAGGTTTCACAAATACCCGACCCGAACTAGTCAACCATACAAAATCATCTGCAGGTTCTGCAATGATGGTTCTCACTTATCAGATCTATCTCAGCAAAGCTGTATACAGCATCCTAAGCTGCACTAACTAGTTGGTAAAGTTTCCTTCCGTCTTTCTCGAGGAATATCGAGAGTGCTTGCACAACAAAACTGTTCTTCCATATTCAGTCCATCCACACGATTTTGATGATTTCGCCGGTGGATATCACCTTGAAACTTACCTATATGAATGCCGAGAAACCACATACCAGATCAACATCTTAGAAAATAGCATGCTCTAAGACTTCTTATTCACATAATATCACGTAAAGTGCAGTAATGATGGCCTTAAATACTTCAAGTATACCAGGACAACTGGAAACGGTCCAGCTCTCAAACAGATAAGGTGACGTCATTGCCTGAAATTAAACTTTTACAGCTTGCGCTCTCAACAATTGTGAACAGTTTGTGAGAATGTTAATAGGATTACTTACTGAGTTCAAAGTGAAACCATCGAGTGCATGAAAGATGCTCCCATTAGAGCAACTTTGACCGTCTTTAAGAAAAATGGAGCAAGATTAAAGCCAATTACTGTGTATACAGATCAGGATAGGCCTCTATCTTTCTTCCTCAACCTGCTACATGCAAGCCCCAAAATTCGATGATTTCATGAATCTCTACCTCAAGGACAAACAAATACTACCGATAGCACCTGTCAAAAGCATATGACCAACTGAATACTAACTGAGCAGGACACGCTTTCTTTCCAAAAAATAGAAGAAGAAAAAATACTATAACAGTCCAAATTTAGGATAAATTTGAAAAGCACTGCCCTTTGAGTTATCTTAGTCTTTTTCCCCTCATATAACTTGATATGAAAATAATCTTCCTATGTTCAAGTTTATAAAGTTGTTGGAACAGTGAAGACCATACTGCAACTTGAACTGGAGAGACCAGACGCAACACGATTCAAGGAACTTTTCAACAAGGGTATTCCCTTCACTTTGGATGATCAGGCTATGGAAATAGTCATGAATTAGCTGCTTACCTTATCAATGCGTGGGATCGCTAAATTCTGAATATATGTATTGTCTCAATTATAGAGTTTGTAACATAACATGCATGATGGGCTTCAAAGTGGAGAAAGTAAGTATGGCTGATGTGATTACAGTACTGTAGCAGGTAGAAACAACTGTAACAGAAATTATGAAGCTTTTAACCTTACCAATTTACCCTCAGAAAAGGAGTCTAAAGCACATGCAACATAACCGTAAGACGGATATGTGATCGGTGCGACTCATCAAGACACGAATACTTAAAAAAATTTATTCCTCACTATTAAAGGCGAGATGAGTATGAATGAAGTGAGTGCAAAGACTAAAATGCAAAGATCTACAGCACAACTACATAAATACACTTCATCTGGAAATACAGAGGCATTCTATTAAAATTGTGCAGGCGTGAATAAATGTACAAATGCATCTCTTAAATTTTTGCATGCCATTTCATCCCAGATTTCCCCTGGTAATTTGCAAGTACCAATGGACTATCATTCCACTAAAAATATCATTGGAAGAAAAAGTGAGACAACTATATGATGAGATGCATTACCCCATAAGGCTACTTGGCGATCAATAAATTTGTGGAGAGGCAGCTGCGCTTGCTAAATTACATGCAAAAGGCCAAGAGGGACCAAAATCATTCATATGCACAAAACCTTTAGAAAAGATACGATAATTCACCATTATTGAGCAATCCATGCTGCAAACAGCACTCTCAAGTACATCCAAATTTTCATGTATTCATACATCTGTGGTAGTCATATTTTTGCTGGCTCTTAAATGAGTACTACTATAGCTAAAAAGCCATTAACATTCTTCTGCTGAAAGCCAAAAGCAGAAAAATTAGGCAGTATGTCATTTTCATTGGTAGAATGATTTACACTTATTCTGCAAGTTAAACCAGTGATCATGTCTGATCTTTTCTCTATGGTGTTGTCTACTGTGTCCAGCTGTCTGACCAGGTAAGATAATCAGTATTCTGGACTGACTCACTTCTGCTTGTTTTTCCACAACTGCTTCGCTCATGCTTATAGCAGTGGCATAATGCAAGTGCAGTTCAGCTAGAGAGCCTGTGGATGCTCATCAAGAATGCGTGGACTGGGTTAATTCCGTCAATCAGCTCAAGAGTTCCTCCATTAAACCCTGTTAACAGAATCCAGAGCAACTGATTGATTGGAAAAATTGATGAGACCAGGTAATATCATCAACTTGACGGAATGACAAACCTGACAAATATATTGTTCAGCATCAATTCGTTTGAGAAAGTGCATCGAGTAGCGAGCAAGATTGGCAGACCGGTCAGTTAGCAACACTTCACCAATATCATCAAGAACTCTAACCTGGATGTACGGATCCTTCGGTGGCACCATATCCTGGCAAAGACTTTAATCATGCATTGACTATCCCGTGAAGCACATGCATCTTACTTATCTTCTCTCAAAGAAAATAATTATTTAAGTGCTCTTTTGTCTTTATTGTATTGCACTTCCTTATTCACCTGAGAATTCTATGCTCACATCCAGTTATAAGAAAAGCAAAAATGTTGACACAAGTAGAATTTCAGAAAATTGTCATATTCTTCAACACAACCAATACTGATAATGTCACCCCTTGACACTCTATCCCAGGCACAACACAAACAAGAATCAACATACATAATAGGAGTTAAAAATATGACTTGATTTACAGGTCAAAACTCCAACAACTATAGAGGTTAATGATGCACACAGATTGACAATAGATATTGGAATCAGATGTGATTGCAGTGTCCTTACATCCCTTAAACAAGTGATGAACACTTAAACTCTGAAGCAAATTACTTAAAGAAATAATGCATTGATAACCGTATTGTGGCTTTTCAACTGTTAGAAGGATGTAACTGAGGCAATGAGTATTATGTCAAGATTTGCAAGTAGTGAAGCTTGTGAATAACAAAAAAAAAGTTTAAAAATTGGAAATTTCTGGTTGAAAGAAGTGAAATCCAGATCATGGCCAATGGTACAGGGATGAGGCTGAAAGTTCAAAAAGCAGGCAAACCAGCGCATGATTGACACAGACTAAGATCTACCACTGGTAAGCATAAAAAGTTATGAAGTTAATAATGGAAAAGGCAAGACATGCTGTACCATCTGCTAACTCCATGAAATAAACGCAAGAGATATATAATAACTTCCATAAGTATGGTGAGAATGCTGGAAAATTACAAACTAAAAGTGTCGATTGCACTATCACATGTCATCACAAGATACCTTTCCATAACAATAATACATGATAGCGAAGATCATAATGCTTTCCAACAACGAAAGTCATATGAAAAGATGGCGACAGATGGAAGGAGAGAAACAATCACTTAATTAGGCAAAACCCTATTAACCACAAACAACATTTGTCAAAAGTCAATGAATTAAAAAACAAGAAACAGCGAACTTTGACTCCTTTGATTATCTTTACATGAAACTGAGTCTTAAGATAACCCTCAGCTCTTCCCAGCAAATTAAGCATTGCCAAATTTTCATTAACTAGATATGTCAAGATGCAGTGATCATATCTCAAGATTAACATTTCAATCTGTTTGCAAAAAGATGTTGTAATTGTCACCCACGACTGTATGATACGACAAATCTTTGGATATAATCCTGCTTTGATGTCGCTTTCCTATATGCTGAGTAGTACGTTCCTTGGTGGGAAATTTCCCACCGTACCAGAGAACATGTGAAGTATTTGTCAAGCCCAACTTCTCAAGTAAAACGATGCTAATGCTGACTTGACATCTTTTTGAACAGATGTCTCAAATCAGAATGACCAGATTCAGATATAGAGGAGTGGGGCTTACCACTGTCAAATCCAGATTCATTTCATTCATATATGCATCCAGAGCAGCAGAGTAACCCTTAGAGTACTCCTTCTCAGAGTTGCTTAACTTGGTAACGAGTTCATTGGGAAGCACACGCCCTAACTTCCACCTCAAACTTCGAATAACATCTGCTCTATTGTACCTTAAAGTCACAAAATCATTAAGCAAAATAACTTTAGGGCAAAAGAGTTGAACAACAATTACATGAAGCAATTAACGAAAAGTGGAAAAGACAGGGAATGCTATTATTTTTACATGTATGCCATTAGGCAGCGTTTATTCCGAGTCAGAGAAAGATGATGAATCAGTGCGCCGTAGAAATCTGCATTTCTGGTTGTTTGGATATCCAAGCCTTCTTCTTGCATATTCCTATTGCAACAGATTCATGTAAATCCAAAGTCTGATGCGATCAAATTTTTGCATAATAAATTGAGCAACTTCAAATGATGCTGGAGTTTAACCCGTGGTGACATTAAGAAAGTAAAAAGATGTGAATCTCATCATGAACTGATCTTTTAAGTTTACTACAGTAAAGTACACTTGCACTGGTAAAAGTTCCTCAATTAACCCTGGTAAATACAGAGGAAATGTAATAAAATAATCTGCTCAATAGCCAATACTTGACCACATAAAGAGAATGGCACAAATTTAAAGAAACGTAGAGGAAATAGGATTACCTGAACAAGGCCTGAAGCCCAACATGATGTGAACTACATTCTTTAATTACTTGATTAAATAAGTCATCCTGCGTGATTATAGTGAGAGAGTATGGTTATATGTAGCATATGAAAGTCATTTGATCTAGTAAAACACACACATATTCCAGAGTAAGATAAGTAGAATAGAGAATCATGGAATCTTGCCTTAATAAAAGAAAAGATAAGATAATACTTGATTAAAAATGCAGGTAGGGTTTGGCCAAAGGACAATGACAAAAACTGCTGGAACATGCAGAGGCAAAAAAAAAACCCTAAAAAGCAACATTAGAATTACAAGATATCAGCCATGAATATATTAAAGAAGTTAAACACAAAGGCATGTATTGCTTATATGGCTCCCTAGAAAAGAGTACATTCTACAAGATACATCGACAATATGTTTGAGAACCAAACTCAACACATGAACTATGAATAGAAAGTCTCCAATATGGCCATGGCGTTCGCATGCAGAGAGGTTACTATAATAACATGTTCATAAAGTCAAGAACGAAATAATCAATCAAACAACAGCTACGTCCATCTCAAGAATTTACAAGTGGTGCAATTGCAGCAGGACTGAGCTACAATCATAGTAAAAAAGGAGCACTGCACCTCCCCCTATCGCTCTGATTCTCATCATATCTTGACTTTAGCACCTTTCTCAAGCAAACATCGCCCGCTTCAGGCATGAGTCGATATTTAAGGCAGAAGCAATAAGATAGAAAAAATATCCAAATGAAGGTGGGTTTTAGCATTTGAACCCCCAATGAAAGTTCCAAAAGACATCGAAAGGCATGCGAGAATCAAATAACTCCAATACTGAGATCCGGAAGCCAAGACACATATATGCGGGGAAGTATGCAAAATGCTAGAGCATCGGATCGCGAATTCACATCGAAACTACCGAATGCAAATTGCTAGAGCACAAGAATATCAAATACGAAACTCACATCAAAAGGCTTGAGCTGCCCCTTTTCGCCGCTAGTGAGTTCTTTCACCAACTGGCTCGCCTTTCTCCCGTACATCTCGTTCTAGCCGCCAGAAGCTCGCAATTCAGTTATTTCACAGTACCTAAGAAGAACCCATCCCCAAAAAATAGTTAGTAATTTCATCAAACACGTTGCCCACATTAAAAATCCAGCCGAACCCAATAGTCATGGAATGTCAGTTTACCCAGGAAACCTTCCGGATCTGAGCTCAGACGCAAGCACTCCCGAAAGGAGCAACCTTGATTCAGGATCTAGGGAAAAGCAGGCAGCAAAAGCACCTCCTTGTCCCCGCTTCGCGCGCGACGAAAAGGCGAGAAAGAATCGACAGACAACCGCGACAGAATGCTCGAGAGAAGATGGGGAGATGCGTTTTCAATTTTTTGGCGGGTGGATTTACAGAGAGATTCGGAAAGAGACCGCTTCTGATTTGTCTTAAACGTTCAAAGTACGAAACCAAAGGCAGGATAAAGCGCGCTGTCAAGTCTCTGGGCCAGGCCCGGGCTAACGAAAACTATTGGGCCTAATGACCAGCCCGGTCCACCTACCGGGCACCGAAGAAGCTTGTTTAACAAAAACAGGTTTGTCCCAAAAAAAAGAAGAAGGAAAAAGCCACAAAAAATTCCAAATTATACCCATTGTGACACGTTTACCGTGAAAAATTTTTGTGACATCAAAAAACCTCAAACTATACCCTTTGTGACATATTTACCATAAAAATTTTTATGTGACATAAAAAAACTCCAAACTTGTACCTATACAACACATTTACCATCCGTCAAGATTTTGTTAGAAGAATGTAGTTTTTATTTTACTTAAGCCAAGTGAGTGCCATATCAATATCATTTGCTTTTTGGCGTCCATGTGAAGAAATTTTTAATAGTTCTCATTGGCGAAATTTTGAAGAGGGATAAATGTGTCACATAGGTGCAAATTTAGAATTTTATGTATAAAGAAAAATCTAAAGTAAATGTGTCGTAGTGAGCATGATTTAGGTTTTCTGGTGGATTTTTCCCTGACAAAAAAGATCGCCCGAATTGAAAAATCTACTAAACTATTTCTATCTCGAATGCTTAATCTATTCTCTTGTCAATTCCAAAAATTTGGTGAAGTACGTCTTTCATGAAAAATCATTGGCATTTTCATTAATCAATGCGAGGGGAGTGCAATTGCATTTGGTCGTTGATAAATTTGTATGCGTGTCGCCGGTCCTACGTCGCCTATACAAGCTTTATCTTCCAAATTGGCGGAATACCTTTGGAAGGACGTTTCGATAAGGATTACTAGCAGAAGTCACTATGAAAGCGAGCTATAAGAATTAAATACCTAAGTTCATCCGAAAATGTCAATTCGATATGTAACGATGGACAAGAACATAAAATGTTCCGCACATCAGCCAATCGGATTGCTGAGTCCATAATTATTTTTAATGAGCTTCCCATTACTTAATCTGATTAATCGAATATTCTCGGTGGTGTTATGGTTTTATTCGAGGGAGGCACCGTTCGAACGGTGGTAGGCTAGCGTCGTTAAGAGCCAAAACAAGAAGAGCAAAAGCGAGTCGCCATGTTTGACGAGGAGCTGTCTAATTCGAAACTTTGAATGTTCCAAGAACGAATTAGAAAGTCAATACGATGTTCTTTGTTTTGTTCTTCGTTTAAGTCGCGTTGACTTGGCATTACATTATGACTTCTACTTCGGCGTTCTTAGCAGTTGATCAAAGTCATGCAAGTGCTGTGCTCGAAATCGATCGGCACGGCTGGAATTTGACGACTGCTGGCTGCTCAAATTTTACCAATAGGCCTCGTTTTATCTCCATTCAATTCTCTCTCCAGTCAGAAATGGCAAACCCGAGCCATCGTCGCGAGATCTACTTCTCAATAGGCCGAACCGGCCTAAATTTTGCACAAGCCTGCTCATCGATACATTATCATCAAATTGTCAAGTAGAGCTGAGCTTTCTCACTAAGCGACCTTAGCCTAATCCGTCTAAAAAAGTCATTTGGCCGGCCGTCGTAGCTCGGTCGGGGCTTGGCAGCTCGTGTTCCACTAGCCCTCTCTCGTCCTGTCTTCCTCCTTTCTTGGCGTCGCAGGGAAGACTCGCGACTTAGGAATTCAATTCAATGCCAATGATTGATTGTACTGGTCTTAATTTAAGTGAAGCACGGCAAGGGAGACAAGGCAACTGTCCATGGCTGAGTCAGACAAGCAACCTTTGCCTCAATATACGCTCCTCAAACTTGGTTGTCCAAACCCCTGAAGCCCTATGGTCTCTTCTTTGTGCTGACTTTGACTTTGGAAAATTCCGATTAAAGGCCCGAAGTGATCTCGTTTTTTCAAATAAGGGCCCGAAGTGGACCATGTTTCAATTAAATGTCTAAAGTGACAAAAAAAGTTTCAAATAAAGGCCTGAATATAGGGGCATTTTTGTCTTTTCACTTTATTAATTAAATAAAATAAAATGTTAGAAAATGAAAAAAAAAATTGAGGAAGAAGACAATGGCTCAATAATGTGAAAAGACGAAAATGTCCCTATATTCAGGCCCTTATTTGAAACTTTTTGGTCACTTCAGATCCTTAATTAAAACATGATCCACTTCGGGCCCTTATTTGAGACTTTTTGGCTACTTCAGGCCCTTAATTGAAACATGGTCCACTTTATATTCTTATTTAAAAAAATAAAGGTACTTCGGGTCTTTAATCGAAATTTTCCCTTGACTTTTTGTACTTGCGATCATTACCTGAGTAATGAGAAGTTTCTTTGTTTCCTGACAACAACAAAAAAAACTTGGTGGCCATTCGGTTTTGGACTGGTCTATGTTCAAAAAGTCAATGTAATGATCCGGTGTGCATCCAAAATCGACCGCCGGG
>BCNH02000006.1:26123246-26149495 GCA_001662345.2 Metrosideros polymorpha var. glaberrima | reverse complement strand
GGGGGTGGTGGGGAGAGAAAACAAAAAGGAGAGAGAGAACGCCAGTGGTTGAATCGATAGGTACACAATAAGAGTCTCAATGGACAAGCGCCACCTAGCGAGTAACAACTAAACTTAATCCTTTTACTAAATAACCACCGGAAAGAGGATTATCCATCACGATTTTCAAATTTTGGTGTTTAATTCTTCATAAAGCAATTGCAATAATCTATTGGCATGATCTTTCTTGGAGGAGATGGGAATCATTTCGGCCTCCACATTCTTGACATTCAAAACTTCACATCATCGGCGAACGTGAAAGAGTACATTGCACGATGATGAGTTGGCCAAGTACCCGACCCAAAAAACCAACAAGGATCCTCTCGAATTTTGATCTAAAGATATATTGAGTCAATTTGCCCAATGGCTAAAG
Organism: Metrosideros polymorpha var. glaberrima; assembly: GCA_001662345.2. Lineage (NCBI taxonomy): Eukaryota > Viridiplantae > Streptophyta > Magnoliopsida > Myrtales > Myrtaceae > Metrosideros > Metrosideros polymorpha. Next base: position 26,149,083 of record BCNH02000006.1, on the reverse strand, counting down.
TCATATCCAACCATAGCCTACTAAGAGCAAGTAACATGTTCCCGACATACAATATTTGCATACTTACGATTTATTTCATGTTAATTTTACACTGACGATTAGCAAGGCCTAAAAAAAAGGAAGGTAAAATCGATAAGATACGACATTGTCACCACATATGCAACTCAAATCTAAACCTTTCGGTCAATGTAATCAAATATTAAATCTTTCGAAAAATGCAGTTAAGAGTTTTTGTTCTTTTTCTTTCTTTCTTTTCAGTCGTGACTTCTCTAATTTAATCTTACGTAGCATCCTCCAAGGCTGACGTGCGGGATTGAAACATCCGATTTCACTATACATTAAATTTATAAAAAAAAAACTGTCGAGATAGAGAGAGAGACACACACACACAAAACCTTTTTTTTAATTGCCAAAGAGAGGGACACAATTAAAAAAATAAAAATGAAAAAGACTTCGATTTTGACTAGCAGACAAATTACGACCTTTTCCTCTTCCCGGTATCTCTCCCTAGTTTCTACCCTTCCTCCTCTCTCTCTCTCTATAAATGTCAAACGCATCGCTACAGCATTGAACCATTTGCTAATAACTAATCAAAAGAAACATCGAGAGAGAGAGAGAGAGGTGATGGCTGGGTTGCAGAGATCTGAAATCTCGTTCAGGAGGCAGGGCTCTTCAGGGCTGGTGTGGGACGACCGGTTCATATCAGGCGAGCTGAGGCGAAGGGACGAGCTTGAGCAAGATCAGGAGAAGGCCGCACTCGGAGACGATCCCGACAACATCAAGCCGTCGTCGACACCAGCGAGGGCCGCCGCTCCTCCTTCCATCGAGACGCTGAACCGGAGCCGATCCACCAACGGCGCCGGAGGGCGAGGGTACCGGACCGGGAAGGTGTCCGCGGCGATCGAGCCTCCGTCGCCGAAGGTTTCTGCATGTGGGTTTTGCGGCGCCTTCGGGAAGCAAGCCAAGAATCGCAAATCCAAGCCCGGGAAGCGCAGATCGAGATAGGATCGGGTTCCGCGTGTAGCTCCCGGCTCTCTGCCGGTGACTGGGTCACGGCGTGTCTGCTTCAAAAAGGTGGATTTTTTTTCTTCTCTTTTTTCTTTATTTACTTATAGAAATCATAGGATTTTAGTGATACATGAGATAAGATTTAGCTGATAATTAGTGTGGTCTATGTCTCAATAAACTGAGATTGGGGGAGTTTTGGGAACAGGAGCAAGTGGGGAGGTTTGGCACTTGGTTCTTTTCTGCTTTTGTCCACCCTTTTGTTCTTTCTTTCGAGCTCAATATGCCGTTCTTCTTTTTTTGGGTTGGATTTAGATTCTAGAGAAGCTCTGTTCGTGTGATGGCCTTCATTTTCGGGATCGTGTGTATATCGTTCTGGAATTTACGCAAATCTCATCTTTGTACAAATGTCAAAGTTCCATGTGAACTCCTCCTCCTCCTTCTCTCTCTCTCTCTCTCTCTCTGCTTCTGTCCACACTGCGCCAGCCTCTCCATGTGAATAGAGCTTGGTCTGACAGTCGCGTGCTTATGAAATCATGGCTCCTGGCTTCCTCTCGTGACGTGATTTCATTTCCTTGGGCCCCAGAGAACTCGTGGGGAAAATGTGGAAATGATCAACTAATTCAACTTAAAGAGAGAAAAAAAGGGCGCTCTCACACCGGATTATCGCATATTCCGGTTAACAGTCTCGAGCGTTCCAAGCAACATTAGTTCATGGAACGCCTAATTAAGATCTCGGTCCTAGTGGCTACCGGTTGGAGTGAGCCGATAGATTAGGAGCTCGAGGGTTCAACTTCCTAAGGACAAATTCCCGATTTCGAAACTGGAATTCCTTAAAACCACTCATCTGATGCATCAGCAACATCCTTGTGGTCCTGTAAGATGGCGCTATATGAAGCTGAGGTTGGGCTAGAGGTAAAGTGATGTGTTGGGGTTCATGGGTATCTACCGTTTGGAAGTCGTTCAGAAAGAAGACGTGACCCGGTTTAATGAAGGACATACGATTGTTGACTATATTTAAGATCTTCCATGAGATTCTGAGCAAAGTTGGTGATTGCCGAGACTGCCTAGAGTTGATGTCGGGAGAGAACAAGGAAGCGCCTCCTCTCTGACACATCCTATTCCTGGTGCTTGTGTAGCCGCGACATTTTAGCTACGAGGTAGTTTCAGGACAATCAGATGATGTGATCCCCAACGTTTTTTAACGCCTACGCAGTCCTAGAAGGATCTTGAGACACAAAAGGCAACTCGTACCATGGGAAACATGTGAAGTAGGGACAACGGATGCCAAGCGAAGTACCCACCAGTTACTCTCAAAACAGCAAAACGATCATGGCCCTCTCTTTCCCTGTCGTATTTTCTCGATTGTCATTCTCTCTTTCATTTCGGAACTCGACGAAGCTCAAGCAGCAATAACCAGAGGAAACTGAGAGATCGTCTAGTTTTTTGAGGAAGATTTTCCTCAAATTTGCAGTCTCTCAAGCTCTCTCCTCTTTCATGTTCTTCTTCTTTTCTCTCTTCTGGTTTATTAACGTTACGTCGAGTTCTTCCTCTGTTGAGATAATGGAGAAGATTAACGGTATACCGATAAAGTTGCTATATTCTCCTCCTTTCAATTGGGAAATCTGGGAGATAGAGAAGTGGGAGAGATTGTGGGGCTTTTCTTTATGTTGATTTCTCTTCTTCTGTCCTTAAGTAAAATCATCGATGGTGAACGAGGGGACCTAGATGGAGGACCGTGAGGGCCCAACCCCCCACTAAAATGTCAAAACCATAATGAATCAATCAATGTGATGGGTAATATATAGGACGACTCATCTATGGACCACCTCAACAAGAGACTCCCCCACCATCTTCCAATCCCCCATTATCACAAAGTTCCCAAATTTTATCTCCAAAACAGAAAAAATGAAAAAATGAACCTTTCAAAAGGGGCAAAAGTCACAAAAAGCCCTAAACTATGCCCACCGTGACATATATACCTTAATTATTTTTCTGTGACACAAAAAATCTCAAATTTGTATTTGTGTGACACATTTTTCCTCCATGAAAATTCTGTCAATAAAAACTATTAAAAACCTGCGACATGGCCATCAGAAAGCAAACAGTGTTGACACGGTACTCACGTGGCTTAAGTGAAATAAAAACGTTATTTTAGCTGAAAAATCATCTAATGGAATCTTGACATGGGATAAACGAGTTGTATAGGTACACGTTTGGGGTTCTTTACGTCACGAGAAAAATTTTAGGCTAAATGTGTCACAGTAAGCATAGTTTGGGGTTTTTAATGTTACAAAAAACAATTCAGATATATGTATCACAGTAGGCATAGTTTAGAGTTTTTTGTGATATTTTACAAAAGATGAAAAGATGAGAGAGAGAGAGGGGCGAGTGCATTTGATCACACCCACATCACAGCCACTCCATTCTTAGCCTCGAGGAATTCTGCACGTGCGATGGAATCTCGAGTACGAATGTCCCCCACTTTCAACACCATATCAACTTTGCCTCTCAAATGATCCCGTGTGTGTTCTTCAAAGGAGAGACAACTTCTCTAACTCGAGTCGTGTCGAGACGATGAGCTTCGCATTGCAGTCCGAAAACAACCGATAGGAAAGGTCCTTCAAGTTTGAAAAGAAGGGTCTCTCTTCGCTTGGACTTTTCGATGATAAATGCAAGTGCAAGACGATCACTTTGGTCCGTCGGGTGGTCAATGTGTGTACGTGTACTCAGCAGCCACATTAGACCATGCGCAAGGTCCAGCTAGCCATCTTGTTGAGGCGTGCATCCTTACCTGCGATAGATCAATCAAACATTGGATCGTCGAAAGCATCGTATTCGATAGGCTTGACATGGACTAGGTGCATCATATTCACGAAGCTCTTGCTGGGAAGACTAAAAATACCAAACGCACTCCAGAACTGCCATCATATATTGGTTGTACCTTACTTTAATTTGTCTAAAAAGTAGTATTTCCGTTCTGTTTGGTAAATCAGCAGGTACCATTCACAAGTTGCTACGCCATGCCATACAATGGCAAAGCCTATGCAGAAAAAAAAAAAAAAAGGGTCCTTAGTGAGGGTTTCCTGTGATTTATGGTGTATTATCCATGGCAAATTTCAGCCAAAAAAGAGAAAGAAAGCCCTACCCTCGTTAGATTGAATGAGCAATGCTAGGCTTATTAAGATCGGTTTATAAAATTGGCTTACTAAGTGACGTGTCAAATGAGCGACCCTTTAAACTAGTGGGTCATATTCAAGAAGTAATCATAGCTCGACACATCATTTAGTAAACCAATTTATGAACCGGTCTTAGTAAATCTAATGTTTGCCTAGATCAGAATCTCATTAGATGGGTTACTTTGGAAATTGACCATCCATTCCAGATGATGAAAGAAGCTTTTCAATGATGAATATAAGTTGTGCAATACAATGTCCTTGTTCACAGTAAATGTGAATGTTTGAGCATCCGACAAGCAGTTACAGAACCTTCATAAACATGAGGAAGTTGCAAGTATCACAACAATTAATACCAGCACAAATAAAATGAAAGGTACAAAAAAAAGACTACACAAAAATGTTTCACTAGTACAATTGTTGGCGGATCAAAATCGAAGAAACGAATTGCATTCCAGCAGAAAATTTTCAAGTTCTTAGCTTTTGCAGAATCCTCAAAGGTTCCTCAAAGACTACCTGACTAACTCAAACCAAGCGCTCACGCACTGGAATAGGAAGTATTGCTCTTCACTAAAACTCATTCCGCTTGCACAAATGATGATGGCACACACAAGAGAACGGTTGTACATCCTCTAGACAGCAGCTATATCCAAGTAATGTGATTGTGATCCAAGAATGATTCCTCCCAGCATCATGCATAGCTCTTGTTAATTGCAATAAAAAATACGTGGTTGAGTTTGAGTATTCAGAATTTTACTTCCTACTTGGCTATGATCATGAACCACGTACACCTAGTCTGGGGCACCCGTCCGCAAGAGGCAAGTCCAGGTTCTCCACAATTCTGAATGTTCTTGGAACCATCTTGTCCACATAGAGAGTTCCGTCTAAATGATCGCATTCGTGCTGCAATATCCTAGCTTGCCAACCCGAAGCATCAACCTCGATAGGCTTACCATCGCGACCCAACCCCGTAACCTCCACATCAAGATATCTTTCCACCAATCCTCTATATCCATCAACACTGAAAGTATCGTGGAAAACAGCGGACAATGTGAGTCAAAAAAGGCAAATGTTTTCCTCTTTCAAGAAAAAACAATAATCTCAGAAATTAATGAAAGTGCTAGCTCAACATGCATTTTAGCATCTTGCAGATCTATGGATTTCAGGTGAAATTACAAAATTTTCTTGAGGTGACTCTACAAGTCAGATTTCCACAAGAGCACTCTTATTCTCCTATTGAAAGATCGCACAAATCTCATTCTTCTTATGCTTAGTTTAAATTATTGTAGTTTTGGCAATGACATTGCCCTTTAGACAGGAAGTCTTGGCACTATAGGTGTTTTCCTCTACTAGATAAAAAAAGAATTCAAGCTTAACCATCAGAAGACACTTTTTTCCAAGCAATCAAAAGACATTTCACAGGGAGTGATTTCAATATCTGCCATCCCTTTTATCAATGTCATGCTATAAGAAAGGATTTTCTTTCCTTTTTCCTTGATGAGTGCTAAAGCAGAAAATCAATTGGCCCCTAAACATTTCTAGCTCATTCCTTGAATGAATGACCATCACAGAAGAATGAAAAGATTATGTTTAAGAAACCAGTTCCCAAACCATGATTATCACCTCAGGCAGCCCTCAAAGAAAAGGGCGGTCCTATTGCTCTTCTTTTTTAGCTTTGGATTCAAGATTACCTGTTTCAGGAAATCCAGCAAATCACCAAAGCCCAAATAAGATCGTTGTCCGTAAAATAAATAGGTGAGATGTGGTTCAGCTAAAAATTCTAATACCAGGAGATCAAATGGGCGCCTGTCTTGTGCCTTAGTCTCTTCCTTAGGTGCATAACTTATGTACTTCTCGGTATCTTCTAGCACTATAATCTGCAAAGCAAGAAGATCACTACCCGATAATAGCAGACTGATTTCTACAACAATCAAAACTGGATGATATATTAGATGACTTTGGGATTGGCACTCGTCAAGACTTGTCATTTTATGGCAAAATTTTCTGTAGATAAAAGCATTAGTTTAGTCCGGAGTTCCAACAACCATATCCAATCAAATTTAGAAAAACATTATCAGCTTGTAAACCGTCACCCTCGGTACATTTGTCATTTGAATTGATTTCCAATCTGCTTATGTTTGAACTTTATTGCCAGATAGTTTTTCCTTCACAAAGAAGATATTACTTCCACCACTAATATTCCCAAAAAATTCTCGGTGTTAACCAGATCAGTCATTGCCTGAAGCCTCCATTTGAACATTACCTCATTTAGCTGTTCTGGTCACAACAAATGGTGGATCAAATTTCCCAAAGTTGTAAATTTAACTAAGTGTCCACTACAGAAGAAGTCTCAATCAGGCAAAGAGCAATTGCCTTTGCACAATATAAGCCAAACCACTAAATTGCATAAGTTTCAGCTGCAACCAGGGAACAGCTTGTAGCCATTATGATGGTTTTGTTGAAGGACAAGTCCTTGACATATAAACGACAGCAGATGAGCGAATTGGTAAACTTTCAGCATTTTGCAAGAAGATGACACGAATAACTTGCAAAGGAAACAAGGTGCAAGATAAAGTATTGGTTAATCTAATCAGGCACCATGTTGTATACAGAAGCAACATAAGCAATACTTCTGCTAAGATGCTCAAGGAGCAGAGCTGAAGGAACTTTTACAATTACCATCCTACAGGATTTGAAGCAAGGGACAATATGTACCGTGTGATCGGGCAATAAGATTTCTTTATCCATAGTAAAAGGTTCGACTATCTTGCTAAACCTTCCTTAAGAGTCCAGATAAAAAGGCAAAGAATTAGATCCTCCTTCCTGGGGTCATGTAACAGGACCTACGAAATGCATCTTAACATGATCCACGAGATAAATTGAGTATGCCCCAACTTGAGAGAATCACGACTGAAAAATAAATAATGCTATTGTCAGGTCCTAGGAGAGTAAAACTTAGAAAAGCCACTACGAAAGAAATCTCGAATTGCAATGACATAACACCACAGGAGAAAACTCAGCAGCTAACAGCGCATCATCACAAACACAAGAACTGCCACTACGCAAATGCAATAACAGTAACACGTATACCTCGCTGTCCACGCCAAAACATCAATAACACAGACACATATAGTTCGAAATGAAACCGACCCTCAAAGGAATACCAATCTGAGGAGCAGCGAGCCCGACGCCAGGGGCCTTCCTCATCGCCATCGCCATGTCATCGATTATCTTCTGTATCCTCTCCGACCCGATATCTGCCGGGTCGACTTCCCGTGCTGGCTCGTGCAGGACAGGGTCGCCGGCTTTCACGATGTCGGGCAATCCCACGTCTTTCTTCTTGTCCCCTGCGAGACCCAGAAGCCATCCCGCCCTCGCAATCGAAGAAGAGTTGCTGTGATGTCTCCGAGGCGTGAAGATGAGGTTGAACTTGGGAGGCGAGTCCGTGCTGAGTCGCCGAGTCGCGGGCTCGAGTAGTGTGCGGAGAATGAGGGGTCTTGAGGGAGTTGGGGAGACAGAGAGGGGGAGCAGACGGAGTTGGAGGGAAGCTCTGTGGAGGGACTCCATTGTTGCCCGGGTTGAGGTCAGTCGGCGGGATCAAGCTGAGACCTATCGGACAAATTCTCCAGGCTCTGCGGACCGCATTGCAGCGCGTCCGAACAAGTCTCGGTGGGCCTGCATTCTACTTCGGGCCGGGCTGAAGAATGTACACCTCTCTCTCTCTCAACATTTAGCAAGATTTTCATTTGAAATTAACATTCAAAGCTGTCATAATTGCTACTACAATTGGCAATTTGACAACTGAAATTATCACTTATCAGCAAGAGAGGGAGACAATTTCGCTACACACGTGAGGAATATTGGGCTGCAATTTTACGCATTGTCCTTTGTTCATCGTCCTGATTCAGTTCTCAACCAATATGATCACCCAATAAAATATATTCACGATATCTCGACATAGAAATATTTATCGAGAGGGATAGGGCGAATCATTAGGTCTGAGTTAACTTAATGATCTGGCTTGCCCATCATCAAATTGTTTTTCAAGCCCGTCGTCCCCTGACTTATGATCAAGTCTTACATGCAGAGTCTTAAAAATTCAAAATAGGACTCCGAGTCTCTGAAGAAGCAGGAACTCCCTAGGAAGGAAGGTCACCCACATTCATGAAAGCTTGTCATACACATAGACATAGAATGCTCCAAATGTGCAAGCTTCTATTCTCGTTCTAATCATGTTTTTCTTTCGGCCCTGAAATGTGGAATTAGATAAAGATAAAGACGAGCGTGCAATGAGGTCGACCTACCCAAGCAAGCTTTTGTGAGACTTCTCGTAAGAGAAGCAATCTTGTTAGAGTTAGGCATAGATTCCAAGCCCTTTCTCCAATGAAATTGGAACCTAGAAACTTCGGATTATCCCCAAGGATGTACATAACATACTTTCTGAGCGTGTGTTTATTGGAAGGTGCAAGCTATACTCTCTCTCTCTCTTCTTTTTGACTCGGCAAAAGATGGCGCCTGGGCAGGAGGAGAGGACCTTCCGGTGCCAAACCAAGAACAATGCCTTAAGCCGCCCTTAAGAATTGAATGGTCTAAACTCTAAAGCCACATGCGTGTGGGTGATGAAGTTGATGAGACTTGTTAACTAAGGCGGCTTCAGCACCAAGTCGGCAAAGACGGTCGCTTCTTCAGCAATACGGTCTCCCTGGGCTAATTTCTCTTTTCGACCGAAAAAAAAAAGGGTTTGTAAATCCATTCAAATCATGCTATGTGGTCAATCTGTAGTTTAGGAGTGCATATTAGTTTCTCCGAATGTCCTATACACACGCGTGATAATATGCCGGGGAGACCGTTTGATAAAGAAAAGGAAGCACAGTGGAACCTTACCGATTATAAAACTCAAAGAATATTCCTTCTCCTCGATCTCCTCCATAAATATGAAACTTACAAAAGCATGATAAAGCAGAGATAAAGCCTCCTCATCCTCGTATCAGAATAGCACAAGATCAGAGAGACAACAAAAGAAGCTGAGCAAGACCAGAGAATGAAGAAGATCAGCTCAGGAACTCCTCCTCCAAGGTCCGAAGACCAGAGGCTGAAGAAACAAGAACAGGCAGAAGAAAGCTTAGTTTTCTGGAACAAGAAGGACAACCGCGGCTTCATTGCGGCAAACGATAGGGAGGCTAGAGGGACAGCGAAGAGCGGCAATGATATGATTAAGCTGGAGAGGAAGACGACAGAGGACATAAACGAGAGCGCGGAAGCATTCATCCAGAAGTTCAGGCAACAGTTGATGATCCAAAGGCTCGAGTCCATCGAGGACTACGAGAAAATGCTGGCAAGAGGGCTCTAACGCTTGTCTTTCCATGTGCGTGTGCGTGTGTATACTCATCTGGACAATTATTCAATTTGTTCTATAAACTTTCGGTTCTTGTTTAATCTAGAAATCTCATGCGTGTTGCAGGGGGATACCCTTTTTGATTAGTTACTACATACAAGAGGATGGTGATGAACACGACCTTCCTTTGGTTCTTTTCACAAATGATAAAGTTTTGCCCCCTTTATGTTTCCACCAGTTTTGATAAGCACAAGAACATACTATACAAACTTGATATGTCAAGGAAAATAGACTGTTTGGTTCTTCCTTTGATACCTTGATGGTTTATGGTATGAATACTTTTTTGTCGAAGTAGGGAATTGTGACACTTATCTATCAATCCCGTCCGTGTATCAGAGAAAATCTTTAGACAATTATCGAGACACAATTTCTCAAATTTTGGCTTTGTAACTAGAGCATTTCATAACTTATGGGTCGTACGACCTTTTGCATTAAATTGATTTGAGAAATACATGAACTGTTGTCCTCAAATCTAGGGCTAACTTTAGTCAGGGTAGGAAATAAAGGGTCGAGGATAATCAAGTTCCCAACCCGTCTCAACTATATTGAGACTTGAATAAAGTTATGTCTCCAGGCTGTGGGATGGGTTTGTGCTTTACCTAATGGGAAACTAGCATTCGGAATCCGATGAGATGCAACATTACAGTAGCAATTGTATTGTGCTAGAATTCGGCGTAGAGAGATTATATCAATTAGAAATTAAGATGCATGGCCTAACTTCCAACTTTATACCAAGCCTCATCATAGAAGATAAGGAAAGATAATTTGAAAGAAGAAAGAAGATTGCAATTAATGAACACTCGAATGAGAACTTAATGATATGTAAATGTTAAATTACCTTTATGGATAAAAGGATTCATGGATGGACGTTGAGTTTGCTTGGAATGTTAGCGATGACTTTGAGATTGAGCTTTGGTGTTCTTTAACGTGACGTGATAGAACGGAAGTTTCTAAATTCTAAGACCATGGGAAGGTTTGTTGAGGAAATGACTTTGTACATAAACATGTTTAAGTTGTTCCTCACGAGCCGAGGACCGACATGGATGTTTCACTAGTTGGTCCATTGGGCTGCTTTTAAAGGAGCTGGGCTTTTTGCCTCTTGGCCCATCTCTTAGAAATTGGACATGACATTTTGTGCTCCACCATTCAAAAAGAAGCGGCCACTTCTCCACTTCTTTCTCCCCATGGGGAACCACAAATATGACGGATATTGTAAGAATGCTGACCAAAGTTAAAGGTTCATTTGAGTTGATAACATTATCGATATGAGTAGCTGATGGGCTGGGTCCGCCTCATGGGGCACAGCACATCTTCAAAGAAGAAAAGTCATAAAAGTAAAAAAAAAAAGGAAGGTTGAACGCTCTTGTCAGAATATTTATATAATAAATCACACTTTCATTTAATAGTTTATGTTTTTAGAACAGTTGACAGTTGCCCTATAAAATCTCACATGGTATTAGAGCATGAGGTCTTGTGTTTGAATAAGAGTTTTAAGCTTTTAAAATAGTCGATAATTATCTCACAAAATCTCACATGATATCATTTTGTTATTCCATGTTGTTTATATCTAGGTTTGATTAAACATCTACCAATCAATATGATGCCACTTGTGTTCTTCTCTATTTGGGCGCTGTTCAGACTCTCCCTTTCGAGGGAGTACCGCACTAAATTTAAGAAGCGTGAACTCAAGTGGGGAAATGAAGTTCTTCCAAGTCGAGATTTAACTCGTATGGCATAACAGTATGTTCAGACTATGAAAAAACATGGAAATGAACTAATCAGATAAGCCTCAACCAGTTGGTCCAAAAAAAAGATAAACCTCAACCAGATCAGTAGCTTCATAAGCACCGGAAAATTGGCATAATCTGCTTCAAATCGGAGTTGGGCACTTTAAGTTATCGTTTTAAAAAAAAAATTGACACTAAAATGAGCACCGTACGCAAATTTTGATATTTTTAGTATCCATTTGCCCCGGAAAATTACAACGTAAAGAATGGAATTAATCACTTTTAACTGAATACATATTTGTAATCTTCTCTAGCCGATTCGACCTCTTCCTGATCAGGACACTTTCCTGAAGATTTCTTTCTGTATAGATACGTATGTAGCTCTCGTGCTTTCATGTGCTAATTTGATCTCGTGATCACATTCTTGCCCAAGTCCAGGCCAATCACTGGTTAGCGGATATATGTGTGAGCATTCTCTCTCAATTTGAAGGGCCGAGTTCGATTGACAAAGCACTAGTTGATCCTAGTAAGATTGCTATCATCATGCACAGCGCCAGAAAAAGATGACAAACCCTAGAGGAGAGGACGAACCGTCCCCGGTTATAGCCTATCCCAACAAAACGCCAAAACCGAAATCACAGTCAAAAAGCTCACGGCAACATCGCAGCAAATGTGCCCAGAAGAATGGCCGTCCATTGAAGTTTTAAAAATCCTAGGTTGTTCTTTATTTCAATCCAACATGAACAAAAACAGAACAAAACAAAAGCAGCAACAGGACCCGTCTCTCGTTCTTCCTCGCCAAAACAAAGAGACTCTTCAAATTTTTTCATTCAATTTTTCCCCGACACGACACCTTGAATTTTTAATCTTAGATTATCGTCGGGTAATCCAATCATGACAAACTGACGAATCGAAACATGTACTGCCACGAGCTTTACATTGAAATTTTCTCTTTCTTTTTTTTTGGGAGGGGACCTTGATCGGATGCGCCTACTGCTGGAGCACCTGCTTGACCCGGGGCTGCAGCATCTGGAGGCTGTTGACCCGGGAGCAGGCGCGGGCAACCTCGCCGGCCAATGGGATCACGGGGAGGCTGTCGCAGTTGCAAATCTCGATCATGAACCCGTCGGGGTCGTGGAAGAAGAGCTGGTCCACCTGGATCCCCCCTTCCTCTACTGTCGCCCGCACGTAGTCGATCTCCATCTCCTTCAGCTTCTTCTCCACTGCCCCCATGCTCTCACACTGCAGAACCAAGAACCACCCATCAAACTCAAAAGTTCAGATTGAGCTTGCCAAAAACGAAAACACAAGGTGGTTACGCTTTTTTCCTGGGGAAAATCTTACCTGGAAAGAGATGTGGTTGTCTTTTGGGTTGATCTCCGTCTTCTTCGGCATATTTTCGGGGTCCCCCGACTGCAACAGGTGGATTCCGATTCCAAAGCCAAAAAGCCTGCAGACAGATTGCACCCAAAACCAAGAAAAAAAGCAGAAAGGCATGAGTTTTGTCGATCAAGGAATTAGGCAGGCGAAATTTGGTAACTCATTTCAATGCAATTACCACATTCCCCCCCATCAAAATCCAATGGTCCAGGGCCTACATAAGAACAGTAGTCGTGAACGCATGGCAAAACACATATAGAACCAGTGAACAACAAATCATTGAAAAAGATCGAATCTTTACGACAGAAAAGAAAAAAAAAAACGACAACAGTTGTATGGGCACGGGACGTTTGTTGGGTGTTTTCTTTCTGGGGTTGTAGTGCGATCAAAGGAATTACCATGCGCCATCAAAATCGAAAGAACCGGGCCTATGGATGGGGACGAAGCCGAGAACGTTCTGGTAAAAGTCGATGGATTCCTCGGCCGATCTGCAGACGAAGGAAATGTGGTTCACGGACTTCAGGTGTAATGGGTTGCTCTTCATGTTCTCTCTCGTCTTCCAAAAAAATTATCAAAATTCACAAAAAACCCCCAAAAGGTTCGAGAGATTTAAGCCCGATGACAAGACTAATTTTCAGGAACTGCTTTGTGTTTCTAGAGAGAGAGAGACTGAGCAATTGCCAGGAGAAGAAGGGGGGAGTGTGAGAGTGAGGGAGGGAGGACCGGAGGCTCTTGTATATAAAGGGGAGACGAAGGGCTGATATGCATGGCATGTGCCAGCACACGAGGCCCCCTCGCATATGATGAGGATGCCACGTCGCTCCACTTGTGCTGACTCGGCCTCCCACTGTCTCGTGAGATTACTCTTTTCTCCTCCTCCGCCCCATCGCAAATTCAATGAGAAGTTTGAATTGATCTGATACCGTATGCGTCATCGTCTTCTTCTTCTTCTTCTTGATTTTTCCATTTTGTTTGGCTAAATTGTGAATAGCCAGTCAATTACCAAACGTGTTCTGGTGTGTAACTTCTTCTTCTTCTTTTTTTCTGATCATCTTTCTATTTTTGTGATTTTAATTTCATTCTAAATTACCATCAAGCCTTAAATTCACGAAAGATCTCTCTTCCCAAAGTCAAAAGGTTCTTTTGGCTTTGAAGGAAAATCAAGGAGTTCCCTCTTTCTAGGGATATAAGTCCAAACCGTGACGCTCAAAGATGTATTTTGTGTTCAAATTGTTCACGCAATGTGTGGTGAACAATCTTTACAATTAGTCATCATTCTTTTTTGTTTTCTGGACGGAATTTTGAGCTCAGTAAATAATTATCTCCCCATATAAAAAGAAAAAAACAACCTCATTGCTTATTTCAATTTCCAACTTCTCTCTAAAAATTTCGATACAGCCTTGTCAATTAAAAATAGGGGTGAGCATGATTACAGGGTAAAAATTTGAAAATTGAGAATCGTATTGGTGGGAACCTGTTGGTTCCAGGCAGGGTGGGTTCCAGGTTCAAAAAATTGAGGAACCTGTTTTGACGGGTAGGTTGCAGATTCTAAGTAGGTGAAATCTGAAACCTGAAACGAGTTTTTGTGCTTTTCATGATCTATGTCTTCGTGTGATCCTGTGGTATTCCATGACGTCTGATAATGAGTGCATAATCTAGAACCACTAGTCTGATATTTCATTTTCGGCGATATTTATAGCTGAGACTTTTATTTTGTTAACGTTTCATATTTTTTGTGTGTCTAAATATAAATTGTGGTCAATAGATTGTAACAGTAAGTGACAGTCATTAAAAGTGATGATTCAATACAATCGTTTAATTAAACGGTAGGTTCTAGGTTCCGGCCCTAGATACTATTATAGGATAGGTTATAGGTTTCAAGGTATACATGATAGGTTTCATGTTATAAAAAATGAGAAACTTGTTTCGATTGATAAGTTTTTGGAACATGTACAGAATCTGAAACCACTCATTTTTAGTTAGAAACGCAAGATGACTAGATATATTGCAGGATGGGCAAAATCGTAATCTAAAGTAGTCAATGATAGAGAACTACCATACGACCCTTTAAATCTCGCATTTTCTAGATTCCAATTTACAATCTTCCTCGTTCGGAACGAGTAATTAAGAATTGAATCGCTAGTGCGCATGATAAATATTTTATTTGCATATTACTAATTAAGAGCTTTCTAGGGCTTTCGACTTGGTTCCAGCGTAAAATTAAGAGAAATTAGGAGGGCCCGCGTTCTCTTTTTCTTCATGGGACGAACACGTCAACGATCGAGATACGTTCAAGTTCTTTAATAGACAAGTATAGGACCAGACCAATAGTGCAAGTCCCTTGCCGATCGTGCCTCTGCAGGCAAGTCAAGAGGAAGTGTCCTCATCGTCTGAAACTCCACCTTCCGTTTCTCGTTGCTGCCTCAAGTCTACTACACTAACACCTTTGTAATTGATCTCCTCCTAAGCTAAAGCCTAATCTCATCAGTTTAAGCCAATCTAATTCTCTGCTCGGCAATTCTAATATCCTGCATTATCAACGAGTCGCATCTGGCTCGCCTTTTCTATACACAAACAGATGGGATCATGGGGTCATGCAAGTTTGAGCCTCGGGCTTATAACCTTATAGATTGCATTTGACTATTTGAATTTTTAGACAATATAAGACTGGATATGATAGTATATGAAATTTAGGGATTTTGCTATATTCTATCAACTATTTGGTAAATCGTAGTAATAAAGCCAAATATTTTCACATTTTATCATGTCCATTATTTGCTATGAACGACATAATAATGAACCTAAAAATTACACAAACAGAGATGATAAGAATCTTTGATGATACTATTGCTTACTTCATTTTTATATGTTTATTTTTTTATTATTTTTCCCTCTCTTATTTATTTATTTTTTTCCACTTCCATCATTCTCTAATAAATTTTATTATAGAATAAATTATGTAATAAATATAAATACTAAAATATATATTCATATATATGGAATGTATATCATAAGATTAAATAAATCTGACTATACAAATAAAAATAGGAATAACTAAAAACGAAGTGGTTGTTATTTTGAATTTTTCATATTATAATTCAAATATTATTTATAATCAAGTGTTATTTTATTTTTATTAATTTAACAAGTTTGTTATTCAAGAAAATTAACTTTTATTTTATGAAAATTAGAAATCACGTCCACCTTTATCCCACCTCTTCTATAAGATAATTTTATCCGGGTCATATCCTTCTTATATATGATTTTATCCCGTCGTACCAAACACATAATCCATAATTTTATTCTGATTACCAAATGTAGTCATGAGGAAGGACAGGTAACACTTAATTAATTTTGTCCCTCTTGATTACGCACGCATGTTATGCTGACTCAACTTAAGTAATATTTTAATCGCTAGCCTTCCATTGTTAATCCTTCGTTAGGCGCCGCATCCGATTGGATGACCGTCGAATCCTTGTCTTCTGTTTTTGGACTTTTGCCTGATCGGAAGGCGATGTTCCTAGTCCTCGTCACTGACTAGAGTAAAAAGATGCAGCGGAGTTGAGGGTTGGTCGACTGCCGTTTAATTAAGATAATCAAATCCCTATGCTCTAAGTGGGTCCGGTGATTAGGGGTGTGCAATCGGACCGGATTTATCCGGGAACTAGACCGGATCACTCGAAAAATAGGTATGGGAACTGGTTTCCGTTTGAACCGGTCCGAGAACAGGTTCCATTTTTCGAGAACTAGTTGGAACTGGTCCAATTTCCAGTTCCAAGTGAAGACCCATCCGAGAACTGGACCGATTTTGGAACTAGTTTTCAGATAAAAAAACTTGCACTTGCTCATTCTATTACTATATTTTGGATCGTTGCTTTTGGTAAATAGTAATTTCTATTACTCATTTTAGGGATTGTTACTTTTGGTGGATAATGATTTTTATTATTCATCTTTTACTTTGAATCGTTTCATTGTTACTTATATTATTTTGCTGGAAAAAATGAAACTAGAAAGGGAACAAAAAAAAAACAGGGTAGACCTTGGAACCGGACCAAAAAAACAAGGTAGGTTTTATATTCCAAAAAATGGGAACCTGTTATAACAAGGTAGGTTTCAGACCCACCCCAAAACCGATCATCTCTACCGGCGATTACGACTAGTTAATTACGAGTTGGACATGTGTTTAAATACACATTCAAGCGGCCGACCAAGTACGCACGGGCACTACAAACTCATGGAGGAGCCAAGTTAAGAACGTTTTTAAATCATTTCTCTTGGTGGTGCGATAGGCGTCTCCCGAAAATGACGCTTGCAAACGTGGACTTTGGACATATTTTAAGGCATAATGGCGAGAGCATTAGCGAAAAGGACGGAATACTCGAGCGACGTCGTGTAATTGCACCGGGGGACGGAAAAATTGGGTGCGACACGGGCATGAGATTGTTAATTTCCGTGTCGTGCATAGTATCATACAAAGCAAACTATTAGCTGAACCAACTCCGCGTCGATGCTGACAAATAGAGCAAAAGCGACCGATGGAGACTCGGCTCTCGAGTGGAAGTGCATCACGGAACTTTTTTTTGTGGATCCCGACATCGCACCAAATACTAAATAAGATTAAACGAACTCGATGAGTGATTAAGACAGAAAGGATGCATATTTTAGAGTCGCTTTCTTTCACTAGCCACGGTCACACTCACCCTTTGATTTAATTAATGCGTTGCTTATCTGTCACCAAACTCAAGTCCATCCCCACTGACGAAATCGATGGGGCCATTAATATCATGGCTGCATATGATGGAGAGAGAATATGCACATGAAAGGAGGTCCTTGTCATCGAAGTAGGTCGACCCATTTTAGTTTCAAGAAGAGATCAACTTATGTACTGCTCCTATCGATCGCTTTAAAAGGGTCGACTCTCCCTAGTCGATCGAAGCAGAATCGATTGCCTTTTTTAACTGTTAGAATGTGGATGTTGTATCAAAGAAATATTTCGAAAGGCATAACGTTTTCGTTCTACCTAAATAGTTAATTGCGTGTTATTTATAAAGTCTGTCGAATCTTGAAGGATAGTCACGACACATATTTATGAGCTATGTGGAGAACAGAATTTATCTTTGAGGGAGAGTCTTGCACGTTTCAAACGTTATCGAGTTTTGCATTTCCGGTTTGCGACTCTCGAGACTTTACAATTGTATAGATATTGGGAAGCAGCACGAGTGCGAAACGGCAAACTTCAATTTCCAAAATCGATTCGAACTGGATTTGGAATTCGGAATTGGAAGGAGGGTACTTGGAGGCAAAAGCCAACTAGAGAAAACACTTGCCAAATGTCAAACCTCGGAAATTTGAATTGAGGGAACCCTAAGAAGACAAAAGCGGTTTTTCCATCTCTCTTGCCAGAGCCGAAATTCATACCACTGAACACGAAATTGAGTAGGATAGGAGAGGAGGACATGAAAAAGAAAACATTTCCCCTCGTTGATGCAAAACAGCTGTTTTGATTTAGCCCACAGGATTAGACATATCGCTCTCGTATCCTTCAAGTTGATGACGTATGTAAGAATCGCTAGAGATCAGATTTTGAATATGAAGGAGGAGATACATGGAACTTAATTGGAAGCCATCACTTTCCAATTAAATCTCGAGACGCAGGGTTAAAAGAAGAGGAGGATCGCCATGTTTCCTGGAAAACAAAACGCTCGCACGAAGACTAATAGAAGTATACAACCCTGCCTTGTTTGCAGTCTTTCTTCTTGGGTTGCAAAGAATGGTATAGATTATAGTTGTTTGGTATTTATTAGTGACGGACCTGTTTCTACTGAAATATATATATATATATATATTCATCTAACTTATAGTTGATCACAAGCGCACAGAAATGAATGAAAAAAAAAATAAAAATTTCGATTGCCATTTGGTCCTTTCTCCTTCCTTCCACACGTCTCTCTCTTTCTCTGTGAAGTTCATTGGTCGCCATGATGACCTCTTGCGAAGCAGCCGCCGCCTTCTCCTTGTTCGTTCTGATGCCTAAAATCACCATCGACTCTCGACTCATTCCTACGTGGCTCGGGCTAGGACCTGCCCAAAAGTTCTCGTGCAATTCTCGTGTTATGCATGAATGTGATGTACCAAAAAATCTGCAATTCCTAATGGAATGGGTAATAAAGCAACCTTGCCACCTACTCCCACTAAATCGCCACCTCCCCAAGTCAAATTGGTGCTTGCCGTTGCACCGGGGGCAGTTGCACCAGGCGGAGGACGGGCCTTGACAAGAAAGTTTAGGCCTGGCTAAGCGCGGGGCAAGATCCGGGCCCACCCGATGAATACGTCCCTCTTTGACAAATCA
The DNA here is from genome assembly GCA_001662345.2 of Metrosideros polymorpha var. glaberrima. NCBI lineage: Eukaryota > Viridiplantae > Streptophyta > Magnoliopsida > Myrtales > Myrtaceae > Metrosideros > Metrosideros polymorpha. The sequence goes on along the minus strand of BCNH02000006.1, from coordinate 26,130,051 downwards.
GTCCCTCCTGCTCTACCTGCGTCACACAAAACACAGAGGACATCTCCTTGCTCCGCTTAGTGTTTTGAATTTGGGCCGATTAAACATCACGTCGAGAGGAGTTCGGCAAGGCCCAATTCACCAGGCCACTGTTTCTAAAACGGGCAAATACCCGATGGGCTAATGGGCCAATCAATGGGCCTGGCATTGCGTGGGAGCCTTATATAGAAAACCTAGCTCGAAGATGGCGCCTTCGAGGGAAAGGTACTGCCCAAGGAAGGAGAGAGACAGAAGAGGGTTGGGGGTTGCAATTAGGAGGGGGTTAGGGTTTTTGCCGAAGGTTTTTGTCGCCCGAGAGAATCCGAGGTCCGATGGAGGAGGTTACCGAGGGAATCAACAACATCGCCATCACCGACGCGCACAAGAAGAACCGCATTCAGGTCTCCAACACCAAGAAGCCCCTCTTCTTCTACGTCAATCTCGCCAAGGTACCGTGCCCCTTTTCCTTTTCCCTCGCGCGTGTTTCGAACCGGAATGAACCGCACGGGCTCGTGAGCCGCCCGTTCCTTTCCTCGCTTCGTTTGGTTGCGGTTGGGAAATTTCTCCTGTGTGGGTCGTTGATAAGGTTGTTTGATTGCGCTATTTAGTTCTAGCGTTGTGTGGGTTTGACGTGTTGCTTCGGGTGGTTTTGCAGAGGTATATGCAGCAGCACAATGAGGTCGAGCTCTCAGCTTTGGGAATGGGTACTGTATTTTGGCCCGATATCTAGCTTTTACGAGCTTAATAGTTTTTTCTTTCCGACGCGGGGCTTGTGTAGATGCAACAGTTGATAAATATCAGCCTGACTGAATCTGGGTGTCTTGCAATAAATTCTGTGCTTCTCTTCATTTGTTGAATGTCTGTAATCCACTCATTGCTATATTTGTCGGCCTGTTTAGTGCGTGGATGCATACTGTGCTGCGTCCGTAGTCAATCGACATGTGGCTTGGCTACTTCTGTGGTTTTTTGGGACTGAAATGGTTGGAAGCTATAGGAGCAACCCGTCTTAGCCTTTCAGTTTTGTTGTTTCTGTTTGTGTAATATTTTTGAAGTCTTGGTTTGCACTACTTCCTCCATTTGAGCTATGTACACGGGCTAGAGTATGAATAGAAATTCGAAGTAGACATCTTAACTCGTTTGTCTCCCTTGGGTTTTCAATTGAGCGGATCCTGTCCAGACCTTTCTTCAGGACGTATCCTGGTTGTGCCATTACTTTAAAATATGGACTTGCAGATCTAGTTAGTTCAGAATATAGGTTTGGTGCAATGTCTTCTGGCTATTCTGAGTCATTTGGGAAGAATCGTCTTTCACTTTTTTAAATTCATTGTTTGGTTTCATGATTTGCCTTCATGGTGTCCCTGGCATAGCCATATGTTGCTTTGTAAAATTTCACATGACTGTACTTTATTGTAATGGCTTTTTTAGTAAATTAGTCGTAGTCCTTCTATCTATTACCCTTGAGAAAGAAAGAGAAGAACAGTTGATTACATGCGGTTAACTCAAATGGGTGTTTATGTGTCAGCATATATTGTAAGTTGGGACACTGCCTTTCAAGTATACCTGAGTTTATCAGAACTCATTGTGATCCTGCAGTTTAATAACACAAAAGAATGTGTCACTTGAGGGCTTATGTAGCATGTAAAATGGTTGAAGGGCTAACTTTTCGTTGTGAATGCTGAGATGCTTAATAATGTAATCTCAATTTTTTTGCTCTTTGAAATCTAGGGACCCGTTTGCTTGAAACAAAACTGTTTCCAAGAAATTATTTTCTGACTTTCCAGTGTTTGGATGACAAAAACCTTATCATTCTATTGAAAAAGTATTCTATGAATTGAAAACAAGAAGCTTAGATTGGAAGAAAATGACTTCCCCTTCTAGCAAGAAGGAAATCACTTTCCCTAAACCATCATACAAATGAAAACTTCCATGGAAATTATGAAGAAGTTTTCAGTGAAACAAATGTACGCTAGCATTAGGAATCATTTACATGTGGAAAAGACGAGCTGAATTTCATTGTGTCTACGGATATAGTTCTTTCTGGCAGTTTGTGCTATCATCATTCTACATATCATTCATGGAAATCCGTCTTGCTACTGCAGCTATTGCAACAGTGGTGACAGTGGCAGAAATTCTGAAGAACAATGGCTTGGCTGTTGAGAAGAGTGAGTTGTCTTTTTGTTTATATCTTATTAAGAACACGCGGGACTGTCAGTAATGGTTGTTCATAATATGATTGCAGAAATCATGACATCTACTGTTGATATCAAGGATGATTCAAGAGGAAGACCGGTGCAGAAGGCTAAGGTACACATAACACAAGTTTATTAGAAGAAGGGCATATGAGAAACAGATAATTTTCCTCCACAATCTTTAGAGAAAAAAAGAAAAGGAAAACATGGATTAGCCTGTCAAATAAATTTAATCTTGATATGTGATTGATCTTGGCTGAATGTGTTAATGTAAAGATGGCAAGTTTTGGTTTTACGGATGAAAAGGTTGATTGTCATAGTCAAGAGAAAGTCCATTACAGTAATTTGTACGCTGTAGCTGAAACTATTAATGAATCTTTCACTGCCTTTAGACACGATTTATTTAGTACTTGAGTAAGAAAAACTGTACCTGTTTGCTGGCTTTTCTCTGTGATTTAATGTTCGATATCGCATTATGATCAATCAATTCTCTGTCTGCCAATGAATCGGCACCGATTTCAGTGCAGAAGTTTCTCTACCAAGTTCCTTTGTCAACTTATCTGAACTACTGTTGTGAAATGCTTGTTTCAGATCGAGATAGTACTTGGGAAGACAGCGAACTTCGATGAATTGATGGCAGCTGCTGCAGAAGAGAGGGAAGCCGCAGAGGCGGAGGAGCAGAGCTGAAGAGGTGTCATGTGCTCATCACATGTCTGTTGTTTATGTTGAATATGCGTGTTGCCGATCGGTTCGCTTAGTTTTGCGGATATCTTGGACTCAGGAATCCTATATGCTTGTTAGTCAATTAAAAGAACTTACATGTTAGCCGCGATTTTTAAAGCTGCGTTTTGTAACAAGCATGCGCCATGCAATAGTGTTGCTTCATGGTTAGGGTCTATTCAATTGATATAGTCGTTTTAGAGTTTTTTATGACTATGTGATGCTGGTTTTTTTATTTGTTTCCCACTCTGGTAGGCAGGCATCTACAGAATTTTTCTTTTTTGGTCACAGCATCTACAGAATTGGCCTCACTCTCTTCTCTTATCATTTCTTATTTCGTCATTCAAAAGAGAAATGCCACGATCTTCCTCCTAATTTCTAGAAAACGGGCGCGAACAAGCCTTCACTTTAGTTTTTACCCAAATTTCGCTAATATATTTCGAATAACGGACACCCTTGCCCGATAATCGATTTTTCTTCACTTGGCCGGATCAATTATAACAATCTTCTATGTTCTATACATGTAATATGGGTAAAATCGCGCTTCTACAATATTAACATTGAAAAATCTCGAGTTAAAACAATGTGTATAATTCAAGTGCATTAATACAATATGTTCAAAACAGAGGGCGTTTGTGCAAATATTTGAGAAGGCAAAGGATGAGAAGAGAGATGCGGGGGTGCCGTCCCATTCATCTGGGCCAATCGGGCCGGGCTTTGAGGAAGCTATATGGGCCTGAGCCCAGCCTTGTGCAGCACCAGAGTTTCGATCCTCTGCCACCGCCGGGTTCACGGCTATCTTCATCTTCGTCTTCTTCGTTCGGTTCTGGGATCTACGGTCTACCTGCACGGCGATAATCGATCGTCCTTTGGCGTTACGCCGACTTCAGATCGCATCTAGAGAAGGAACCGCGCGCGTCCTCACGTCTCCGATCGTCGGTATGATCCAAATCCAGGCAGTGTCGGTGAAACCGCTGTTCAGCGTGTTGGTGGTCACTCTCTCTGTCCTCCTCGCCATTTCCGTGCTCGCTCCTCGTTCCATCTTCTCCCAGACCTCCTTCTCCTCCCTTTCCAGGTACGTAGTACACGTAATCTGTTGACTCCTCTCTCGTCATGCTCTTCGAGGGAATTAGTTCGGTTCCTTCGTGGGAGATTTTCGTCGAATTGTCTCGTTATTGTCTTGATTTGAGCTACTCGAATTCAGCTCGAGATCAGCGATTCGTTAAAACACCTTGATTACGTAGCGCTTTTAATGCGTGCGGCAGTGTGTCTGAATTGGCACCACAAAGTCATTTCGGAAAAATCTGAGAACTATCAAATCTGTCGCAGAGAGAATGTCAACATATGGAGCGTGAGGAGGATGGTGGAATGGAGACCTTGCAAATGGTGGCTTCAAGGACATCTGACCGGTTAGTTTTTGCTTTCTTCTTTGTCGAAACCAGAATGTGCAATTATAGGAATAAACTATGAAGTAGTGGTGCGTTGAATGGATACAGTGTCCGGAAACAAGTTTGTTTAGTGTGGCAGAGAACTTCAACTTTCGAAGTGCAATTCATTTGCTGGGGTCGATTAATAAAACCATAAGCGTCTCGTATGGTCCGTATGTCCTTTTAAGGATGAATGTGAAACTGAGCTCTTGTTGGTTCCATGGGCTTGTTGAAACTTGGGTCCGACACTTCTTGGGATAGGGATGCGGTTAGGGTTGATTAGGATATCCGGTTGATTCTAGATATTCTGAGCTAGATTTTAATTGGCTTTCATTGCAGACAATTGCATTGGTTTTTGTTGAATTTGCTGCAGCTCTCCCTGAGAAGAGTAATGGATACATCCGCATCGATTGCTATGGCGGCCTCAATCAGATGAGAAGAGATGTGAGAGCTTAGTAAATCTCGAGTTCGCAAGCTTCATATCCTCATGGATAAGATCCAAGTATCACTCGCTGATTTCACTAAATATGTTATCTGCAGCTATGCGATGGTGTTGGCATTGCTCGTCTGTTGAACGCCACGCTTGTTATGCCGAAATTTGAAGTTGCTGCATACTGGAATGAATCGAGGTATTACTCCATATCTGCTTTTCTCCACGGCATTTGGCACTCGTAAGTTTGGTAGAATTGTAGCTTGAGCAAAAGACAGATATATTTGTGGAACATATGCTATGGAATGTGGAAAAGCAAAGAAAATATAAGAAAACAAAAGAGAGATGAAGGTTATCTTTGGGAACTTAGGGCATTTCATAAACAGAGGTTCGATTGATCCTCTAGCTTCTCGACCAAAAGATAATACCGGAAAAAAAATGGAGAGGGAGTGTAACGGCATGCAACTAATCTATCTCAAATGAACAGGCAACACTGTTCTGCATTTATTTTTTGGACGTCAAGAGAATACAATAAGACAAGGGCGATTAATGTCTTCCAAGACATATTGAGGAAGAAGATTAAAGTTCACTATATAGCATCCTTATCTAATACGATTCCTCATCTTCAGCGGTTTTGCAGATGTCTTTGATGTCAACTACTTCATTCAACAAATGACTGGCTTTGTGAGAGTTGCTAAAGAGTTGCCCCCGGAGTTTGCATCAAAGGAACCCTTTCCAGTAGATTGCAGCAAACGCAAAGGCCAATTTGATTACCTTGAAAGTGTCCTTCCATCTTTATTGGAACATCGCTATATTTCTATTACACCAGCAATGAGCCAAAGACGGGATAGGTACGATTCTGCACCTTTCTCATGTTTGTATGGCTCTTTTTCATAGTTTCCCAAGTGTTAGGGGTGTAGTCTTAAGTGGATTATGGACGTTTTGGTTCCAAGAGGTCTTTGAACTGATTAAAAACTATGGCCAAAGTTAACATTGATGGACTGGTATTTTCTTGGTGTCTCGTGGTTAAAGAAAAAGGTTTCAGTTGGTCCACTGCATCCTTCTCTCTTCTTTTTTTCCTTCATTTCTGTTTGGGATGATTCCATTTTGCTGGTGTTCAGAAAGCCTTCATCAACCTGTTTTTTAAGAAAGCGAAAGATGTGTATCTGTGTCCCTATCTTCATGGAAATTTGCTTTCCCCTTATTTTTCTGTTTGTTCTCTTCCTGATGCTTATCATATAATTTGCAGATATCCAGAGTATGCAAAGGCTGCTCTGTGTCAAGGCTGTTACAGTGCATTACGCTTGACCAAATCTTTGGAGAAGAAAGCTTCTGAGCTTCTCCTGGCCATACCCAAGCCCTTTCTCGCACTCCACCTTCGTTTTGAACCCGACATGGTTGCTTACAGCCAATGTGAGTACACAGGTCTCTCACCATCCTCTGTGAAAGCCATCGAAGCAGCTCGGGGAGATAAAAAACCATGGACTGGTGATCTGGCCAAAATTTGGAGAAGACGGGGGAAATGCCCCCTTACACCAAAAGAGACGGCCTTTATACTCAAAGCACTTCAGATTCCTACCAATACACATATTTATCTAGCTGCCGGTGATGGCATCATGGAAATTGAAGGGCTGACATCTGTCTACACTAACGTGGTCACCAAATCTGCGCTTCTCAGCGGTGAGGATTTCGAAAACATGCACGGGAACACAAAAGCCGCTTTGGATTACTATGTTTCAATAAACAGCGATGCCTACATGGCTACATACTTTGGGAACATGGACAAGATGGTGGCAGCCATGCGCGCCTTCAAGGGCTTGTACAAAACTCTTTTCTTGAGCAGGAGAGCATTTTCAGAACTTACTTACAAGGGCTTGAGAGGTAAAAGGCTGGCGCGAGCACTTTGGGAGGCTCATAGAGATGATTTTGTAATGGGAAAAGGATCTGCGTTGCCGGACTGCTTTTGCGAGTTCAAATTGTGATCTTTACGTTTGTGCTTCAAAAAGTTTCCCCCCCCTTTT
>BCNH02000006.1:26076153-26116730 GCA_001662345.2 Metrosideros polymorpha var. glaberrima | reverse complement strand
ACATTATGGAAAAGCACAGATGAAGTCCTTGAATCGCCTACAGTAGAAAAGCCAAAATCTTTTCAAAAACACTAGAAAGTTCACAGAGTCGCACTCCAACTCTGTGAACTCCAGGTCCCGATTCGCCAAGAACTCCAACTCGCGAGAGGACCCAAATCGTGATCTCCGTCGACTTGATTTGGGCCTTAGGGTTGAGAGGGGAGTCTTCGCCGACGCCACTCGATTCGCCGTCGAGGCTCCCACGGTAACATTCTTCGCACGGACTCGGATCGACGGAGAAGACGACTCTTGATTTGGGGCTTAGGGTTCTTGACAGAGGAGACGTCGATCTGGGGAAGACGGAGATAGCAGATGCAGCAGATGCAGAAGACGGAGGAGACGTGATCTGGGAATGGGGAGAAGAAACGAGAAGAGCAAGAACAAAACCTCGTCGTTTTGGATAAGTGAATGATCCTTCCAAAACGACGTCGTTTTGATGACGTGGATGGTTTCACTTGACCGAGTTGCCACCTAGGAGAGAGAAACGATTAAATTAAGCCACGTCAGCATTTTCCGTCGCCCTAATTAACGGAACTGACGGAAATGACTTCTTTGAACTATTTTGACAAGTTTTAGGACTTCTTTGAAACATTTTGATAAATTTTAAGACTTATTTGAATTTTTTGTAAATTTTAGGACTTAAACGCATTACCTTTACAAGTTTTAGGACTTATACTGAACATATCTCAATAAATAAATAATCCTTTTATACAAAATATAAACTTAATGCACATGTCACGTAGTAATTGAGATGAATATGTCACAGAGCATAGTGAAGTAATACTCTTGAGTACACAAACTTCTTGGCCAAAAACAAACATTTCTATGAATTGTTCCAGATCTTAAGGTTTTAGACAGTTAAATCATAGTCATTTCGAAGAGCAAATTATATCGAAATAAATACGAAATCAAATCCTGTTCATGTGGTTCAATTTCTTCAAGACAACTGAGAAAGTATTGGTTTTTTAGGAAAAGCACCAGACCTTATACTGGCCATCAAAACCATTAACTTACGAACAGAAACATGTGTTCAGTAGGCTATAAAACCTGGAATGTAAACCATAAAAGTCTTATGCTTCCACGACTGTAAGGATGGAATTACCAAAAGAAGAAAAAATGACAATTTACGGAATAAAAAGATGGGTGTTAAAGATCATTTGAGCCCTCTCAATCCAACACTCGTCAAATAAATTTCCACGTCAAGATGCATACCCGTCCACAAACGGGAAAACACCATCTCTCCGCCATTTTGTTTCAGTCTCTGGAGTCCCCTGCAAATATCCTCCAGTGAAAAGAGGAGAAATTCCGAATAGAATAAAAAGTGTCGTACCCAGAACTCACCACTGAACGTGCAACGAAGAAAACTTCGATTTATCATGGCGCTTCTTGTTCCAGGTGGGTGTGCAAGGTTGAGCCCGTCGAGCTCTTTGCGAGTGACGAATCGGAGATTCGCTGCGTTCGCTGCTCTGTCGACGCCTCCAAAGGATGCGGCGGACTGGGTCGAGGCCACTTCGAGCTTCTTCGAGCAAGACTCGAGACCCATCATGTTGTTCGATGGTGAGCTCTCGCATTCGATCGAATCGTATGGTTTTAGAGCTCAGAATTAAGTCCTTGGCTTATTGGATGTTTCGGTTTTGTGCTTCAAAGAATGACTTGGAACGATTGTAGAGGTTTTTCTCATCAGGATGTGTGGATACCGTTACGTCTATCCATGTTCCCGGGTCGAATTCCGATTATGAATTCGTGTTAGCGTCGTTGCAAAGTACAATAATTTTGGTCGAACATGCTAGACATTTGAATTTAACTTGAGTTCATGTCAATATCTGCTTTCCTAATTGTGTCGAGTCAGGTTAAAAGCTGAGATCCATTGTACCATTGCTCCGTGGATTGCTAAGAGACTTGCTTACCTATCATTATTAGGAAATTGAACTGTGATGACACGGGAGCTAAGTTATTGCAGTAGGATGATGATGAATGGATGAGCTGAATGATTTTCCATGAAGCCACTTTGTGTTCTTTCTTTTGATGGAATACATGTGTTTTCAATAGGTGTGTGCAACTTATGCAATGGAGGCGTGAGGTTTGTTCGAGCAAATGACAGAAATAGGTGAGCGTCTGTTTCTTTTCCCAGTTAAGGGATGGGTGATTTGTTGCTCAACTGTGCTAGCTGTTAAGATATAAAATGCCATGTCTAAAAGTTTTGAAACCTTTCGGGGTGATCGTGCACGAAAGCATCCTAAACACGTTTTAGCCGTTGCTACAAGTATTGATGACGCGATCTGAAGCTGCATCCAACCTGCATTTCTATCGGTATTTAGTTTGTCAAGCTTATTTGTTGCTGCAGGGAAGTAAAATTGCACGGTTTTTGTTGTCTTTTTTCCTTCTCTTTCTGCTCTAGTTGCTTATAAACACAAAGCTCTGTGTAAATTTTAAGCTCTATCATATACCCATCTTCCCCCCCCCTTCTTTTTTTCGGGTGATTTTCAGGAGAATCAGGTTTGAAGCTCTCCAGAGTGAAGCAGGGAAGAAGCTGTTGAGGAGATCTGGAAGAGATCCGGATGATATATCAAGTGTTGTACTCGTTGAAGAGGAAAGGTAATACAACATGTCGTTGTGAACAAATCACAAGTTCAAGCAGTCCATTTAGTTGCGACTTCTGAAGAAGCTGAAGAACAGAGGCAATGGTGATTAATCATGATGGGAAAGTCCTTCAATTTGAATATGCTTAGCTACAAATGAAATACCAAGAAGTGTGAAAAAAGAAAGAAACAGGAATCATAAGACTTTACTGTGAACTTCAGGTCATATATCAAATCGGATGCTGTGTTGAAGATAATGGAGTATATTGACTTACCCTTCCCTCAACTGGCTTTCTTCTTGCAGTTTGTTCCCATGTGAGTCCTCCCATCCCCTCCTAATATTGTTGTTCTCTCTGTTGGCTGACCTATTCCTGTTTCATGCTGTGGTTTTAACTTGATGGAGCAGTCTGAAGTTTACCTTTTATCCTTTATGCAGATTTTTACGAGACTTTGCATACGATAACGTGGCGAACAACCGGTATGCATTCTTTGGCCGCTCGGAGTCGTGTGAGATATAGGCCTGTCGAGTTGATGTGCAAGTAGTAAGAGGGGGAGCTTGGGTTTAGCCTCGACCTCATCAGATACTTACTAGTGTTCAAGTGAAGAAGTATGGGGATTGATATGCAGAAGCTTAAAGCTGCGGATTAAAGAAATCGTTCCAGTCTTCATGTAATAACATTTGTAATGATATTGTCAACTGCAATATAATCGCCGGCGAGGAATCAAGGATATTCGATACATTATGCTGTTTACGTAGATGAATTTGAAGTCCGATACTATGGCATTGGGAAAAATCAAGAACGATCAAATTTCGATTCTGACAATATTGTCTTAAATGTACTAAAGGATTATGATTAAGTCATTTTTCATTCCAAGACTAACATGGGTTTTGCCTTTCACAAAAATATTTTAAGAAATTTGTATCTACTCAAGTTCTTTCTCAAATCTTGCGCATTCGATTTGTATGGAGTACATTATTGGTGTAGTTACAACGGTGACATTGATGATCGGGAATTCTATTGAATGAGGTGAAAGACAATAAAAAAGTATAATAATAAAAAATGCCGTCCGAAAATAACATAATTCACTATGGGCATATATCATAAATTGAATGGTTTTATATAGAAACTCACTTTACACTCATCAAATATTATATGTGTCCTATTTTATAAAAAATATTAGATTCAATTTTTCATCAACTAATTTTTTTTTATATATTTATAATTTGACTGAGTAATCGCCATCCCTTTGGCTAACATAAAATAGCAGTAATGTATGCCATTACATGTTGGTAGATGTGGATCCACCATTGACTCGTCAAAGTCGTCGCTCTTGGTCTCTCTTTCTGTGCCGAGACGAAACCAAACAAAAGCGCATTGCTCTTCTTCTGCCTCCGTCGCTTCGCTAATTCCTCTCGAGGAATCCCAGATCAGATTCGGAAAGAAGGACTCCACATCTCGCTGCGATCACATCCCGTGAAGATCTTGAGCTCCTGAAGGAGGATGAAGAGTAAGAGGGACTCACCAGACGCAGCTACGACGTCTGCTTGTGTCGATGACGGCGATTCGTCCTCGGGGGCCGAGTTCGAGGTGTTCTTGAGCTTCAGAGGCCCCGACACCCGCCTCAGCTTCACCGACTGCCTCTATCACTCCATGCTTGGAGCTGGGATTCGCGTCTTCAAAGACGACGAAGAGATCCGAAAGGGTGAAGAGATTGGTGGCGAGCTTCTGCGTGCCATCGAATCCTCCAAAATATACCTGCCCATCTTCTCTAGGAACTACGCATACAGTGCGTGGTGCCTTCGCGAGCTCACGCACATGGTGGAGTGCTGGGGCAAAGCGAATGACAAAGCGATCCTACCCATTTTCTACGACATAGATCCCGACGATGTGAAGCTCAAAACTCGACTGTACCTCGATGCTCTGGAGAAGCACGAGGAGAAGTTCGGCCGTGACGATGTTCGGAAATGGGAGGAGGCTCTGACCGAGGTCGCGAGAATCAAGGGATGGGGCTTGAAGAACAGAGGGTAAGAATGCTATTATCCATAAGGAATGGAATTAATCCTCAGTTACTTTCTTTTTTCCTTTGTAATTATTGTCTTCCTCTCCCGAACCATTCATCCAAGCACAGTGTAGATCTGATTCTTTCGCAAGTGGGGATTTCCTTCTACTTAAGATAGGGATATCCTTTGCGGTAAAACCTCAATCATTCGAAAATCTGACTGGTTTCGTGTCTGCAATGTTCCTCAACTAGAGATTTTATCTGCCATCCGTCTCACGCTAAGATCTTGTGTTCAATATGGCAGCCACGGTGAAATCATCAACACTATTATTGACGAGGTTTTGACCAAGCTGATGAAAAGAGCGAGAAACCTGCCGGATCATTTAGTCGGGATTCATGATCACGTGGAAGCTATCGTGGACTTGTTGAACAAAGGTTCTCCTGATGCTCGTTACCTGGTCATCCATGGAATGGGCGGTATCGGTAAGACAATCCTTGCGAGTGCTGTCTTTAATCGAATTTCCTGTCAATTTCAAGGCTGTAGCTTCCTCTCGGACGTTCGCGAATCAGCGCAACATGGTGGAATTATTGACTTACAAAAACAGTTGTTATCGGAAATTCTCCAAGCCAAATCTCTAGGGATCCACAATTCCGTTGATGCGGGGATTAACATAATTAGAGAAAGGTTTCGTGATAAGAAAGTTCTCCTTGTTCTTGATGACATAGATAAGTGGGACCAACTCTCTAAATTAGCAGGAAAGAGCAATTGGTTTGGTCCTGGAAGCAAAATCATCATTACTACAAGGGACATCAATTTTTTGCCGATCGAAGAGGAGGAGCAAGAGTGTAGTTTCCTAGCACATTCTAAGGAGTTTAAGATCTATAAAATGACAGAAATGGATTCTTTCCATTCTCTTCAGCTTTTTAGTAAACATGCCTTCAGGATGGATTTCCCACCGAATGACTATGAAGATATCTCACGCAAAATTACACGCAAAACAGGTGGACTTCCATTAGCTCTCGAGGTTATTGGTTCCTCACTTTGTTGCAAAAGCAAAGAGTTTTGGAAAGATACTTTGAAGAAATTAGATTTGGTGCCCAAGCAGAAAGTCTTTAATAAATTAAAGATTAGTTACGACATGTTAGAGCATCATCAGAGAGAGATCTTTCTTGATATCGCGTGTTACTTCATTGGAAAAGAAAGACTCCACCCGTACTATATGTGGAAAGCTTCCAACTATTTCCCGAAGAGCGAAGTACTTGTCCTTACCCGTATGTCTTTGATAAAGATAGTAGAAAATGATAAATTGTGGATGCATGATCAACTTAGAGATCTTGGAAGAGAAATTGTTCGGCGCGAAGACGTCGATGTTCCAGGGAAGCGTAGTAGATTGTGGTTACCAAAGATTGCCTTGGACGTGGTTCAGATGAAAGAGGTAAGCTATAGTCACTTGGCTATTTTCTGTAGGGAAAAAATTGACCATGTATTTATCAACGGTTGTGGAGTTAGTTTCTTGTAGGGTAAAATTTTTTTGCTCAATGTTTCTTTTGGTCAAGAAATAAGAAAAAGTTTATATAAGAGTTCATTGATGGTTATATCATTACATATCATATCTAAAAGGTCTTCATAAGTCCCACTCACAGCGTGAAAGTTATATGTAGCAAACAATTCAAGGAATACGTTTCAATACGAAAATCGTTGAACAAATTATATGAAAACAGATTCAGGTTGCGACTACCTAGGCTATCAAAGCTTCATCAAGGCTGATTTTATTCCCTTTTAGCTAAGTTGGAAATCATTAGCAACGTTACTCTGCAATAAGACATCGTCAACGAGCCCCGAATAAATCAGATTAATTTCATTAAGTCTTTCTTTATCAGTTTCTTAATTTGGATATGTACTAAGCAATAATGTCTGCTTCATTACTGAACATAATCAAGCTCTTCGGACTTACAACACCATGTTTGTCATCCGGTTCAAATGTTCACTCATACTTTTCCTATCATCAGGGGACAGACAAAGTCGTAGCACTTAGACTAACAGGACTGTCCAAAGTGCACAATTTCACAAGTGAAGAATTTTCAAAGCTGCCCAATCTGAGATTCTTGGAATTAGAAGGTGGGAACTTGGTAGGGGACTTTAAGAATCTTCTCTCCAAGTTAACATGGCTTTCTTGGAGGGATTGCCCTTCGGAATTAAACGCGATGAATTTATGTCTCGAGAAACTGGCCGTGCTCGAGCTTTCAGGACGTAACATTACTGAAGATTGGGCCGGATGGGGGCCATGTCTGGTACAACATCAAACCGTGCAGTTTACTCTTTCTCTTATTTGTCTCGCTAATCAAATGACCCATTTGCCTTTCTTGACTTGGCTGACCTTGGTTTGTTTTTCTAGGTGAGCGAGAACTTGAAAGTTATACAAATCACCCTATGCCAAAGATTAAAAAGGACTCCAGACTTCTCAAAATGCTTGAATTTGAAGAGATTGTTTCTTCTAGGTTCTCCGGGCTCGCTAACGATTGATGGCTCTCTCTCTAAACTACCTTTTGTATTAGGTGGTCTAAAATCCCTTTTATCGCTAAAAATAGAATTGATGCCAGATCGAGAACTTCATCATTCCATTGGAGTGAAGAAGCGTCTGGAGCATTTGTCTTTAGATTGGTGTCCTTTTCGTAGCACACTTCCAGACTCCATCGGAAAATTGAAATCACTGCTTGAACTGAAATTGGATGGAACGACAATCACAAGTTTACCTCATTCTATTGGAGATCTAAAAATGTTGAGGAAGATGAGTCTTCGTTGGACAAAGATAGAAAAGCTACCGAACTCAATAGGAGGGCTAGAGTCCATGCTTGACCTAGATTTGACAGGATCCAATATCACAGAATTGCCTTCTTCTATTGGGAATCTCAAAAGGTTGGAAATTTTACGTCTAGGACGCTCTAAGATAAGAGAGCTACCAGAGACCATTGGTGGTCTACGCTTTTTGAGGATGCTAGATCTATCATGGAACAGGATTAGGAGATTGCCCACAACTATGAATCAGCTTTCTCATCTTGAACAACTTCATTTAGAGTGGTGTGATGAATTTGAGCAGCTTCCAAAGCTCCCCATGAGTTTGAAGAAGTTGAGTTTGTCATCCCATTTATTGTGGACTGTCCTTGACTTTTCATGCCTAACTACCTTAGTCAACCTTCAAATAAGGGACTGCTTTTTTCAGTTGTCAAAATTCCGACATGGATTTCCAAAGATGGAGTGGATCGAGGGGTTATCTAGTCTGGAGATATTGACAGTCGTCATGAGAGATGTCGCATTTCCTCCTATTAATTTGGCCGTTCTTTCTCGGCTTCATAGACTTGAGATTACTTGTGTTGACCCCCGATCTCTGATGGAGCTTCCATCCAGTCTTGAAAATTTGTCTCTACGCGATGTCAAGTCACCGATGGAAAGGTCCCTCTTTTCCAACTTGACAAATCTGTCCAGTTTGACACTTTTTAACTGTCAAAGGAGGGAGGTCGAATTTGATGATGTGCTTGGACAACAGCTGGTGAAACTCCATAGTTTGGTCGTGAGTGGCGGTGAATTGCTCGAGAGGCTATCCGTGTCAACATTAAAGGGGCTCCAATACTTGAGATTGTGGGAATGCCGGGGGCTAAAGCAGATTCAAGGTGTGGAGAAATTGGGATCGCTAGAGGCACTGAGTATTCAGGGATGCAGCCGTTTGGAAAGGTTGCCCGATCTATCAGAATTAAAGAAGCTGCAGCATTTGGTTCTCTCACGTTGTCCGTTGCAAAATTTGCCTGATCTGCGACTTCAAGACACGTGTACTTTGAGGGTCAGAGGATGCGGGATTTCACCTGACTTTGCTGGCGATTACAAAGAATGGAAGGATACTTATTACAGTCATAGTGGAGACGATATCAACAGCCAGCTCTAGAAAGAAAGAATCCATCTCATGTCCTCTTCCAGTTGGTAAATTTTTCTTTGGTTTTTTCTTCCCCTTTATTTTATTTTTTCCTTTTCTTCCCGAGCAATTTTCTATTTGTTCCCGTTAGAAATATTCAGTATATATAGCACGCATCCATTTTCACCTCTAGTATTAACATGATTGAAGCACCAATTGCTCTGGCAATATTTGTGAATTTCGAAAGAAATGGAAAAGGAAGGTCTTATTCATGTTTCGTGAAATAATATTTACGTTATTGTGGCAATTCTATCGTGGTTCGTGCATGGGACGATGACTATAGAAGTACTGATTGATGGAATAATGATTGCTCACATTTTAAAAGAAATTAGAGGGACTTTGCATTTGCTAAGACAAAATGGATTCGATTACTTTAAAGGGTAATGATTTTTTTTTAGAATGACAATAATTTCTTTTACAATCTAAGATCTAGAAAGCTTTCTTTCACGACGCTAATAACTTCTTCAACAACCATTTTATAACTCTGCAATGTACACGTCTAATACTTGTGGGAAAAAAGTGATTGAGGGAGTGGAAATACCATTAGCCTCACTTGAATTGGCGTTCGTGTGCGGAGATTAATTTAGCAAGTCAACATGCAGTGGAGGAGAGAGGAAGGTCCAGGAATAGAAGTCATCGGATAATGATTTGCTAAACATGTGATTTTGTCATCAAATAGATCCTTGCTTCCTTTGATGCATTGTGTACATCTGACTAGTCCTGCAGATACTATCAATATGACTACTGGCATATATTCAGACTGCAGAGAGAAGTTCGGAGTGACCAGCTGGGGAACGAAGTCCCGATAATTTACTGCGTAGAAGGGAAAATTCTGGATGGCACAAATCACGATTCTTATCTCAAAATACAGAATGGTGGAGAGGCAGCAACCATTTCTCTTGATTGGAGATGATGAGTGGATACAAAACTCAACAAATTTTCCAAGACCAATGAACATACTTTTGTTGTTAAGAATTGTCTCACAGCAGTCTCTTGATTCAATCTGGCCATGAGATCTTCCCTGTCTGTTTTTGCTGTTGATAAACTTTCTTGCACAGTTGTAAGAATTCTGTTCAACTTATGCCGTTCTTCTGATGGAAGAGGGACATCTAAGTCCCTTGGAAATTGTAGCCTTGACGTGGCAGGATTTTGCACGTCAGGAAATTCGGGATTGTGCCTAGTGTTGTTTGCAATGTGATTGAATGCAGCTCCTTCACTCGCTGTTCTGGAGCTTAAGTCGCTACGAACACTTTCTGATGATAGTCTTCGAGCGCGAACCACGTGACTTTCTGTTAGTCCTTGTCATACTGATCTTTGGCCTTGGCAGCATTGTCATAAGGGGCTCCTCTGCCGCTCACGATGTTGTTTACACGTCTGTTGCGTACTTTAAGCCAGAAAAATCTTTCTATTTTGTCCAATATGAACTTTCTGTTACAGAGTCTATACTTCGAACTTGCTTCCGGGCAAGTGAACTCATGTTCAGAGCTGTCAATGCCAAGATCAGCAGAATCACTATGCCCAAGTCTTGGTGATCAAAGTTCAGATATCTCATAGGATGAACCACTGCCCTGATCTGACAATACAGATGGACTTGCAGCATCATTGAAAACATCAGCTACAGTTTGCGGTGTTTGCAGTGGAACTGCACCAGTGGCAATATCAGATGATATATCAATATTAG
Organism: Metrosideros polymorpha var. glaberrima; assembly: GCA_001662345.2. Lineage (NCBI taxonomy): Eukaryota > Viridiplantae > Streptophyta > Magnoliopsida > Myrtales > Myrtaceae > Metrosideros > Metrosideros polymorpha. The sequence continues at coordinate 26,106,465 of BCNH02000006.1, read as the reverse complement.
ACGAGAGTTTTCCATCCAATTCTCCAGGGAACACCTTCTCTGCAGTGAACTAAATGTTTGAGCACATCACTATTACCATACATGGGGAATGAATTTATTATGAAAGTAGCACCGAACAGAGAAAATTATTTAACAGTAGATCTCGGGATGATAAATAAATAAGCCCTTAATGCAAAAAATGTAGAGTCTGAGCATATAGTAAATTGGAAGCAAACACCAAAAGAATATATAAAAGATCAACGAAAAACACACTTCTAATGAAACAGAAAAAGAACTAAAGTAGAGAGAGAGAGAGAGAGCATTGACACAGGGATTCATCGTAAATCACCGAATTACACCTCGAACTTCGAGCGATCTTCATCCGAATATGCATGAGCGCTACTCGGCCTAACCAAGAACAGGGCAACCCATGGATGATGACATTACCTGGTTGTCTGAGGGTGAAGAGGCTGCAATGGGCGATTGGGTCGAGGCTGGAAGCTTCGAGGATCGTTGAATGCTGAGTTCTAGGCTGGCAAGACAATCGTGCGTGCAATTCTAGCTCTTCACCTCCTATGTCAGCTAAACAAGGCAGAATGGAGGAGTCCTAGCTATGGTGGGGAGTTCACGGCGAAGGAACACAACGAACGGCGATGAACATCGTCAAAGCGGCGGTCTGTATGCTCGTAGGTGGTTCGACGCTTCAAAGTGGCGGTCTTTGCGAAAATAGAGGTCTCCAAAGCGGCGGTCTGCGCGAAAATGAAGGTCTTTGAAGCGGTAGTCAGCAGTCTCGCAATGGAGGTCGAGCGAAAACAGAGCTTGAACGAAAACAAAAGGAGGGTTGGCTTATGAGAAAATATGGGCGGGCGTTCCTGGCGAAAATGGAGGTCTTGAGGCGCGCGGTCGAGCGAAGATGAAGGCGATCGATTCTAAGCGAAAACAGAGACGTTTGAGTTACTCTTGGAAGGACGAACTCTCTCCTCTGAAGAGAAAAGCGACGAAGGAGAAACTCTCTCCCCTCTGGGCGGGCGTTCAAAAAATTTCCTGTAAAAAGCTGCCATATGCATTAATTGCGGTAGTCAACTTTTTCAAATGTGTTTATTTAATTGTAAAACATTATTCACGTGTCAGTCCATGAGTGGATCCATGTAGACAAATGCGCGCGACATTGATGACGTGGTAATTGCTAACCGCTAATTAATTTCTCCTATTGCACGACCCTTCAGTGTGAAGAATGCATGGCAAACACACATCTCTTATAGTTTCTTGATATGAGTTGAGCTAACGTACTTTGTGTAAGGAAATATCGAGCCCGCTGTCGCACTTCACATCTTCAGCTAACTTGCCATCTACTCGAACACTACGACATAGTTTCGAATGGTTCTTCGAATGTAATTGAATTCGAGATTTCTTTCTACTAATTAGAGGTGGTTATGATCGCGACGGAGTGTAAAAACTAAAAATAATAATAATAAAGAGCAAAGAAAGAAAGAAGGGAGGGAGGAAATGGACATAGATTACCCTCGAGCATTGGAGCTGATTTCGGAACGTCACAATATACCAAAAGGTTCAGATAGCTTCCTAATTCACGTTGTATAAACTAAGAGGACATACATTAACGTGCTTTCCTCTGATATGGTGTATAGGTTCGATTCCTTCCAATATAGAAACTGATAATTTACAAATTCTTTCCCTCATGAAGCTGAGAATGATCCACTTTAAATAGACTCCTTGGATACTTTTACATTTACTGAGGGTTGAAGAAAAGGATTTAACATTTTGCCTTGCAACTTGTTCCTTCCGGAGGAAAAAATTATGGTAAACATCTCGAAATGAGCCGCGAATAACCCGCTCTTGGATTCTTATTGCCCGCAATATGCTTTTTTGTGCGTAGGGTTTCTCGGTTTCTATATGTTTGTTGGTCCTGGTCTCTACACTGCTGTTGACAAATGAAATCGATGCCGGTGTTGCCGATAAAATGTTCAGCATTTCGGACTATGGAGCGGTTGGCGATGGGCTCACCGATGATTCTTCAGTATAATTGTTTGTTGATCTAGATAGTTATACGTATCGAGATCAAGTAATGCCGTGGTTAGTTTTTCGTACAAGTCCATGTCTATAGGCCGGGCAAAAGATTTCGTTGTGACTTGACAATAAAAGATCATATTCAATGAATCTCATAATTTGATATTGAAATATACGTAGGCATCTACAAAAGCGTGGAATGATGCATGCAACATAGACGGCGGGGGCATCGACCATCAGCGTTCCACAAGGAAAGATGTACCATTTGAATCCTATCAATTTTGTGGGCCCTTGCAAGTCTTATATCAATGTCGTAGTATGTAAAATAAAGACAACATATCCCTTTTTCTTTATTCCCCTTATAAGTTATCAAAACAGATGGTGGTTGTTTTATAGACGAAAGAAAGTCTTAAGGTCAACGAGATTAGCTTTAATTGCATGGAAATATACCGGATCTAGGATTTAGGATACGTTTATTTCGCCAAAAATGAAGGATTTAGAAAACATTTTGTACCGCTTGCAAAAATGAATGAATGGAAAATATTTTCATCGTCCATAAAAATATTTAGGCATAAATTGGTATCGATAATGAATACTTTTTTTATTGATTGATTATTTCAAACAATACAAACATTATTTTAACAAAAATATTTTTCAAATCATTCGTTTTCTACGAAACAAACAAAGCCTCAGCGGTCTTTATATATTCAGATCTAATCGAGTTTGTGAGTTCGAAAATCCTCTTTTAAATGTGATTGCAGGCATCAGGGGAGATCACAGCACCAAAAGATCCAAATGCATGGAAGGGGCACGATCCATTAAAGTGGTTGAGTTTTGAGAGTGTGAATGGGCTCACCATAAGTGGGTCGGTCTCGTTTGATGGAGATGGCAATGCCTGGTGGGCCATGTCCTGCAAATTGAACCCCAAGCCCGTAACCAAAAATCACCCCCTCTTTTTGCAAATTTTGATTAAGAATCAAACACTTGTATTTCGAATTTCCCAATTGTGATGCTACTTCTTCTTTTGTAGCTCTAACCCTTCTTTTTCCTGTTCGATTTGTTTGGGGACTAGGGATGCAATAAGCTCGCGCCAACTGTAAGTTCGTCGCAGTATTCATGATGCTTTCTCTTCCATTGTCGTATATAGTTAATGTCCTATGAAGATTTATTTAAGAGAACAGATACATACAGATATGTACATAACATAAGCGTATTGCCTTCTTACTACTTAATGCCCACTTATACATCCAATTTTCTCGTGCATTAACACGACACTAATTTAGGAAATGATTTGATGAGGTGAAAATTTTGTCGTTCACAAATTCTGCCATAGTTCTACTCTTTCGGAACTTCAGCCGATTACTAACCACTTTTGTTCTTAAGTTTGTTAGTGACAATTGTTCGGGATGATCTCGTGTACTCTCGATTAGAACTTGGAAATCGTGAGGACAAATTAAATATTAGGCAGCAATGATTTTCTTAACGAAATAGTAGCTATGTTAAAGAAAAGCAGCTTTTGTTAACCAAAACTGTAAGAGATGAACGTTTCGTCAATGTAACATCAAAACCATAGCACTTTCGAACCAAAAAAAAAGCTAATGTCTGGTGCTTGAATGCCATGAATTATTGCAGATGCTAAATTTCTACAGCTGCAATGGAGTGAATTTGCAAAATGTGCACTTCAAGAACAGTCCTCAGACACATGTACTTGTTTATGGAAGCAGCGACGTTAGTCTCAAGTTCTTGAACATTTCCGCACCCAAATGGAGCCCCAACACCGACGGAATCCACATTCAAGCTTCTCATGATGTCTCTGTTCATGCTTCAATTATAGGCACCGGTAATGCATTGCTTTCCTCTAAGACTATCTGTGTTTGTTTTGTTTTGTTGCTTGATGTTTGCTTTTACACGTTGCAATTCCTTTTCTCTCATAGTTTCAGTTGGATTAAAGGACATGTTGGGTTTGTGAGAATGATTGTAACAGTTCATCGCCTTATGATGTTTCATCAACAGGTGACGATTGCATCTCGATCGGTGACCATACCTCGAACATCTGTATCACCGACATAAAGTGTGGACCTGGTCATGGCATAAGGTAAACGCGCGGTTATTATATGAAACATAAACATCGAAGAAAATATTAGGTAGACTCACACGAGATAGATGGTACCAAACACAGTAAAAAACTGCGACGCAATCTGGTTTTGCGGCGAGTTTTAGGCTGTGAAAGTGCATTAAGTTCATGCTTTTGGTGCAATTTTGATGGGGACAGCATCGGAAGCTTGGGAAGTAGTGGAAATGAAGTAAGTGTGCGGAACATCAACGTGAGGAACATTAACTTTCATGGGTCAACTAATGGAGCTAGAATTAAAACTTGGCAGGTATGTCCGAGTTTGTCGATACGCTCATTTATCTGTGTGATAGTTTCTCATTTGACATCTAGAAGAAATGAGGTTTGAGTAAAATTGCATGGTAAAATTTACGAAATCGACAGGTGGGAAGAGGCCAAGTTAGCCAAGTTACTTTCTCGAATCTCAACTTCACCAGAGTGCAGAACCCCATCATCATCGATCAGTACTACTTCGGTATTCCGAGTGCTTGTTCCGGGACGGTAAGACGATAATGAATAATCCTTAAATGATTATCGTTGATCGAACCGCTGACTATCATTAGTAATCACAGACAACATATACATTCGAAGATTATATTCGCCATCGCTTCTGTATTTAGCTTCCTTAGCTGAATTGAACTCAATCATCTGTGAACGTGTTGATAGAAAGCTGGAGTGCACATAAGCGACGTGCTGTACCGAATGGCAGTCGGGACGTCAAGCACGAAAGTGGCCATCAACCTAAATTGCAGCGACAACGTACCATGCACCAACATCAACTTGGACACCGTCAAACTGGACTCTGCGATCCGAGGAAAGAAACCCATTTCTAGCTGCAACAATGCCTTCGGAACTGCTAAAGGAATCGTCAAGCCCAAGTCTTGCCTTCGATCATCCTAAGAAAGAAGGCCGCCTGTGTTTGAAAACCCAGTCGGAGATCGAGCATATCTAAAAGGTCTACAAATCAAAGTGAGAAGAATTTGAAGCTTCTTTGAAGATTTGCAAATGGTTTGAGAAGAAGTTAAAATTGTCCTGTACCTTTAGTTTGTAAGTGAAGGGCTACCTTGCGGCTCACTGTTTCATGGATGGTATCATGGATCATCAACAGTGTAGCGATTAAGCTTTCCAATCCCAAAAAGGCTGTATGCACATTATATAATCAAGTTTGAGGGCCCGTGATGCTATTTATGTTTAGTTAAAAACTTAAATCTGCACTAGAGTATACTAATTTATAAAGTTTCATGAAAATATTACAATCGAATTTTCTTTCTCAAACGCAATATAAGATCAGAGTTTCATTGTAACTAGGTTGTACAAAATACTTTCGACCGTATAATATCGAGATAGTTTGGCAAATTAGCCGGACAAAATATAAATATACTAAATGGATTGTCAAGAAAATAGGTATGCGCGGTTATCATAGACATGTAGACGGGAGCAAAAGTTTGACGAGAGGATGATGAATAATGAATATGATAGTGATCATGTTTCTTAAGTTTGTCTTAGGTGAAATGAATTTGCTTTTCCAAGTTAAATTTATGTTCTTGAATACTGCTAGAGCTATAACAGCCTACATGCTCCAGGTAAGGACCTGGATCAGATCCAACGCTCAAGATACATATCTATCCGCGATTTCATAAACGCATCATTTGAGGGAAATTCTTTAAAAAGAAGAAGAAGAAGAAAAACAGTCTAGTAGAATATTCATGAAATGGTTGGGTAAACTAGGATTAATGAAATTGACACTAGTTATCAAGAATAATATCCCACGGTGCATGCATGATCTCATATACCGCCCGTGGATAAAAAGACGAATCCATTTTCTTATGTATGGATAATTACATAGATGAACTTTATCTTAATGTACACTGTCATCCATGAACTTTTAATTTGTTCAATGCGGTCCTCGCATTTTATCCCAATGTACAATGTTGTCCCCGAACTTTTAATTTGTTCAATACGGTTCCTGAAATTTTGATACATGTTCAAATGAGCCCATGGACTATATGAAAATATTTAATATTGTCCTACCATAAGTTCGTTATCATACGTAAACACTTGAAATCTAATCTGCATGATACCTCTCAAACTGTATATTGCATCTTCCACAATCATCATAACTTGAATTTAAACTGGTCATCGATTCTTCTTTCAACATTTGAATTAGGTAGACAGCCTAAGAACATCACATCTTGGAGATCAATTCTTATTTATTGTATGAAGTCCATCAAATAATTTTCATGTTCTTACTAATATCTCGAGCAGAGATAATTGATAGGATAATATTGAACATTTTCATATAGTCCAAAGATTATGAACATGTACCAAAAGTTCGTGGACCACATTAAAAAAATTAAAAGCTCGGAGATAACATTTCACATTGTGTTAAAGTTCAAGTACCATATTGAACAAATTAAAAGTCCAGAAATGATATTGTACATTGGGTCAAAATTCAGACAATGTTAGAGTCATTTTCCCTCTTAATTAAAGTAGAGAAGGTGGATGCAAGCGGGCTTATTGATATTGGCAGAAGTCTTAAGCTGGGGTTTGGGAATAGTACTTTTGAGAGTACTAGGCCTGCTCTCAGCGGGTTTTCTTGGTCCTTTCTTTCAATGCATATTTCATGCGACATTGCCGACATGCACAAAGACCCGAAATCATGCGAGAAAGCTCGAGGAAGGCTTAAGATAAAAGCAAAATCCAGTACACAGAAAGGCTAACAAGATACACACTCCACATAAACGTCGGCTTGATCAAGAGTTGTGCGATCGAGGCAGTTCGCTAAGCTTAGGAAGGAGCTACATAATGACCAGGGCAGTGATTGAACCCGAACCAGATGCCCCTGGGGATGAAGGTGCCATAGTTGAAGGTGACGGGCTGCGACTGCGAGTAGTAGGAGGATGCATGAGCCTGAACCGTCACTCGCTTGGGTCTCCAACTGTCGTGCCCATTCCTGAAGAGGTAGAGGTAGCAGATTTGGTACGCGCACGGCCCATTTATCTGGTAAGTGTCCGTCGAACACCTCTCGAATGCTCTCCTGTATGGATTGTCCAGCCTGGGGGCATACACCTGATCATGATAGCTCCAGGTTATTCCAAGAAGTCCGTCGTTCATCATCCTTGTATTTGTAAGGCCCAGAACATCTAAATGATGCGAATCTGTTGCGGATGATGCATCGAAAAAATGCAAATGCATTGCAGATCATACGCTGTGATGCAAGTTGCATGTGGAGACGAATTCTAGGTGGTTGTATAAATCTTGTTAAGGAGCATTTGGTGGGAATTGTAGAATAGCGTGGAGTGCACGGGTGATTGTGATTAATTCGATCCACTGACGAAACATGTCTAAATGAGTACTTCAGCGGGTTAAACTAGCACAATCTAGGTCTTTTATGAAGTTGAATCAATTGATAAAGAAGTAGAGCTCGCAATTAAGTACCTGATTGCCATAGGCATCTCCGAACGCAAGACTGATTTGGTCTCTGGTGTAGCTGGTCGAAAGACAGCTCGTCCTCACCGATACCGTATAAGTACAGCTCCCTTCATTCTGCTATATCACACAACTTCTTTAGGATCCTTCTTGTTCGCAATACATCATGCATCAAAGACAAAGATGGAGAGAGAGAGGGGAGACATTTTAACTACTGAATGTTCCATACCCGAGTATCATCGACCTTGAAGGACTTGACTGCATGGGGTTGCGAGACGATGGACCTGGGATCGCAAAAAGCTACGGACAAAAGGCTCAAGCACAGCACGAAAACGAAACTCACCCTCTTGATCATTTTTCAAGCTTCTTGCTTTAGCTTGCTGAGCTGAGAGGTAGAAGATGGTACTTGTACATCTGGAAATTTAAGGGAATGAGTCACGAGACGCCTCCGAAACATCAACCTGTGAAGAAAGATGGAGCGAGGGCACTCAAAGCAAGTAGGCACGTGTGTTCATCGTCTCATTCCACCCGTGCTCACATCCTGTCAGAGGCAGACGTTGCTCATGTATCAGAACAAAGGGATACGCGTTGCTTGTTTCTAGTCACCATGCAGGGACACGATCACCTGACGGCCAAACCCAGATCATACAAGGTGCCAAATTGCAAGGAATTGTGTTTTCCATGTGACAAGCAAAGATGGTGGGATTCTAATGATTTTGATCAGAGTGTTTTATGCTTAACAAGCGCCCGTGGGCCGCTCTTTACCAATATCACAGACGCTTGTTAATGCTGGCCTTGATCATGGAATCCTGATCAGCAAGTAAGCATCAGCATCAGTCATCGATTTGAAACATTCAGGTCCTAATCTGAAAGCAGCAAAGACATTTCCCACCAAAGCAGCAGAGACATTTCCAGAATCTGGATTTTCTTAAAACTCACGCACACAGCAAATTTATCGGAAGTCCACCGCTGGTATGGATTTCGGCCTGATGTTGGATCTTGGGTCGCTTTAGAGCTTTCAAGCACCAAGAGCAGACGGGATATAGGCAGGAAGATTAGACGGAAAGCCTCATTCCTTATTATCGTACATCGTCTTCCCATCTGGGGAAATAAAACAAAAGCCATGGATGGAAGCCTGGTGTTTTTTCTCGTATACTATTAAAATCACTATCACTTCGACAGAATTACAACATTAACATCGACTAGAATGTTGAAAGATATCTCTTCGGTCATGAACTCTTAGTCTGAGATAAAGAATCAAACACGACATTGCTCGATCGAGATCCCGAATCGTTCTAGGGAAATCCCTGTGTTTTGGGACACTGGTAAAACCATGGAGAACATCCATAGGTCAGAAACTTCGGTGTCTTCAATCAATTAGAAGCAATTGACTCGACTCAAAAATCCACTGGAGGTTTTAAGCGTGTTAGCCTTTTGATTCTTTCTCTGTCTGTGTTCTCCAGGTAACCCTTCAAAACATAAGGAACGACACAGATGAGAAAGCAATCAAGAAATATTACTCATACATAAAGCAGAACACATGCAACCTAACCACCAGTTATAAACCAATATTCTGTTTCGTCTAATTCTGCCTGGTAATAGATACTATTAAAAAAAACAAGAAATCTAAGCAAAAGAGAGCATTCGAACATCCATATGCGAAATCTAATCATGCAATACTAAAACGATTTTTTTCAAGTGATGCTAGACTATATCACTTAAAGGGGCTGATACCAGCTTTCCTTAAAATTACTAAACCTTGCCAAATAAGTATTGAACAACGCAAGTCAATACCCCATCTCTAACGATATTCCCTCCATGTTCTATGAGACTGAAAGGAGAACAAATGTCCTAATGTGATTTCCAAGAATCAATTGGCTCCATTATTAAGTTGCAGGGAAATTATTTAATTGCACTTATGGTTATCTGAATCAATTTGCCAAAAGAATTGAGATGAAGCACCAACAATCCTGTAGTTTCCAGGTTTCTCTTTGTTCGTAACAAAGATTCTCCTTACCTTCCAAACAATTTCATCCAGGCATAAACATATCTTTCCATACTTATCGAGGAAAAGGCGCTCAGTTGGAGGCTTCCCACATACATCTTTAACAGCTGATGTTATAACGAAGATCACTTCCGACACTACAGAAGCAACATGAGAAGCATAAATCAGACCAGGAAAAAAGGATAAGTCAATAAGATATTAACACACTCTTCTATCATCCTATGGCAAAAAAGGACAAAGATGCTCCATTGACATTTAAGGGAGGAGGGACTTCCAGTAGAGGTCTCACAGGGTCACCATAGTGACATATCTCTAAAAAAAATTCCACTAGCATGACCTGTGGAAATGTTCATTGACAGCCAACTTATTACATGTATCATATCAATTGTAGAACTAAGAAGCTATTCTGTTCACAAGCTCATCCTAATGAAGGAAGTCAGAACTTGCCGCTTACACGAATGTAAACTAGATCTATTGAAGAAACAGGTAAATGCAAATCCAGATCCCCAATGTCTTAATTCGTGAGAGACTTCTTTATTTCCCAGACAGTTTCTGCAGTCAAGTGGAAATTTAAAAAGAAAATGATACTTACAGGCTAGTTCATCATATTCATCCTTGCCCACAGCATAGATGCTGACATCCCCAAGCACTGTATATACGATATAGACAGACCTATTGAAGAGTGAACAAATCAATCAAAATAGAGAGGTCAGATATTGCATCATGCAACTGACAACAGGATCGAAGCCCAATGTCTTTTCAATAAATTTTGCCTCAAAAAGCCAAAAGATATTCTTATTTCCATGAAGTAAAAGGTCAAGGAAGCTCTGTTTTTTTTTTAACCTTTGATTAATATAACATGCCATGTTGAGTTGAGCTCAACAAACATCAGATTAGGCTTGATTTTGATGTGGCTAAAGAGATCCCAAGACCCATGGACAAGAGATGGTGGAACATAAGAAAGTCTATAAGAAATAAATCAAGAGGGAAATACAGCATATCGAATGATTACAACTTAGGACTGTAAATGGTAGACATTATGAGATGATACAAACCCACAGAATAACATCAGATTGACGAGCAGCAAAGCATGACCAATCATAGCATTAGTGGGTAGAGATGATTCTTTCACTTCTTTTAAATTGTATCTGAAGCTGGTTTTTACATGAATTAAACTAAGGTCAGTCAAAATTAAAAAGGGTTCTGTGGCCATGGATGCAGTCAGGTTCCAAGTTTTTTGGTAAATTATTAAACCCTTCAGCAAGGAGGCTCCAAGTTTTGCTGCCTTCAACAGCACTTCCAAATATGGAGAATAAAGTGGGAAAGAGCAACACATACTTGTGGCAAGCAACAAGGAGCTCTTCATTTTTTGCACCTTTCAGGTTTTCGGCTCCCAGCTTAACCAAGAATGATCGCCAGTGGAGCCGTTCTTCGGCCGGAACTCCATTGAACCTAGCCAAGAAGACAATATCAAATACAGCCCACGCAATGTCCCAGATACGAATTAGAAAATACCATAGCTGCGGGGTAAAATGGAAGTGCTCGAGAATCGAAATCATTAAGCAAAATAAAAAAAATTAGAGGGAATTCAGCATTCACATTAACAATCACCAACTGGATTTGATAGCTACCACCATGCCTGATCAAAAGCCATTTAGTGCCAAATGCTTATGTAGTCTAGCCACTTGAGAGAACTCGAAATCTATGAGGCAATCATTACGAATTACTCGTATATATCAGCTGGTTCCATATTTTCTTCCTCCGCAGAGATAACCAATAATCGAAACTTCCAAAAGAATGCGAAATTGAAACTTGAGTAAAACCTAATCGAGTCTAAATGCAAACGCGTGCGAATTACTCCCCCACAGATCGAAGGCGAATCAACACGATCCGCGTAGACACGCCGATCGAGCACAGCAAACGCGACACGTCCGATCATATGAAGGGGCATCGGCTAAATCAAATTCAACGGGAAAGCTATGCATCAACAGCTTCGATCAAGAAACAAGAAGCTAGATCTTGCTGCTGGAAAAACCAAACGACAGAACAAGAACGGCAGAAACGGTTCCGAACGAGCTCAAACCTTTCGACGAGAATGTTTCCTTCCGAGTTGGAGAAGAGAACTGCGAGAATCATGACTTCCACCAACGTCTGTTTCCCTTCTCGTTCTTCCCTGAACTTTTTTTGTGTCCGGTGCGAGAGAGAGAGAGTTGATCGAAGCTTCGGCTGTACCGCCACCATGGACCATGGTTGAAGAAGAAGATGGAGAATTCTATTGTGGGCCTTCTTTGGGTCTGAATATGGGCCTTGTGTGGGAGATGGCCCAGCTTCTTGGAAGGCCGTGCAGGTTCAGAGCGCTTGGGATTTTTTACCCCCAACCAAAAAAAGGAAATCTCTCCAAAACTTTAAATAAAAGTGAGACTATTACATCAGTAAACTATTTCCACGTCGGACATTCCTTTTCCATTGGATTTTATAATTGAAATAACGATTTTTGATAGGTTCACGCTTTTTTCACCATAAATATGGCTGGAATCACTTGTGCCACTTTAAACGGACGATATTACCCCAAAGAAAAAGTGATTATGAGGAATAAGAAATTCTTTTATTAAAAAAACTAACCTTGCCCCTCTCGAATGGCTTTTTTTTACCCTAATGCCGATCTTTCCACGCCCTCTCAAACAACCTTTTCTTGAATGTTCGTTTTCTTCCGAACTTATTCTATATTTTCCAAAAAATTCAACCGCTTCTAATAATCTGAGCAAGCATCCAACATAAAAAGGAGTAAATAATCGTGTAGTGATGACATGAAAACTAAATACAAATTGGACTATTAGATTCACCAAATAAAATGAAATTTAACTAGTTAAAATACACAGACTTTAACGTAATGACATAGTAATAGAGTTTTAGTTGAATGAAATGCATTCATTAAAACTAATTGATGATTCTCTTCACTCTTACTCGTGCTTGGGCTATTTTTACTAGGATGTTTTACTAGTATAGGATAAAATGTTGATATATAGCTCATTAACGCAATAGTTGCTTGGCTATTTGCCAAATAAACAAGTTTTTGAAAGGAGGGTCGCTAGTTTCATCCCAAATGAATAAGACAAACGAAAAGACAAAAAAAAGGGCAAGAAATAAGCTTAAATTAAGACCAGGCCTCACATTTAATCTTGTGGTAGACTTGTAATTGAAATTTTTTAACTTCTAACAAGATTCTAAAGTGGGACCCGTAAAGTTATAATGCCGTAAATTCAATGTGGCAGGGAATGTTTACTGCTAAATTTAAGGTGGAGGAAGTGTTAGCCTTTATATATATTCGAGAAAGCTATGAGAGCATCGTGCCAATTGGACTTTGGTCAAGATCTGGCGACATATTCGGCCCGTTGGCAGGAGCTGTCGTGGGCCTGCCCGGCAGGTTCGGCAACGCCATTCAGAAATCTAGGGCTTTTCTAATTTTTTTTATTTTTTTTTGTGAAAAGAAAAATGTTTCCTGGTGGAGGATTATCTTGGGACTTCTTTCTTAGATTTTGTTTATGTTAGAACGTGGTTGAAGGCGCCACGAAGCAAAATGCACCCGAGTCCATAAAAAAAAAAAAAAAGGTTGTAGTTTCAGGTTTGACTGAAAATTAAGTAAATAAATAAAAAATATTTACTGAAAATTCTAAAATTTGTCACGAAAAAAATAAAATTTAAAAACTTGAAAAAAGTATAATTAAGGTTTACAAATGATCAAATTGATTTAATCGAATTTTTTTTATTAATTTCGTTCAATTTGATTAACGAAAAATAAAATGCTTTGCGAAATCACGTCCGGCCCGCTTGAATAATGGAGAATGATAGCTATGTTGTATTTACAGAAGACACGTAGACAATATTGTTATAATTAATCATTATTCTAGAAAATGGAATATAGAATTCGGTGCCTTGAATCGGACCAACGATCGCGTCGCTACCATTATTACACCGTATCCATGTGACAATGCCCAGCCCCGAGGACGCACGTTACATTGCTCTACGCGTGTCTCATGGGTCCCACAAGCCGTCCGTCATGAAGCCCATCGGGCACATTCGTTTCGAGCTTACGTGGCGCGATCTCAATGTTGCCGACAACGTACCCATCACTGTAGCCAGAACAATATATATATACACACACACACATTATCCTTTCTTTTATTTTTATTTCCCCCCCTCCCCTTTTCTGGGCCCCATCAATCTTACACTTTATCCACTCCCGCTCCGAGAAAATATTCAGTTCTTCCAGGTTCGCCCCTCGTCGGTAATGAAGTTTTCCCTGAAACCAGATCTACGGTTCCCCATAAGTTGATGACCGTCGTGGGAGAAGGACTAGTGAAAGGGTAAATTTTAATCTAGTCACCGAGTTTTGATTCTTATTATTAGATGCACTACGCTTTTATTTTATTTTTTTAACAAACTCTTTGATTGGAGTTTATTTGATTTAGAGCGAATTATAAACATGCGCAAATAACTAATTGCTAAATAATGCGCAAATCTCATCATAACTAAGCTGAACTTTTATCAAAGTGATTTGATTGAAAAAATTGAAAATTCGTGCTTTGAATGATTAGAATGAAAATTTCAACGGTCTGATCGAAAAAATCGAAAGGTAATTGATTAAGGATAGGATCCTTTTGAGGGGTGCGAGTATTCCTTTCTTAGTGCTTGTCCTTTTTGCAACTGTCCCCCGGTAAGTTCACCTTTTCTTTCTTTTGGCCCCCTCTAATTTCGTACATTGGTATAATTAGTTACCTACTGATTTATGTTGTGTTGTTCATTGCTAGAGCGATTTTCAACACGTAAATTGCCCCAGCTTTATTGATTGATTCTCTCGGCTCATTAAGGCTTTCATAACCAGACACGAACTGTTTTGTAGATTATGATTTGGTTATTAAAAAAAGAGGAAGAAATATTACAATAAACGAGCTACTTTTTGTACAAAAATAAAGCGACGAGGGCATTTTTATTTTTGGTGGGGAGGATTAGGGGGGAGAAATAGGAAGAGTTAAAATTTAGGTGGCCGCCGATCCCTCCTACAATTGATAATGACCTATCCGGGAATACACTGATGAGAACGTGAAGGTGTCAAATTTGTTCTAGAAAATCGATACAGCAATGCATATGCTGACTTTTTGTGTAGCTGTGCTTACTCCTATTAATTAGAAGTACAGTCTCCTAATCTAGTCGTGCCTTTAGAATCTTTTGTTAGTGGACCTGAGATGGGTTGAATAGTTCTTAGACTTTAAGACATGGCCGACACCTGCCATTACCCTCGACGAGAATTTAATTGAACTCTTCCGTTCGTCATCCCTAACGACTTTATAGCTATATAAAAATTCCATTTAGGTTGGCGCTCTGATGATATGATTCGACCATTTGTCTCAAGAAGTGCAAAGTTCCAATTTCAATCTCCATCATCGTCCGTTCATCGAGCACTTTCCGAAAGTCACAAATCAACACGATTTTACCGTTACTAGGTCATATCCGAGAATACCGAGTATTTTCAACATTCAAGAGTCACGTTGGAGCGACGTGCATATCACGCGAATAATGTGATTGGCCGATTACATCGTGTTAGCCGTGTGATCGTCATGTGAAATACTTTTTCGATCCCTTGGAGGTGAGACTATGGCACTCGACCAGGGGGTCACTTGAATGTCATTTGGCATGGATATCCTGTTATAGGGAGGAAAAGAAAAAGAAAAAAGAAAAAAGAGAGAGACAATGGTCATGAATGCAAAATCAAGATGGTACCAAAAGGTTTAAAAAATTCCCCTAGGGAAAGGAATTAAGCGAAACTACAGGGGCTTCGCCTTTAATTTCCCCAAGAGCGAAGGTCACGTCAACTGTCAGAACGGATGCGAGGGGTTCTCACAGATGACGGAGCTTAATCTGTGGATTGCCTTCCCCTCCGCGCGCGCGCTCTCTCTCTCTCTCTCTCTCTCTCTTCGCGTTCTCTCCGTGTGCTTTCTGCGTTGGACCAATGGCAATTGCACATAAATTATTGAGCGACGTTTGTAATCTTGGATCGTGCGAGCGCGTGTGAACGGATGTCGATCCGTAGTAAATATCGGATCAGATCTTCCCATTCTACTTGACCTCCCCCTCAGCTTCATTTCCCCACATCACACTCTCCGACTCTCCCTCCAGATCTCTCGAATCTCTCTCCCCCTCCCCCTCCCCCTCCCTTCGCCATCGACTGTAATCTTCTTCTTCTCCCGTCGCTGTCGATCTCGAGATCTCTGCTGCGTCGTTCCCTGATTGCGCGGAGTCTGGAGTTGGGTTCGCTATCTCGTTGTGTGTGAATCGGTTTTGCTCCGTGTGCAGGCGAGGAAATGGCGCAGATACTGCTGCACGGCACTCTCCACGCCACGATCTATGAAGTGGATAAGCTTCACCACGGCGGCGCTCCCAAGTTCTTTCGCAAGGTACGTCTCCCCCCCTCCTCCATCTCCCTTGAGTCGTCGTCGATCGTTCGATCCTGCCGAGAGAGCTAGGCTCGAATCGGCGTCGCCACGTGCTTCGAGCTCGATCGGAGATGCTCTAGCCGATGGTCGTGATCACGGTGCTGAGAAAAAGAGAGTGGTTTCGTGATGATAGTATGGAGATAGGCTAGCATTGGTGATATCACTTAAGGGTCTGTATTCGACTTTTTCCCCGCGTGTACATCACTACGAATCGGCGATCTCTTTTGTGTTAATTATGGTATTTCTTATCCTTTTATGGATCTTCTTTTGGATTATCTTGTCTCTGGGGCCCTTGACTTCAGTGATCTTGTGCCCTGACTAAAGCTTAACCCGTGTTGTTTCGATTGACATGTGAATAGCTTCTTTTGAAGGAAGACAAAATATAAACAATGGGAGGGAATTGGGGATTGGTCTAGGGATTACTTGATGCTGTCGACGTGCATGGTCTCATAACACTAATTTCTAGAGACGTGTGATTAAGATAGATGATTGGGAGTGAGTGACTGTTGGACTAGATGCTGTAAATCCAGTTACGATGTTAAATTCTTCACAGAGGTTGATTAAATATTCATGTCATGTCAATCGACCTAATTGGTAGACCAGATGAGAGAGCATCTTATACTAAGTGGCATATTATTGACTACTACCGCTGCACAGTTGCTACGATTTAAGCTTATGCATTTGCATCTTTCTCAAGCATCACTACTGATGGGATCTTTGTTCTAGCTGAAATAACTATCTTCAATCGTCAAAGTTTGACAAACTTCGTTTTCGTCGCAGATTATGGCAAATATTGAAGAGACTGTTGGCTTAGGCAAGGGAGTGACCAAACTGTACGCCACCATTGATTTAGGAAAGGCTAGAGTTGGAAGGACAAGAATAATCGAAAAGGAACCTTCTAACCCACGCTGGTATGAGTCCTTCCACATCTATTGTGCCCACATGGCCTCAGATGTTGTATTCACCATCAAGGATGACAACCCTATTGGTGCAACATTGATTGGAAGAGCATATGTACCTGTTGATGAGTTGTTGGGCGGGGAAGAGCTGGATAGATGGGTTGAAATCACGGATCATGACAGAAATCCTATAGGTTCGAAGATCCACGTGAAGTTGCAGTACTTTGATGTCGGCAAAGACCTTAACTACTGTAGGGGTATTAGAAGTGCGAAATTTCCTGGAGTTCCTTATACATTCTTCTCTCAGAGACAAGGATGTAAAGTATCTCTGTACCAGGATGCTCACGTCCCGGACAATTTCATTCCAAAAATCCCTCTTGCTGGAGGCAAGTATTATGAGCCTCATAGATGTTGGGAAGATATCTTTGATGCAATCAGCAATGCAAAGCACTTGATTTACATTACTGGTTGGTCAGTGTATACTGAGATCTCTCTTGTCAGGGATGCAAGGAGGCCAAAGCCCGGGGGAGACATCAGTATAGGGGAGCTGCTAAAAAAGAAGGCAAGTGAAGGTGTTAGGGTGCTGATGCTTGTCTGGGATGATAGGACATCTGTAGGTTTGTTGAAAAAGGATGGACTGATGTGCACTCATGATGAAGAAACTGAACATTACTTCCAGAACACTGACGTGCACTGTGTCTTGTGCCCTCGTAATCCTGATGACGGTGGAAGCATTGTTCAAGATCTGCAAATTTCCACCATGTTCACTCATCACCAGAAGATTGTTGTGGTGGACAGTGAGATGCCTAGTGGGGGATCACAAAGGAGGAGGATTGTGAGCTTTGTAGGCGGTATTGATCTGTGCGATGGGAGATATGACACTCCATTCCATTCTCTTTTCAGGACATTAGACACAGCTCATCACGATGATTTCCACCAACCAAACTTTGCGGGTGCTTCAATCACCAAGGGTGGTCCTCGGGAACCTTGGCATGATATTCACTCACGGCTTGAAGGACCCATCGCTTGGGACGTCCTGTATAACTTTGAGCAGCGATGGAGAAAGCAGGGCGGTAAGGATCTGCTTCTCCCGCTAAGGGAGATTGATGATGTGATTATCCCCCCTTCTCCTGTTATGTTCCCCGATGACCCTGAAAGATGGCACGTCCAATTATTCAGATCGATAGATGGTGGAGCTGCTTTTGGCTTCCCAGAGACTCCTGAAGATGCTGCTAGAGCTGGGCTTATCAGTGGGAAGGATAATATCATCGATCGAAGCATTCAGGATGCTTATGTAAATGCAATCCGACGTGCCAAAAATTTCATTTATATTGAGAATCAGTATTTTCTTGGAAGCTCTTTTGCTTGGTCTGCTGATGGTATAAAGCCTGAGGATATTAATGCCTTGCATCTTATCCCCAAGGAGCTTTCACTTAAAATTGTTAGTAAGATTGAAGCTGGGGAGAGGTTCAGTGTCTATGTTGTAGTTCCAATGTGGCCTGAGGGCATTCCAGAGAGTGGATCGGTGCAGGCAATATTAGATTGGCAGAGGAGGACGATGGAGATGATGTACAAGGATATTATCCAAGCTCTGAAAGCGAAGGGTATTGACGAGGACCCTCGAAATTATTTGACATTTTTCTGTCTTGGAAATCGGGAGGTCAAGAGGAGTGGAGAATATGAGCCTTCGGAGAAGCCTGAACCTGATTCAGATTATATGAGAGCCCAGGAAGCACGGCGATTCATGATCTATGTTCATGCCAAGATGATGATCGGTGAGTGTTTTGCCCATCTACTTTTTGTTATTTAATTTATCTCCTTTTTAGGTTTTCATGTTCAAGTATCTTCAGCATTAGAATTGATTATAAGAGTTGAAGCAGTATGGGGTGTGGTCATACAGTTGAAATCCTACTTAATATAAAATGTACAAGATTGTCTTCCCATCTAATTTACTTGCCCTATGTATGCACGGAGTATTTATTCTGCTTTGGTTGATGTCTTACCTCCTTTCTTGTATTGAGTTTTTATTTGTGAAGTGATTGTATTGACATGTATCTTATGCAGTTGATGATGAGTACATAATAATTGGATCTGCCAACATCAACCAGAGATCGATGGACGGTGCCAGAGACTCAGAGATTGCAATGGGAGCTTACCAGCCCCATCATCTGGCCACAAGAGAGCCAGCACGTGGACAGGTCCATGGCTTCCGTATGGCTTTGTGGTATGAACACCTGGGAATGCTTGATGACTCATTCCTCCAGCCTGAAGGTGAGGAATCTATCAAGAAGGTGAATCAGATCGCTGACAAGTATTGGGATCTTTACTCGAGCGAGACACTTGAGCGCGACTTGCCTGGTCATCTGCTTCGCTATCCCATTGGGGTTGCCAGTGATGGAGTGATCACTGAACTGCCAGGATCCGAGCACTTCCCTGACACGAAGGCTCGGATTCTTGGTACCAAATCTGACTACATGCCTCCCATCCTCACTACTTAGTTCAAATGCTTACCTCCTTTCCCTAAAACTTTGGCGATCTACTTGGTTGTGCGATACCAACAGTTGTTTGCATGCCTGTCCTCTTTGGTATCGTTGGTTGTTGTAGCAGTAAAATAAAGTGTTTCCCCCATCCTATCTCGTGAAGATGATATATATATTTTTATTTTTTGTGATCAGCTTATCCATACCGAGATTTGCAGAGTTCTTATGGCAATAGGATGTTAACTGGTTGAAGTTTGCCTTTTGTAATACATGGTATCTTTCCTACTGCCTTCACATTTATTACATTAGTTTAATTTCTACGTTTTTCGTGAAGCCAGCGAAATGCAAACAATTGCTTGTGACCAGATTGATGGACTAAAAGATTTATGCTAAATATAAGGTTTGCCCGTCGTCTAGGTGAATCTGGAGCAACTTTGAATCTCTGCTGTAATAATCTGGTTCCGCGCATCTGTTTTGTCTGCTTCATTGGTTGTTTTTTCTATCGGAACTCAACCTAATTGTCCTTTCTGGGTGTGCGAAGTGCTTAGACGTGGCTTAAATGGTAAAGAAACTCAAGCCTTCTTCACACTCCAAGCCAATAGCGACAGACCGTTATCGTCTCTGCTTTTCCCAATGTTGAAGATCTGCTGCATTGCTCCGACTTTGTATGTTAGAACGTCCGTCCATTCCTGCATGCAGCATTTCGGGGTAGAGCAGTTGATGAAGTATCTTAAACGATCAGAGGTTGATGTGGAGGGAGCATGTACCTAAGATCCATCGGAGTTCCATGTTGAGATGACATAGCGCTTGATACCTCTCTCATGTGCAAGCTGAACGAAGGGCGATGGCTGACTACATTGTGAAGGCTGGTGAGATATTACGACCACAGAGTGAGAACAATCACAATTTGCACATAGAATTAACGAAAGATTGAAGGTGATCTGGGTGACGCTTGGAAAGGACCGGTTGGATGGTTTTCTACTTTATAGATCTTCTCCTATTTTTTTGGTATTGATATAGTTAGAAAAGATTCCACTACTGTGCGCACTGTTAAGATAGGGAAAATTACAAAAAAAGGTTATAAATCTATTATAATTATGTTAATTCAATCCTAAACATTATCTACGAAATGAAACTGCATTGTTTCATATGAGAATTGGCGTGTTGTAGTGGGTCAAATCATGTTTATGGAATAGCTCTTCTTGGAAATGGCAATTGCCTTTGTTTTTCATCATAATCACCTCATTTTTTTGTCAAAGATAGGAAAGTGACCATAAATGTAGGCAAAATCAAGTTTGGTCGATAAATTCCTTGATATTTATAGAAAATCAAGAGTTCTTAAACAAAAAACCCGATAGAGGGGCCTCCAAATATAAAAGGTCCTAAAAAGGTTGAGAGGGGCTAGCAACCCACAAAGAGAAAAGTGAAATTGAACGGTGAGCCTTTGCAATTCAATTTGTCACTTTATTTGCGGATCTATAATAGTGGGCTAGAGAGATGGACTTAAAATGGGCCATATGGATCCGGGCTTCATAAAAAAGGAACTCCAACTCCCATTGCACTTGTGTCTTCCCTAGCGGTACATTCACGATCTCAGCACCATCAGTTTCTAGCTCCATCACGCTCTCTCTCCTCGACTCAAACCGCTTCAAGGCTTCGATCAGCACCAAGAGTTCCGTTTAAATCGGCGACGACGAGGGTACTTTCATCACAAATCCATCCAGTAGAGCACCTCTATCATCCTGGAGGACCCCCGAGATCACACCTTCTGTTCCGTCGGTGTTGATTTTCAAAGTAAGAGGCTTCGGAGGGATCCAATAAGCGGATCAATCCATTGAGTATCGTCACCTCACCCACTGGATTGCCAATCCTTGTTTCCATCACCGGAAGCATATGCTTCAGAACTCAGGACAAAACCAAAGGAGGAGGACAAGATTCCACATCTCCAATTTGACCAAACTCTATGCCAC
This sequence comes from Metrosideros polymorpha var. glaberrima, assembly GCA_001662345.2. Classification (NCBI taxonomy): domain Eukaryota; kingdom Viridiplantae; phylum Streptophyta; class Magnoliopsida; order Myrtales; family Myrtaceae; genus Metrosideros; species Metrosideros polymorpha. The sequence goes on along the minus strand of BCNH02000006.1, from coordinate 26,085,077 downwards.
TAAAATACACAGCAGGCTTTGACCGTTGACCCCAGATTCCATTCCCCATGGCGTGCCGTGCACCATCACGAAACAGACCCAAGCCGCGCCAACCCAAGGAACAAAAACGAACGACCCACCAAGGAACAACTGCTTCGAGGTCTCTGAACTTTTCCACAAAAGAACAGAGACTGAACAAGAGACTGCTCCCCTCCAGTCTTCTCAGCCCCGACAAAGCCAAAAACCAAGATGGAAGAGTCCAGACTCTCGCACACTTTCTTCTAGCATCCCCTCGTACACTCCATCCAAATTCTTCACCACCCATCTCGTCATCACAAGCTCTGAACTTTCCGCACTCGATGTACTTGGATTTCGATCAGTGCCCTTTAAATCCAGCAGCAGCAAAAAATTAGCAGCTTATGAGTTCCCCCTCTCTGACTGATCTTCTGCATGCCCTTCTGAGTTCTGAGCACAAGCACACACCCACTTCATAGTACAAAAAACATCCCCAGTCCTAGTCCTGCTTTCTTCTGTCCCTGTCGGAACTCTTGCCATGAATTATTCGGGTAATCTGGTTTTGGCCACTGCCATGCTGGTCTCGAGCATCGTCCTCCTTCTCTCTTTGTCTAGAAAGAGAGTGCCTCTTCCTGCACGCGACATTTCTCAGCTTCATCAAGTGAAAGCACCTCGCTCTTGCTTGCTATCTTCAGGTTCTTGTTCTCGATTCACCTCTCTCTCGGGAAAAAAAGAAGAAGACATTATTGCCTAGACTCTTTCTACGATGTCAAAGAGTGCACGACTCTGAAAAAAGTTCCATTGGGGAGAGCCGCGCGGATTCTATTTCATATCTTAACACGGGTCAGACCGTTTTTGAAGCGGCGTTTGTCTTTGTGTTGCAGACGGGAGGAAAGGGGAGAGAAAGAAGAAGAGGGTGAAATTTGCCGACGATGTGAAGGAAGATTGCTTGGTGATATCGAGCACGGAGGAGTCGAAGAAGCTCGAGAGGAGCTCCAAAATGGAAGAGCAAGAGATGGAGGGGATGCAGAGTAATGGAGTTGCTTCTAGGATTGAGTGCCCGTGTTGATCCATCACATGTGAATTTTATGTACATAAGGAAGAATAAGATACCTTTCATGCTTGTCAAGAAGGATTTGTAATTGGAGAAATCAAAATCTCTCACAGGGTTTGAGAAATTCTGCAGATCAATTATCAGATTATCCTTTACCGGTTTAGCATAATACTATCGTCGCGTGCCTCATAATATGGATTTTTTCCTACTTGTAAATTTCAATGAGTGCGGGGTTAAAAAATGTTAATAAATAAAAAAAAAAGGGAAAATTTTCAATTAAGGACCTGAAGAGCCCTCATTTTCTTAAATAAAGGTCCGAAGTGGACTTTGTTTCAAATAAGAGACTAAAGTGCCCTCATTATTTCAATGACGGCATTTCAAGCCCTTATTTGAGAAAATGAAGGTACTTTGAGCTCTTAATCGAAATTTTCCATAAAAAAATTATCAATGACTTTTATGATGGGAAATTTGTTGGTAACTTATCAACAATTTCATAAAGTTCGCAACTTTATTTTTTCTAATCTGCAAATTCGCAATTTTTGAAGTCATTTATTGACTTTTATTTGTAAAGTTTATCAAACACTTCGAATTTACAAACTATTATGGGCACTTATGAATTTAAGTTAAAGTGATTTACTAACTTTTATCAAATTAGAAAACTAACTCGTTTTGGATTATCACCTTTCATTTGGTTTACTTTAATTTTTTGATTTATCAACTTTTATTAGAATACTAACTTGTTTAGCAACACCAACGTCAACTAATTCTCTTCAGAAAAAGACAACCTAAATTTCCGAGACTCGCCATCTTTTCTCCCGTTAAATATGATATTGGATTACTAATTTCAAGTTGAGTTACTTACCGACATTCATTTACCAGCTTTTCTTATTGTCTAGAAAATTTTATTTGCTTTTTTTAGAAACGCCTTAAATTATTCAATCTTGTTTTTTTAGAAATTACCAATCTTAATTAGGGTAAGTTACTAACTTTTCTGTGAATAAATCACCAACTAGTGTTATGTTACTAACTTTTATTTGAGTTATTTATCAAATTTATTTTTTCTTTTAATTACCAATTTTTCTTATATTTAATCAACTTTTGTTTATCTTTCTTAATTACGCAGTAAAATTACCAATTTTTATATAAAATTACTAACTTATATATAATTTTCCTATCAACTTTTCTCCGATACTAGTTTTGGATCACATACTCTGATTTGAGTTAGTTAATGACATTTTTTTTCAATTTACTAACTTTCATATTGAATTGCTTAATCGGGAATAAAATTGGCAATCACCAAATAAAGTTGGTTATTTATAAAACAGTTGGTAAGTTTAAGGTGTGAATAAGAAAGCTATATAAAAATAGGTAAATAAGAAGAGAAACTTTTGTTTTTATCAAATATAAGAGAAGTAGTTCATTTAGAAAATTCAAGTAAATATTGGTAAGCAATTCAGATGAGAGTTACTAAGGCAAAATTAATATTGAAACTCAAAAGGGAGTCAATGATCCAAAATTAGTTGGATGATTTAATCGAAAACAAGTTGGGAAGTCACTAAAATAAAAGATTAATAAATTCTTATTGGGGTTAGTAAATTCACGTGATTAGTAAGAAAGACAAACTAGAGACAACAAAAAGATAACAAAAGTTAACGATTTATTTATGTACTATAAGAAAGAGATAGTATTTTCATATAAATATCGGTACATTTCCGATAGATTAAAAAGAAATTAGGCGACTCTTAACTTTTTTTAACCAGTAATGTTTTCGATATGTATGGACTCTACTACACGTCCTCTCGCGGTGCCGGCAAAAAGAAGAGGTATGGCGAGAGAAGAAGCAAAATTCCAGACGCAAAAGAAAAGGTGCGTCCACCGATTTTTTGCCGGATCCATCATGGGATTTCAATTTTGGCTTCTACCATAAGATTCGTGGCATTAAAATGTCTAGCTTAGCTTTTAATCTCACCGTTGTCATCCTTTAATTCTTAATTCTTGAAAAAAAATCGTTGGAAATTTCAAGATCTCCCCGCATTATAAGACGAGAACACCGTAAGAACGCCAATTTACTATCATAACATGCTATTAATCGACCGTAAAAAAGAGAAATCCAAGAGATCATTATATAGCACATGGTATGTAATTACTATAAAACGTCGCGTCTTTATTTTTTAAGTCGAACCTTTTAATGGACCGTAAATTGAGAAAACGTACGTCCTTTTCTCAGTCGCCTACTTGGAACCTAATCACGATTTTGACTTCAGATTCAATATTCATTGTCTACCGCTCTATTAATTTATCCGGAAAAAGGGATTATCCTGTGCAATTATCACCCGTGGGTCAATAATTGTTAACTACTCCGACCATACCATTAAAAAAAAATGGAAAAAAAATAAAGCCGAGACTCATTTTTCCGCTCTATATAATCCAATCGAAGCCATCTGCTTCCTTTTTCCTCGTCTCCTTCTTCAATTATAGCACCAGAGAAGAAGACGAGGCACGGGAGGCTCGAGGGAGGCCCACCTCCATAGCCAGGCTCTGCTGCGTTAGGTGATGAGCAATTCAGGGAAAGAGAGAGAGATGGGGGAGGAACATCATTGAAACCCATGATTCTTTTCCGCAGGTCAGAGACGTTGTTCTTTTCCGGTTGCGTTTTCTTTTCTCCTTTTTTTTTTTTATAGTAATTTTGACCGACGGATTTAGGAACTTGTTCTTCAGGGTCCTTTGATTCTTGATCTCTCTTTCCTCGAATCGGGTTTCTTCGGATTTGGTTCTCCTGGAGAAATCCCTCGCCGGTTGGATTGTTCGTAGCTTATCGAGGTTCTTCCTGCATTGTATTGCATATGGGGTAAGTTGTCTGATTCCCATCTCTCTTAAAGTTTAGCTCTTTTGCGATGATCTTTGGTCTGTTTAGGAGCTGGGCTGTAATTGTTGATTGGGTACAAATTTGTAAATGAATTCGGAAGTCGACGAAACTTGGAATGATCCAGCTGTGGGGAAAAGATTCTAGATGTTGTTCATTTGACTCGAGGATGATGGAGGCTTATCCATATATTGCATTTGCTCGATGAAACCAAAGTTAACCCAACCTGTCCTTTTTTGGGATCGAACGGATGTAGAGGCTATCTATAAAGTATGAAGTACCTGTTTGATGCTAAATTTTGAGCCCCCCTGGTTTTTGAAATCCAGATTGCTCATTTTGCCGATTTTGGATAGCATATAGAATTATTTTTACCTGAATGAGGAGCCGTGATTATTAAGTTTCGGCTTTTGGTCGAAACTTGATATAGAATATATGTAGTGCCCCTTCTTCTCATGAACCAAAGATCTATATGGGTCAACTAGACCGGATTCAATGAGAAGATGTAAGAGCGACATGATGCGGTGGCTTGACATGGAATGGCCAGGCCAATCTAAGTATTCTCGTTTTCATGACGTGATTTAATTAATTTACATTTTTGTTCGAAAATTGCGATGGATAAGGACAATGCATTGGTTGATGTGTATTATGTCAGGTTCTTGTTGTTAATATAACCTATGTTTTCCATTTGATGGCTTAAATGGACATGTTATTGGCACTCTCTGTGGAAACCTTGGACCACAGGCCTGCAACAGGGCGGACAAGTGACTTCAATTTTCCCTTTTTTTGTTTGATATTTAACGTGTCTTGTCTTGTCTATTAAGAATAGTTCTGCATATGACATGAAAAGCATGATTGGTGAAGCTTCTTTCTGTATAGCAACTTTTTTCCCCATTAGACAGACTTGTCCTGTGGAGGACTAGGCTCACGGTCTAATCTCCGTCTATTTGAGTGATCTGATGATTTTTCTTTCACTTTTGGATGTGTGTACTTTTTAAGGTCTATTCTGTCTACCAATTCCGAGGTGGGCTCCGTCAATGCAATGCTGAAGTTCTGAATTGTTGTTACCAGTTCAACCTGGCTTCTTCAACTAACAATGTTTACAAAATGAATTGTTAAAAAGTAGAGGTTTTCTGGCTAGGTACTGAGCAGAGGAATTGGTAAGTGGGGATGCAATGCTCAAACCCAGGCAAAGAGCACGGCTAAGAGCTGCTTAAACTGGGCCCGCCCTTTGCTGTATTTCATTTTTGGTGCTGGGGCAAAGTAATGGAGTGGACATAACTTTTTCCTCTATGAATCGAAAATGATGGTTACTTTGGCACACTCAGTGAAAGTGCTATCAACTTTGTGGGGGTTTGGTGAAGTTTCATGCATGCATATCTAATGTGGAGCAGTCATAGGCTTATATGCAATTGGCTGTAGCACCTCAATCTGCCATCTTTCTTGTTGGTATTGTCATTTTATGCTTTCGAATGTGTTCTTTGACTGAATGATATAACATTTGGAACAGAGCAGAGGTTGGCTTACATGCTTTTTGAAGCCCAAAGTAATTCAGTCAGGGGATGTTCCGCCGAAACAGGTAGAGACTCGGGGTCAAAGGGTGAAAAAACCAAGCAAGTCTGAAGATTTTTGGAGTTCTAGCACCTTTGATATGGACCACAGCGCAGTCCAGTCGCAAGGAAGCATGTCATCAATCAGTACATCACAGACCCTTAATGCACAAGGGGGTACCAGTTCTGGTGGAACTCCTGAATATGTCAATCACGGTAAGTTTATGACCACTTCTTCAATCTGTCTTCCTAGCTTGGGTTTGCACTGTATGTATCAGATGCTGTCGTGCAACATTGACGGGGAGAGTTATCCATGATCGGTGCTTGTGTCTACGCATGAGGTGGCATTATTCACTGCCGTTTAGAAGAATTTTCCCTACCATGTCTCATCTCATATTCATTACATCTGACTCTCGATATGTTTTCTGTGTATTAGGTCTTCTTCTCTGGAATCAAACTCGGCAGCAGTGGATAGGTAATAAAAAGGACGAGAACCGACCAAAACAAGTCCTAGAACCTAGACTGAGGTTAGTTCTTCATGGCTTACACTGTATCTTGTGGCCTGATAAAGGATTGCCCAGTTAATCTGGATAAATGATGCGAGTGCAACTGAGTCTGACCAGGTTGGGGTAAAAGCGCAAGAAAAGTGTAACTTAGGGCTCCTTCAGTAATTTTCTAATAAAGAGCGCAAAGTTTGTGCATGTTGATGATAGAAGGAAATTGTTCCAGCTAGAACTAGGATGCTGTCACTAATGGTGCTCCGGGATTGGTTGTAACTTGAAAGAGTATCGTTGGAAAGAGTGGACATCTCGCGTTTACTACTTTGCCCAACTTTTCTCTCTACAGAGGCCGATTTAGTGGCTTAATGTAGTGATCAGACAGCAGTGCACATTCATGTAGGAGCGTCTGTTCATCCACGAGCGAGAGCACTGATGCCTGTCTTTGGCCTGAAAGGAAGATATGAAAAATATGAGAACAGCTCATATTGCGCTTATTCTCAGGCCTTCTATGACCCAGACAAATCATTTGGCTTTGCCTGTCTTTCTAGCATTAACTTGCCATGGCCAGCTTTGAGCTTTTTCTTGATAATTATATCAATGAATGATGATTTACTCCTGGCTTTGCAGTTGGAATGCAACATACGAAAGTTTACTCGGAAGCAATAAGCGGTTTGCTCAACGTGTCCCTCTCGCAGTAAGTCGCCGTCCTTGAAAGGCTTTGAGTTTCTGTGTGATTTGTTTATTTGTTTTTGGTCTTTTTGTCTTACTTTCCATGTACGCTTTATTCCAGGAAATGGTTGATTTTCTTGTGGACATCTGGGAACAGGAAGGGATGTATGACTGACCGAGCCCTCGTTTTTTATGGGATCATTGAGCGCATTGTTTAGCCTTCCTCATGTATGTTGCAGCAGTCAACTCTGGTTAATTATCGAAAGGCGATTTTTTTTAAGGCTGAATTTGTCGTCGCAAAATTGTCAGTTTTCGTAAAGTAAACATCGTAAGATGGCGGACAAAAGGAGCTTTCTTTATAGCTGCCTGTGCTGCTTGCTATGACAAGTTATGCAGAATGCTCCCTTTCTCGCTATGCTGATTTTTTTTTTTTCCGCTTCCATTGGAACCTCTTCGACCCCCGAAAACAATAATCACGTCTGATCGTCACAATCCAATCTGGCTTGTTCAATTACTTTGTCAACAATAATGAATACCAGCTCCATCTCTACAATAAACCGAATTTGACGATGAAGAGACAACCCAACAATTGGGAGGAATTTCAGGGGGGGACATTAGAAGTTAGTCCCCATCAAGACGCTTCTCCGGGAGATTTCCTTACCCACGAAGAAACCTCCAAGCAATTGCGACGCCGGCTTCGCGGAGAAGAAAGTCAAATGCCCGAAAGACATTTCGGCTCGAGATTGACGCTGATGGTGTCTAGACGACCATTTACACGATAGTTCTGAGAGGAATATTGTCAAGTGGGACGAGCCATGTGAGGAGGCACCAGCATTGACGTGAGGAAGAGTTGGCCAGGGATGGGGGCAGCTCTTCATATACAACCAATACAAGGCCGCATGCGAAAGCTTGTTCAAGTACAAGGATGGCAGAAATTAGCGGAAGCTAACATATTATTGTCTTGCGAAAGCTCCCCGCTTTGTCCAATACATGTAGACATCTCTGTAACTTTAGTTCAAGCCTGTTCCGCGGACACCAAATACCAAAAACCGCAAATCGCTATACAAAGAGAAGAGGGCAGTGTTGAAGCATCTCAGGTAACTTTCGAATCTCTTTAACTTTTGATTCATGGACTAGCCCTAAGAATCACACATATTACGTTTGTCATTAACCATTGGTTCAATGAGGAATGAGAATTATGTCGCCGAACTCATAGCTAATATCTTCACATTATTCCTTGAATACGGGGGCCGAAATAATAAGAGCTATTAACGAGTTTAACATCTCTGTTAAAATCTACAACATCATGCTAGATAATGCTAATGTGAACACCACCCTGATCCGGAGTACAGTGCAACAACTAAATCCCGTTTGCAGTTGGATTTTCTTCCACGTGTGGTGCGTGTATTGCATTGCCTTGTGCGTGCAAGACGGTCTCCACCAGTTTTACGATTCCATGGCCAACATACGTGGGTGGGTTCAATATGTTAGATCCACTCCACTAAGTCATAGAGAGTTGGAGGTCCTATACTTGACACCAGGAAGGCAAGCTGAAGCTGAAATTCCCTCCAGACGTAAGGCCGAGGCAGAATTCAATGTACAAAATATCGAAGAGGTCTGGGAGACGATGGGAGTGCTGACGCTCTACTCCACCACCATAATGCTAGTGCTGGTCTCCTGCTGTTAACATAACAAGATTGGAAGGTTGTTGAAGTCTTTAGGGACTTCTTGCAAGTTAGCACCAGCATTTATCCTTCGAGCAACTGCTGTTTGTTTCTAAGGCATGATGTTGGTTAAATTAGCGAACAGGGAGGGCAATCCCTTGTTCTACGAAGCAGTACTAACCATGAATGCGAAATCCCTCAAATATTATAAGGACATTCCCCTTGTTTTTTTAGTGGCCGCCGTCTTGGATCCATGTTAGGAAAATTGGGGAATGGATGAGGAGGTCCCAACGGAATAGATATTACCAAGGGTGATGAATTGATTCTGGATTACATATGCTGCATACACTGTTAATTCGATAAGACGGGTTTGTTTCATGGATGGAGATGGCACCCTCATCGGGCATGGCTCGTGACTTACTGACATCGTGGAAAACAGTAGGTGCAACTTGTTTGCAAATAATTTAAAATGACTGTGGTAAAAAGTATGATTGTGTTTGCAAGAATTGACTTTAGATAAACGTGTTTAACTTGAACAAGATAACGACGGTGGCACTGTATCATCCGAATCAAGGTGAGGGATATGATTGGACATTCCGTTTGGTGTAATTTGTATCTAATTGGTATTAGGCA
>BCNH02000006.1:26062884-26075902 GCA_001662345.2 Metrosideros polymorpha var. glaberrima | reverse complement strand
TTTAAAAAAAAAAAAAAGGAAGAGGAGAAGAAGTGACGTGGCATCCTATGCATTGCCGTACGCTGTTCGAGAATCTGTTCTCACTCCACAAAATGGAAAAATTCAAATAGATTTTAAAAAAAGAAAGAAAAGGAGCATGTTTGAGAAAGGCCAAGAACAATCTCCAAGCCTCTGTCGCAAGGTAGAACCCACCTTTTCTTGATTCCTCAAGAAGCTGATCGACACTTCCTCAACAGTCTCGAAGCACACGCGCTGTCAAGCTCCTCTCCATCTATAACTCTTAACCCTCTCCAACTTCTCCTCATCAACACACGAACAGCTCAGTCTTTTTACCTGAAACCAACGTACCGGGACGATCAAAAGACATGGCGCTGGCTCGTTTGGCCCTCAAGAACTTGCAGCAGAGGTTGGGTTCGGCTTCCTATGCTCCTTCTTCCTGCAGGGCAAGCCAGATTAGACAGAGGTGGAATGGCGGTGATGAGACGGTGGTGATGAATAAGAGGTTCCTGGCAACGGCGACCGAGAAGGCTTCCGATGACAAGGAAGTCGCAGTGAGCGAGAAAGGTGACGGCAGGAGGTTCAGGCTCTTCCCCAGGAGGAATCGCAGGAGGAGCCTCTGGAGGAGGAACGAGGATGTTGACGTCCCTGCTCTTTACGGTATAATGTTTATGTCCGTTATAGATTCCTGGTTTGCTGTATCGTTTCGAAGAAGCTCCTGTTGTTTTAATGTGGAAAGATGTTAACGAGCGCAACAATTTCTTGTTTGGTTCATCCATTCGGGTTCGGATTGGTCCAAGATTAGAAGGGTATTTTATGAGAGGAAAGGTTTTACTCCCCTGGTCAGAGCAGAGGCCTACGCGGAACAAATCATGATCAAACATGTTAAATCAAACTCATTAAGACTAAGAATGTTTCTGATGCTAATTCGAACACCTCGGTTTTTAACACCTTTCTTTTTTCTTTTTTTTTGGCATTTTCCAGAGTTCTTTCCTTCTGGGCTGGGCAACGCGCTGATGCAAGCGACGGAGAACATAAACAGGCTGTTCGAGAACATGAGCGTATCGCCATGGCAACTCGTGGGCCGAGTCAAGGAGAAGGACGACCACTACAAGCTGCGGTACGAGGTCCCGGGGCTGACCAAGGACGACGTGAAGATCACCGTCCACGACGGGATCCTGACGATCAAAGGGGAGCACAAGAGAGAGGAAGAGGAAGGGTCAGATGACGAGTACTGGTCTGCAGAGACGTATGGGTACTACAAGACGAGCCTAGTCCTGCCTGAGGATGCTAAGGCGGACGAGGTCAAGGCTGAGTTGAAGGATGGCGTGCTCACCATCGTCATTCCGAGGACCGAGAGGCCCAAGAAGGATGTCAAGGAAGTGAAAGTCCACTGAGCGTGCTTTGTTTCCATGAGCGTGTGAAGTAGTAGGTTCTTGTGACCATGTCTGTTTGGTAGGCTGAGAAATCGCTCTTTGGTTTGGCTTCAGCCGTGTAGTTTCGGCTCTCCACTCGTCGATGAGTGGCTTGTTAATAAAGTTTGTTAAGGTGGCATCGACAGTATTCATGTACCAAGATGAAATATTTTCGACTTAAGAAATTTCTACATATAAATGGCGTTGATGATAACGTGAGACGATCCATTACAGCGTAAGAAATTGCGTATGCGGGACGAAAGAGTGTTAATAATAAACATCCTAGGAGCCCTGCCCCAGCATTTGATTATTGTGATCTGTTCAAATGGCTCGTGGTTTACAAGTAACTTGAATAACCAGAACAGAACTCTCATGTTATTTGTCCCTTAGTAGAATTTCTTGGTGACCACGACTGAATAAGAAAAGCTCTGCGTGTCCCTTGTAACAGACTGGACGAACTGACAGGAATTTGGTACACACTGAGGGGTACTGCTCATCCAAACGGAGTAGAGACTGTCTTCAATGTTGCTCCAAGGATGGTCCACAAACATCTCGAAAGTATAAAACTTGGGATCATCTAAAATGGGTCAGCACCAACATCTCAAGATGATTAAGATAAAAGAAATTCAAGGCATTCATTAAATACTCAGTCAAAATGCACTAATTTCCAATCTCTTCTCCTCTTCTTTCTTGTCGAATTTCTTCTCCATTGGTGAAGTATGTAAACTGTGTCTCTTCTTCAGGGGACACCCCTCATTCTGGTCTCTCTCTCTCTACTGATATTTCCTTTCCCTCCCATAAATTCCTGCCTCATTCACTAAGAATTGTCTTAGGAAGTTGTTCCTTTCTCTCTCTCTCTCTCTCTCTCTCTCTCAGTGTGTCTGTGTGTGTGAAAATCCCTGCGTCTCCATTGTTACATGCATTATTCTCTTTTCAGATACAGCACGGTTAGGAGTTGTGTGAACTGTGATGGATAGTTCAACTAGCCATTCACACGCCTCGTTAGTTGCAGTAACTTTTATCTTCGTCTTCAGTCTCACGATTCCACAGTCGAATTCAGGTAAAAAGGAGGTCATCATATTCCTTTCTCAATTGGGTCACCCTTCTACTTTTCATCTTATATCATGTCATATCATCAAAGTTTTTCTTTGGGATCGTTTCTATACTCAATATTTTACCAAGTGACGCTTTTCAATTTGTTTCTTCTTTCGTAGGTGAGAGCCTGAAGCAGGGAGAGATGGTTCTGGGCTCGAGGCCTCCGCATTGTGTGGACAAGTGCCTCGGTTGCATACCTTGCGTGCCGACTCTGGTTATTCCAGGCTACCAGAAGAAGCATTTCGGGACAACGTCACGTGAAGATCGCAGCCGTAACTTCCGGACGGAATGGTTCAGAACATCACCCTCGCATGACGACGACGATAGTTACTATCTCCTCTCATGGAGATGCAGGTGTGGAGACAAGATCTTTCGTCCTTAAAGACTCCAGCAAAAGGAAAGCACCCGGAATTAGTGTTATGTAGGAAGGATATATAGCCCTTCTGTAGCTTGCTCGCGTTGATGTCCCGACTCCAAGTCTTGTATGGGGGTCTTAATGCACAAACGCCGTGAACGTATTTCAAGTAATGAAGCTGCTTCTCTGTATTATTCCTACTTGTCCTAGCCCGATTTTACTCGAAAACTTCGCGTGGAGCAATCGAGAGGCCTAATACAATTTGCGCCAAAGGGAACGGGATGGATCATGCACATCAGGCACATCGTCATGTCGCCATGAGCAGATGAAAGTTCATCGAGAGAACAGAGAGGGGCTCTTGGAAGTCGCATCTTGATGTTGCCGGTTCAGGAAGGCTCGTTCTCAATATCGTACAGAAATCGCAAGTACGATCCTCCTTTTTCTGTCTCTGCTCGCTCTGTATCATACCATCGCTTCATCTGTGTTCGCAACATTATTGCGCCTTCCCTCAACTTGAATATTCACTACTCAAATTTGTCAATAGCACTACACTCCAAGCTACTCATCTATCTTTGTAAGGTTTTATTTCGCCGACTTGTGCCGCTTTGCCTCCAAACCGTTGTCTAAACTTGCCTAGTTTATGGACGAAAATCACGTTATGTCGCTACCAGTTTCGTTTGGTCATTCTCATTGACAGTTCCGGAACGAAATAAAGAAAAGTAATTTACCAAGTGGCGGACCTACAGAAAGTGCATGGCTTCAACTGGAAAATAGAAATTAAAAAAAGAAAGATGACAGATCGATTGGAAAACTTCAAGGGTTCAGATTTCCCAAACCGGTGAAACTCGAGGTACGCGAACGAGAGAGAAAATCTTTTCTAGGGGACAAAATTGAACATCAAGCCTTATAGTGGAGTCAAAATGAAAATCAAACTTTTTTTTGGTTGGGCCCATGTATTGGGCCTTAGCTTCCACCCAACCAAGCCCAGCTCAAGTCAACGTGATTCGCGATCTTTCCAATCTCTCAAAACAAAATGGAAACTTTCATTTCATCGAGCAGCAATTAACCCCCTCCCTCCCTGCCTCTCTCTCTCTAGAAAATGCCGATTCTCTCTCCTCCGACGTCACTTCACGCGCCACCACCGAACTCGACAGTTCCTCTGCTGTTCTCCTCCTTCCCCATCTCCTGCTCTCGATTCTGCGCTTTCCACTTCATATCCAATCACGCTTTATCTTCTCCAATCAGTCTTCGCCGTCCGTTCCTGCCATCCAGCGCTCGGCCTCGCCGCCACCGCCTCGGGGCTGCTCGTGGTCCGCCCTCGCCGCCAGAGTCCGGTCCTCCGCCCGACAATGGCTCTCGTGAGCTCAGAAGTATGCAATTTGACTCTGCTAAGCTCGAAATTTCCTTTCGTTGGATTAACCTTGATGTGCCCATGTGTACATTCTTCGATTTTGCGTATGCTTATATTAAACATACATGCGCCTGTGTATCTCGACCTTAACTTTATGTTTCAGCGTTGGTCAGGCCATTACCATTTCCAATTGTGTTAAGTTTGGCTGAATGTTAAGTTGGGTTCTATTGGCTAGTTTCTTTAGCATTAGAAGTGGAATAGCTCGGTGGTTGATTCGGATTATGTGGTCTCTTTAAATTAAATCATTTTAAATCGTCTCATTTATATGCATGGGTGCCCTTTACCACGCGAATATCGGGATTCTGTAGGTTATTCTTGCTCAAAGTATACTTTAGATATAACTTACGTTGATCGTGCTAGTTTGTAAATAGGAAAGCGATTTGAATATGTTTGTGGGCACGGTATAAATTGAATTATAATTAGATTTCTTGTGTTCTAATGTGAATGATTGCCCGTGCTTGTCAATAGTGCTTGCATTTGTGATGTGATGGGGCCGCATAGAAATAGTATCACAGATTATAGAAGCCGGCTCTCATTGTATGGACCTTATTCTTATTCTTATGATATAGATGTTGACCGTAGTAAATGCTAGTTGAGGTAAAATCTCTTGATTGATTATTAGTTGAGATTAGTATGCACTACAAGGTGAGCTTGAGTAATTTTATGTTTGAATTATGTGGCTTTGTTTTCTCATTAATAGCGCTTCAAACCTTGACATGTTGGAAAGGTTAGTCTGCAAATCTATGAGAGGCAGAATAGTGTTGTTGGATGTTTTCGCCTTGTTGGTGCTGATTAGGTTAGGTGGAGGTGGTGGGGAATGATTACTCAGAATCAAAATCTTCAGCCATCATGGAGACTGCTAGAAAGTGCTTGCATTTGTGATATGATGGGCCACCTAAGAATAGTATTGCATATTATAGAAGACAGATCTCATTGTATGGACCTTATTCTTATGATATAGATGTTGAACGTAGTAGTGCTAGTTGGGGTAAAATCTCTTGATTGATTATTAGTTGAGATTAGTATGCATTACAAGGTGAGCTTGAGTAATTTTATGTTTGACTTATGTGGCTTTGTTTTCTCATCAATAGCGCTTCAAACCTTGACACATGGGAAAAGTTAGTCTGCAAATCTATGCGAGGCAGAATAGTGTTGTTGGATGTATACGTCTTATTGTGTGCTGATTAGGCTAGGTGGAGGTGGTGGTGGGAAATGATTACTCAGAATCAAAATCTTCAGCCATCATAGAGTCTACTAGAAAGACATTTAAAAATTAACCATCCTTCAAAGTGGGCTCACTGTTTAGGAAGCGCACATGAGAGGAACTTTTAACAGGCTTTTCTGTTATATCGGCAAGTAGGAGGAGATGAAAGCTGGGAATGAAACTCATGACTTCTTGGGTGTCAACCAATGCTTGGCTGATCCTTGTCCTGCTAATTTTTTAACAACTTGTGGATATTTTGGATAGCGTCGCTCTGCTTGCGGATTTTGCTTTAGGGTGGCAGGCATGGACACTTGGGGCTTATTTTGCATGAAGTCCTATTACCGTTTGCTAAATTGCCCCAAAAGGATAAAAAGGCTTGAATTTTGAATCCTTTGCCAGAGAAGTGGGCTGCTCTGCATTGCACCAAAAACACGAGTTTGCTTGTAGTCAACATCATGGGCTGGGAAAGTTCTGATCTGTGATCTATCTTTGTCGTTATTACTTTTCCTGTCAAGATATACCGCGACACTGTCTGAGAGATGCAATTATGGCTCAAGCATCAGTTTTGAGCCTATTGATTTGCGCCTGATGTTCATTTAATTTTTTCTCTTCATCCGGAGCAGGCGTTGCAGCATCTTTATCTAGACTTCAGGACAGATTGCAGATTTTCTTTGCAGTTCTTTTCTGGATGTCTCTGTTTTTCTGGGCCTCTGCATGGGACAGGAGAAATAGACCAAGCAAAGGATCAAGATCTAGAAGATGATCTAGTTAGTTCTGTTTTGTACATAGTACTTGCAAGTGTAATACTTACAGCTTAGGATACGAAGGATATTCAAATAGATGGTGGACACTGTTCCTATTTTCTTCTTATTTAATATGTCCAAGTTCTGTAACAATTGCAATGGCGAAACTTATCTAAGATATACATTCAATTTGGCAGGATTTAGGTTCATTTGATTATCTTCTATCAGAGCATTATCTTGTTTAGCTTCTTTGATTTACTACACCATTGGAGGAGATAGATCTCCAGACGAGTATCCCAACTGGATTTTATTGTCTTTTCTCTTTCCCTTTTTAAGCATAGCGGCCTTGATGCTCCAGATTGATATCGTCCATCCCGGAGATATGATTAATCTCTGTCGATCTGATCTGTTCATGGGGGGTTTGTTATGCTTGCCGCCAGTCACAGTACCTTATTTGGGACAGCGAAGCAGAATCAAGTCCTAAACGGTGGAGGCACCGCTGCGCGATGTTCTCCTTGTATTTCTCAAAGATACCATCTATTGTAATCGTTCTCAAGGGAAATGTCGGATCACTATAATTCTATTCACATCAGGGTGGCATTGGGGCACAAGAACAGTTCTTAAACCGTGCAAAGATTAGCCTCTAAATGAGTATGTTCTTGCGCATTTACCTCAGAGCATCTGTGGTCATTTTAATTTTAGCCCTTTTGTATGTACCAAGGGAACCTAATAAGGATGAAGCTAGTAATTTCTATAACGATTGAGTCGTCGAGGAAAGAACTAATCGAGGTTCATGTAAATTCGAAGATACTCTCTCCACCTAAAACTGTTACCGTCACAACTGAGCGTCTTTGTTCTCCAGATGGAATTTTTGAGACCTTGTGGCCTATTTTGGAGGAGGAGGAGGAGGAGGAGGAGGAGACTGATGAACGCTCATGCTCGTCGCTGTCAATCCCAAGTAATAATTGAGATCGCAGCCCACATTTGTCGGTTCTTCATTTGCGAAACTCGCGGGTGGTAATCGATTCGTCCCGATGGTATTGGTTTCACGCGAGTTATAAAGCATGGGACAACTTTTCTGTACGAATGTCATGCGTGGCGGTGCGCTCGTAATCCCACGAAATAATAAAAAACGATGATAGAAACAAGTAAAATTATTCAGAAATTATTGCGATTGTCTTTTCTGGGTAGCCCTTCGCTACTGGCCAGCGACAACTCTGTCACACTCGGGAGCAAGAAACAAAGCAATAGAATCCAAAAGATGGCAAATCGTCGTCGCAAAGCAGTCGCTTTCTGGAATTCTACATCTTGGGAAAGTACCAAGTGTCGCGAATCATATGGAGAGCAGGGAAGAAGAGCTGCAGACGATAATGAAAGTCGCTCGTCTCCCTTATTTACGTCATCATCTTGTCACTCGAGAAACACAGTGCCGCCCGCCCAAATTCTCAGATGAACTTCTTGCGGACGTGCTGGGCGTTAGGAGCGCATGCTCTTTCGAATACTTGCTTCCTCAGTGGGCTCATTTATATTACGTCGCCACCATTTATGGGGTGCGATGGAGAACGTCATACACTTCACTGGAATTCTATGGCGACAAGACAACTTTGGGTGCGAGTTCACTCTACACAGTCGCTTGTCTTATCTGTTTTCTTTTGCTGTGCTCCAGTTGTTTTTGTAATTTTTCAGCTGTTATTATCATCTCAATCCCGACTAAACATATTTGTTATGTGTATATCTATTACAACATCCACTAAAAAAAACTCAAGTTAATAGGTGGAAGGAGACTATATGTATATAAAGAGCATATAAAACACATTGTCAAGCGATGTGTGACAATATTTCAACACCCCTCTCACGTGCAATGACAAACTATTTCAATATGTTTAGTATGCTCATGGAAGACATCATTATGTGTAATGATAGCACTTCAGTTGTTGTAATAAATGATTGTTCCACCGTTATGACGGATGCCTATGTCTTCTATTAACTATCGCAACCATAGAAATTATGATGTTGTATTGGCAAGAGTACGATATTGTGCTCTTGTGTTAGATCTTGCGACAACAGTTCGTTTCTTGTTACGCCATGAGATAAGTGAAGAACCTAGAAAATAAGCAGTAGCCTATGGAACGACGGTTAAGAGGATTTCTAACCTAGTCAACATCAGAATAAGCATTCAACTCTAAGGTAGAGTGAGCAGAAAAGTGAAGACCAAAATAAGGTACTCTTGACATATTGAAAAATTTGAGAAACAACTGCAAGTGAGTTGTACGCGGCACGGTCATAAACTAACTGATAATATGAACAACATAAGGGATTTCTGGATGTAACAATGAGATATACAAAGATTGCCAAACATATGTAGATAAAGTGTAGAATTTGGAAGAAGAGTCTCATCTTTGTCATCAAATTTAGCATTAGTCTTAATGTGAGTGGTAGCAACCTTGTTATCAAAGAATCTCGCTCAAAAAAAGAAGATTAGTGGCATATTTTGCTTGAGAAAGATAATGACTGGATGAGCAACCTCCAAGCTTAGAAATAGTTGAGTCGCCTAAGATATTTAATTTCAAATTATTGACTAATATATTGTTGGAGTTTTGTAATGGCACTATGATCGTCACTAGTAATAAGTATGGCATCCACATTTAATGATAACGAAGTATACCCACAAGATGTTCGCTAAGCAAAGAGAGCATTGTCATAGGGACTGGATTAAAATCCAAGATGTATCATCAGGGAATTGAACTTGAAATACCATGCACGAGGAGCTTGCTTCAATCCATTGACACATTTCGTTAGAAGCATTAGTGTATTAGGAGGAGGTCCATATATAATTATCCATTTTTAACATCCATCTGGAAGAGAGGCCATCGCTTAACAGAAGCTCTAGCAAGAAGATTTTGAATAGAAGTAAGATGTGCAACTCGAGCGAATGCCTCATCATAGTCAATGCCAGACTCTTAAGTAAAACATTTTTCTTTTAGTCAAGCTTGTAGCGTTCCACCATACCACTTGCCTTTCCTTTGATTTTATACACCCGTTCACAACCTATGGCAAACTTTCCAGGATGCAAATCAACCAAATCCCAACTATGAGATTTGTCTAATGCTTGCAAATCATCTGCCATTACTTGCTGCCAAAGAGGATTAGTACGAGTTTCTCTATATGTGCAAGACTAGTGAAAAAAAGCAATAGTAGAATAACAATAGAAATCACGAAACCGAATAAAATGTTGACTTACACGGGTGGAATGATGAACAGGAGAAGAGGGAATAACCAAGAATTGAAAATTGGCGGATGACACAAACATGTCAAGAGCTACCAACATATTTGCAATGTGAGACAATATTTCAATTGGTTTAGATAAGTCTTAATTAAGCCTATTAATGTGACCATATTTAGATGGTAACGAACGAAAAAGAGACGCATATATTTATACATATTTTTCTCTATTACATAACTATTGCTCCAGTTCATGTTAAATACAAAAATGATAGTACATATCCCAAAACTATTCAATTTGTATTCGAAAAAGGAAAGGTTTCTCTCATTAAGTTAAATGCCTTAAACATCCAAAAGTCTAGTTTAGTCTAATATGTTAGATATGTCTATTTCACAGGACTTTTTTACTTCTTTTTTTTTAAAATAATTAATAGGCCTAATTAGTGAGGAGGAGACAAGTTTATATACTAGATAGATATAAAGACATGATATTTCTTTTTATTTTCTGGTAAAACAACGAATAACAAAATCTGAATTAGCATGTGTGGGTATTTTCCTGCTTCGAACTAGTTTCTGATGTCTAGGAAATAAAGGGTGATGGTGATACATTACACCATCATCTCCATTAGCATGGATTAGTGAGTCTATAAACATATGTGGGTCACTTTCTAACATCTTATCTGATCCACATTATATCTCGTAAAAGATCATTACCACCTCGGTTATCCTCGTGCTCATTGAACAGTCAGTTCGTGTTGCTTCACTCTTCTATAAGATGCCTCCCTCTCCTCTGTCTGTCCTCAACGGAGGAAGATCTCTTCCCCTCTCTCTCTCTCTCTCTCGCTGAATGCTTCCTCTCTGAAACTCTTTAGACCCCACAGAAGTCCAAGATCGTAAGCAAAACAATGCTTTTAAGATGCTCCTCCACGCCAATACTCAACTCATGGCTTCCACACTCGAGAGACTCTTCACCAGAGCACGACCTCCAAGCACGTCATCTCCCAATAACCAGATCGCTGTCCTTAATGACGCCGCTTTTGCCCTCTCCACCTCACTCTGATGAACCCGCTAAGAAAGGGATGACGTCCACCAAGCCACAAGCCTTGGCTGAGACCAAAGCCCATGACCCTCCAAAGCTCAAAAAGAAGAAGATCAAGCTCCCTCAGAGCCCTAACAAGGTCAAACCAACCAAAGCTCCATTTTGTTCAGTGAAAAACGATGAGGATCAAGAAGATGCAAAGCCCAACTCAAGACCAGGGTCTTCTTCGATGAGGAGGCTGCTTTCGAGTTCTGGGCTCGAGGGGGCTGTTCTTGGTGAAGAGGGTTGCGATGTGGTGGAGAGAGAGAGTGGGCTTCAGACCCTGGTTGCGGGTGGCGGAATGGGAAGTGGCGGAAGCAGCGGGATTTACGGGGGAGGCGGTGATGTTGGCGGCAGAGGAGGATCGGACGGCGGAGACGGAGGGTTTGGATTCTACGAGAATAACAAGAATCCTGGTAGTGATAGCACCGATGCTTATTACAGGAAAATGATTGAAGCCAATCCAGGGAATGCTCTTTTGCTCGGGAACTATGCCAAGTTCTTGAAAGAGGTATAATCTTAAAGTTCCTCTTTTGATTATAAAAAGATATCTCTTACCACTGTAACTTCATTGAAGTGAATGAATTTCACTATTGTGAGCTCGTATGTTCAGCCTAATCTGATGATTTCAAGATGTTCCTTTTAAGTACTTTTGATCTGGATTGTCAGTTTTTCTGATTGCGGAAATAATGGATTTGAATGGAACATCTGATGCAACAGAGACAGAAATGAGTAATGAGGAGAACAATTTGGGCATTCTTTATTTTGTGGGTCTGTGTTGCTGGTAATTCATGAAATTGGGGTGATCCTTATGCTGCAACCAGGTTCGTGGAGATTTAGCTAAAGCAGAGGAATACTGTGGCAGAGCAATTCTGGCTAACCCGAACGAAGCGAACGTCTTGTCGCTCTACGCGGATCTTATATGGCAGACACACAAGGACTCCCATAGAGCTGAGAGTTATTTTGATCAAGCAGTTCAAACTGCTCCTGAGGATAGGTATGTATCAACATAAGTTGCTTCTTCCAGTACAACCCTTCATTAGTATTCCTAGCTCAAGTAATGAAGTGATTGTAGGTTTTGGTGGGCTTGGATTAAAAATTATGGGTACTCATTAATTTACCTGGCGCTTTAAGAACTAGTTGGAAAAATTGATCAAGTAGGTTTGAAGAAGTCCGATGGCAAATTTCTAATGTTATTCTCAGGTAAAAGTTGGTTTTGTTGCAGAGATACTTGACATCTAAGTTCTGTTTCATTCGTTGCAGTCATGTCCTGGCTTCTTATGCCAAATTCCTGTGGGATGTTGAGGAGGAAGAAGAGGAGGAGGATCAACATGGCAACACTCGTCCAACTGATTTCTTACAAGAAGCTCCTCACCACCACCCTCTCACTGCACCTTAGTAAACAACCCCCTCCTACTTGCTTGAAGACGTAGCAAAATCTATGTGAGCAGTATAACATAATAGCCGAAAAGAATAGCTTCCCTCTCTTGTAATTTCCGGTCAACGAATAAGCTGACTGTAACTATATGTTCATACCCGAAAGAAAATATTACTATCTTTTCAATTTCCTTTTCTTGGCCCAATTTGGCTTCTGCATATTGAGCTAAGTAAAAATTGATTCTGCCAACACAGTTTCTGATCTGCAAAAAAATGCATTTTTATGAGAAGGTACATAGGTGGCTATGGCTATATAAACGACAGAGTTTCCTATTTTGAGCAAGCAAATTGAATTACAGTCGGTGCTGATCAAGCCTCATGTTTCTTCTCTATTCTTCCTTGGGAAAATATATATGCACGGTGCAGGTTCAATGATACAATCAATCTGATTCTTGCCTGCCTTCAAGTCCTTATCATGGAATTTCTCTCCGTTGAAATGTCCCCTTGTGGAGAAGATGCTATTCGTGTGGTAGAATATATTTCATGTATGACAACAAAATCATGAGATATTTTCTCGTATGGCCCTTGTAATTGTGGCTGCATTAGTCCTGGGAATCCGAGGGACACAGGAATTTGACCCTTGAGAGTGCAAGAACACGGCTCCTATTTTTGGCCGGCCCTAGTTTTATAAAAATGGAATAAAACAAAATAAATGTCTATGTCGACAGAGAGAGAGAGAGAGAGAGAGAGAATAGATGGAGATATTTTTGGCACTCAAGATCACTGTGGCCACCACCATACTCATTTCGATATGGAGCTCTTTTCATCACAACATTGACTAAGTTGGTTTTAATTGATTATAGTAATCAAAGAGGCTTTTCAGAGGAGGGCCCTCTATAATGGCAACACAAAATATAAGAGATTAAGTATAATGAAAGTCTTAAAATTTATCATGAAAATATAAATGAGTTCTAAAACTTTAAAAAAGTGCAAATAAGTCCTAAAACTTGTCATAAAAGTGCATTCAAATCCTAAAAATTTAACAAAATGCAATCGAGTAATAAAAATTGTCTTTAAAATACAATCAAGTCTTAAAATTTTCAAAAAGTGCAACCAATAAA
>BCNH02000006.1:26030941-26042580 GCA_001662345.2 Metrosideros polymorpha var. glaberrima | reverse complement strand
AGAGCAGAGAACAACAAAGTGCTGACGTCGAAGGGAAGATATTTATAGTCTATAGCAGAGGGAGGAGACGCGGAGGGATTCTGGGCTTCGTGGTGACGAACGGATTATATTAATGTGGTGTGATTAAAGGGGAAGGTGTTCAGCGGGTGAACGAACGTTAAGGGAGTGTTGTAATCTCCAGCTATAGTTTCCTATACTTATGTCATTTTTTTATATCCTAATCACACCCCCAAATTAAAATTAGGAACGTCTCGAAACTTATTCTTCCCTCGGTTCGGCTTAAAAAGATGGTGCGTGAGTGAAATATTGAACCTAGATTCACAAAAATTGAACTGGCCGAACGGACTGAATTCTTGATATGAAGTAAATCTTAATTCGGCAAGTCAGTTCGAGGAAATCGGATCTCGTGTCGTGTATATGCTATGGACTTGTTTCTTGATTGAAGTTTTTCAAGAAAGCAATTTGCGATTAGGAAGAGATGTCTTTTGTAAGGGCCGTGTTAATAAGCGTATTCAAAATTCTTTTTAAGCATATTCAATTTTCATAACATTAATTGTACAAATTTCGAGAAGAATCATTCCATTGCGAGTGTTAGTATTTTCTTATTTAATTGCTTGATAAATGTCTTCAAGTTTTGGAAGCAAGATACTCAAAAATAAATTGGTAAGTGAAGATATCTTTGTTCCGCATCTCATATCCTTTTCATTATTTTCGTTTTCATTACTAAAGGAACGCGCAGATCACACGAGTAAAACCAAACAAGTATGTAAATTGCCCCCGTCGTACTGAGTTCAATGAGATCGTCGTCCGAGTAAGCTCCGCGTCGCGAAGCCACCAACCCAGTGGCCTATACCTTCACCTTGATTTGCAGGAAAAAGTTGAACTCCTTACCTTTGCAATTCATGAAGATCAACGTCGGCGTCCCAACTTGTTCTATCCTAGTGGGAAATAGGCAAGAAAATAAAGGGGCTGTGAAAAGTATATGGCCCCTCTTTCCACCAAGACCATATGTTCATCAGCAGCATCTGTCAAATCGGCCCCGGTTCAACCCAAGAGGACAAACTGGAAGAGAGTTGGTGCGTCCAAATTCTAAAGTCAAAAGATTTTTGTTGATTCGAGAGCTCAAAATGTTGGTTGCCACCGGCACTCGAAAAATGTGTGGATTACATTGGTCTGAAGTTGAGTATGTAGCAATCAAGAGCAGTTAAAGTTGAATTTGTGAAATCTCACAAGCGACCGAGAGATGCATAATTAGAACTGACCTCTACGTAGATTAGTTAACCCAATAGGAGTAGGACAGCGGCGAAAGTTTGGATTTTTAGCTTGATGTTGCGCTAATTAATATAGTGAATTTTTTTAATTTTTTTTTGCTCAGTAAGGCTTATATGTAGTGAATTTGGTTGGGTGTATGCATAATATATATTTAGAATAATTAGGATCATCCCAATTTAAGGTAAGTAATTAAGTCAGGTTTTCCTGATTGATCTGAGCTGAGGTTTGAGAGGGTTTTGATTTTCTTGAGAGCCGTTTTACGAGTGTATCGGTGAATCGATGAGATTGTCTATTTTAGATTTGGTGTGTTGGATGTGCTCACTCACAATATCACTCTCCCTTTTTTTTGTTAATTGAGTGTCGCTCTCCTTTCTCCAATAATTAGAAATACATAAGAAAAACAACCCATCATCGAGGGCAAAACACCAAATGGAATGTGCCCCAGGTGTAAATCGAAACTAAGGCGAACGAAGTCCCACGTCAAGCATATAGAGACGAGTTAAGTCGATTGCACTCCCGACTTGGCGAGTCCTTCATCGCCCCCTTCTAGAGCCAACGTGCCGGGCTTTCACTAAAAAAAAAAATAAGGTTTTAGCAACGGCATTTGCGATGAAAACTTTGGCAAAATTCGTCGCTAAATGAAGTTGCGACGAAAATTGCAAAGAAAAAAATTTCTTCGCCAATTCGGCGTCGCAAAATTTAGCGACGAAAACTTTCAATTTTCGTCGCTAATTTGCGACGAACTCTATTCGTGGCAAAATTCATCACTAATTTGCCACGAACCAAATTCGTCGCTAATTTGTCACGAACTGTATTCGTGGCAAAATTCGTTGCTATTTAGCGACAAAGGTTTAGCTACGGCATTTGCCACGAAAGTTGCGACGAAACTAGCAACGAAAAGAATTTTGTCGCCAACTTACATTACAAAATTTAGCGACGAAAAATCGTAACTTTCGTCGCTAAATTGTGACGAAAATTCTGCTACAAAATTCGTCGCTAATTTGCCATGAACGCGAAATTTGAAATAATTTAACGATGAAATTAGCGACGACATTTTTTTTACGATGTCTTTGATAATATGTCTTTAGCAATGAATTTTGCCACGAACATTGTTCCGGAACGAATTTAGCAACGAATTTTTATTAATTCTTTTGCAATGAACTTTGCGATGAAAAACATTACCAAAAAAAAAAAAACTGTGACAAAAAATTACTTAAGATTCATGTGTGAACTTTGTCCTCAATCTCTTCTTTATCGCCTGCTGGTGTGGCACCCGAATTGCTGCTGCCCTGCCTCCGCCACTGTCCTCCTGCTCATCGGACTCGGAGGGGCCCGAGTGGGAGTGGGCTCCAATGCTATAAGGGATGATCATCTGGTGGTGGAGTGGTGAAGGTGTTCTTGAGGAGATGAGAGTGCCTGCAGCTATAGGCTGAGCACGTGAGGGCTTCAATGGTACCTTCCTCTCCGCTAGGCATGAACTCGCCGCACTCGTCCATGGCCGTCCCTCCCATGGAAGCTGCATGGTTCTTGAGGCACTCTTTGTACTTTACCACCTTCTTGTAGGGCATCACATGCTGGTGCTGAGGCTGAGAAGAGATAAGAGAGCGGGCGAAAGAGAAGAGAGCGAAGATAGAGAAGGCAAAGAGATTTTAAAGGGTGAAATTTTACTCAGCCACGAAATTAGCGACGAACATTCGAAATCAGCGAAAGATTAAGTGGACTTTAGCGACGAATAAAGTTTTGCGATGAATTTAGCGACGAATAATTTTGCCACGAATAAGTAGCGACGAATTTAGCGACAACTCATTTTTGCGACGAATGTAGAGACGAATACTTTTGCGACGAATAATTAGCGACGAATCATTTTGTGACGAATTTAGCGACGAATCATTTTGTGACGAATTTTGCGACGTATATGTAGCGACGAATCATTTAGCGACGAATCATTTAGCGACGAATAAGTAGCGACGACTCATTTTGCGACGAATGTAGCGACAAATAAGTAGCGACGAATTTCGCGACGAATAATTTTGCGACTAATAATTAGCGACGAATTTAGTTACGAATCATTTTGCGACGAATTTAGCGACAAATAAGTAGCGACGAATCATTTTGCGACGAATAAATAGCGAGGAATGTAGCGACGAATAATTTTGCGACTAATAATTAGCGACGAATTTAGCTACGCATCATTTTGCGATGAATTTAGCGACCAATAAGTAGCGACGAATCATTTTGCGACGAATAAATAGCGATGACTTTAGCGACGAATCATTTTGCGACGAATGTAGCGACGAATAATTTTGCGACTAATAATTAGCGACGAATTTAGCTACGAATCATTTTGCGACGAATTCTCTTTCATCGCTATATCTGTCGTAAATTAGCGACGAATTCGCTTTCATCGCTATATCTGTCGCAAATTAGCAACGACTTCGCTTTCATCGCTAATTTTTTGTGGCTAAATCCTTCTTCTTTTTTTGTAGTGTTTGTAAGCACGCAATCCATTCTACATCGCTTATGTGAAACATCTGTCAATAAGTTTGTCCACACCGCCATTCTTCTCTCTTCAAAACTTTGAATTATTCACCAAGTGAAATCGAAATCATAACTTTCGAAAGATATTGTTGGTTTCACGAGTGGATTCTTTCGTCCGCACTAGACGTATACTCGACGGGGGAACCTCTTTGAAAGTTAGATTAGTCATCTTGCATCTGCTCGTGGCTTTTGTTTTCGTCCCATCCTCGTGCCATCTTTCGGGCTTGTGAGTGGTCCTCTTTCAGCCGTTTTCATCTTAAATGGTAATTGCCAAAAGCAAAGTAGCAATGTGAAGCAATGAAAGTGGGGGGAGAACGTCGAAGTTGGCCCGTCCCATTCAATCATGCACGGATTATCAAAGTTGGCCCTGGCCCCGTCCTTTTCGATCATGCATATCTTATGGAACAGCTTTAGTGTTCCAGATTTCGCACGTTGTTTTGTAGAGATTGGCCTCCACGATTCGATTCGGTTGATAAATAGTGGCAGAGCGTTTAGCTTTAGGATGTTTCGGTAGCATTTTCTCAAAAAGGGTATCGCAAGAAAGATCGGTTCACTTAGTTTTTACTTTTTAGGGCAATACATACTAGCCCATGCTTTAGGCCCATCAGGGTTTCTGAAAACCAGGTCCGGTTCCTCTTGCAAAACCACTTCGATTGGAGGTCATTTCAGTAAATTCATTACGAGTCTTATAGATTTTCTACCATAAAGATGACACCAGCCTGCCCACTGGCCTTGTGGTTGGTCTTGAATTAGGATCAATTCCGAGGTCGTGGGTCCAAGGAATGGTAAGAGAGAGGAGGAGAAGTGGAGAAAATGAGGTATTCTAAAATACCTCCTTTTTTTATCTTCTCTTTTCTACATCATTATGTGCATTCGTATCATGACAATCGATACATGTATTTTTTAGAAAAAATTACCAAAAAGGCTCTAAATTTATTATAATTGTGCCAATTCAGTCTTAATTTTTTTTTGTCAGTTCAATCCTAAAATTTTTGCAATCTTTCCAGTTCAGTTGATCCAGTGAATTTTGGCCGGCCGACAATAGAATATTTTAATTTTTTTTTTCATTTTTTTTCTTTGTTTTTCCCCTCACCTGCTTTTTCTTTTTCTTTTTTATTAAAGTTCGAGAATTTTTATAGTACGTGGGAAACATCATTCTCTTGCCCTTCGGTGAACTAACAAGACCCCACCGCCAGATGATTGATCGGTCTTCTTGTATCGGTAAGGTAGTGCATCTGCAGGAGTCAAAAGTAGAAGAAACGTGTCAAGAAATTGAGTTTCATCCCAAAAATATCAGCAACAAATTACGGAGTCACACAAAAGAAAAAAAAATTGGAAAAATAAAAGAAAAAAAATCCCCATTACAGATAAATAGGCAAATACCCACTATTCCATTTTCCCTCGGATGATGAAATCGCCATTAAAAATCAAAACTTCACACGCGACTACAAAACTCCGGGAAATGCAGATGAGAGTTCGGTACAGAGGGAAGGGGAAGAAGAACGCACCCGACGACTTGCCGACAACCTTTGTTGTAGCGCTGCAAATGCCTGCCCGTGCGGGAGACCAGAGAAACCACGTCCTCGATCTGGACGGAGAAGATTTTAGCGGGCATTTTCTTGGCCAAGAAGGAGAGGAGGAAGTTCACGAGGTTCGGCTGGAGGAAGAAGAAGGGGAGGGGAGGGAAAAAAAAAGAGAGAAAAAAAAGAAGAAAAAATTAATAAAAAATATTAAAATATTATGTCGCCGGCCAGCCTGCCAAAATTCGCCGGATGGACTGAACTAGAACAATTGCAAAAGATTTAGGACTGAATTTGCAAAAAAAAGTTTATGACTGAATTGACACAACTATAATAGATTTATGATTTTTTTAGTAATTATCCCGTATTTTTTTGCTACTGTCTTCTAATTTAACCACATTTATCCAAAACTTGCAAGATTGGTTAGACGAAGCGAGATTCCTTTTGACAAAATGATTTTCCGTCTTTGTATACGAAAACATGAAGTTGAAGCTCGATTGTCACGTCAAATAAATAGACTTTTACATCATAGGTAACCGAGTATCTTTAGAATAGGTCGATTTGAAACAAAGCGAATGCTTGACGTAAATACCATTCTTCCGATTGTAAGCTTACCATACTGTACTTTAAGCCCCAAGACTATCTACTTCAAGATGTTCTTAGGTACATCATAACGAATGTTGAAGCCTAGTCAATGAGATTAGACATAGAAAAAAAGAGCTTCTTGATGGTCATATCATGCGCATAGAGTCCTGCCGACTAAAGAGTAAGGAAGCTCACGGTTTAGAGCGATAAACGTAATAAAACCAGGTGATACGATAAAGAGAAGAATCATAAGACAGAGAAATGATCGGTTGGTATTATGAAATACATTAGACAAGTCCACGACGAAAAGGCCCAGGACCAAAAATAGTCGTAGGAACCTCGATTGGATGTGCTTGAGGCCCATCGCCAGATTTTCTTAAGAATGATAGCACTTCATGCTATAAAATCAAGGTCTAGATCCAATTCCACCCAACTGTCTATACCCATCAACCTTAAAATACAAACTGTTCTATGTATTTCTTGTGAAGCTTGTGTTGCCAAATGCTTTTGTGGCCCCACGTTTGGTCATAAAATGTTACAATCACGAGGATCACGAGTTCGAGGCGCTGCTGAAGGAGAAAAGCGAAAGAGGTTCCATTCAACCATTCATTAAGTGGCACAAGAATATTTCATGAGTTACGATGGTCACATGCAGTTCGATCTTACGAAACAAATAATTAGCGAAGCGCGCAATTTTAATAAAGCCACAATGCAACTTTTACATAAATCTTTGCATTCAAATGGAGTTACATTCCATCCCCACTTTTCTCCTCCGTCCTCCACAGAGCTTCGATGATGGGTCTAGGGCAAATAAGCGAATCTTATTGTTCTTGCGCGAACGGCCCGAGTAGAACGACCATGGCTCATCTGTTTCAGTTTTGGCGTGCGGGATATCTAGCCCCAGATGCCAAGGCTCTTTGTTGCTCCATCTGCATTATTTAGGATGGAAAAACATGCAGTAAGCGAGTTATTAGGCAACGCAACACTTAGATTTCATATGTTTGTGGTGGTATAGAATAGAATAGGATGTGTAAGAATTTGTGCATACCTGGAAAAGTTCGTGGAGTTTGTTCTTGAGGTAGCAATATTCATGTTCTAGCAACTCCAAGGCTCTCAAACACCTAAAAGAAAGTAAAAGTTCATTTTAAAAATAAAAAAAAAGATAGAAAGGAAAAGCAAAAGGTTGGGAACACCGCATCGTTTCGCTTCTCTGGGGAATAAGTGCAACAGTGAAAGCAGAGGCGAAACAATAAAGTACCCGGCATGGTTGTTCTGCTCGGAAGCGGCGCGGAAGGCGACGCACACGTTGCGGACGCGCTTGGCACCGATGCTGGAGCTGCTTCCCATCATCTGATTCAAGTGTACCTCCATCTTCTTGTAGTCCGACAGCTCTCTATCCATTCTGTCTCCAATACATCCCATCACGACCAACAAACGAACAAACAAACTCAAGCAAGAGAAACATGATTACTTTTAAGATATTTAGATTGAGTGAAAGTATATTTCTGGATCAAACAGATGAAAGAGGACATACACACGCGGTGGTCACGTTACTATAGGAGATAAACGTGTGCAACAGAGATAGGGTATGTCGTTTATCTTGCAGACATTGATGTTCCGACGTAAGTTCAAGTGAATAGAGGTGGTCGAGCATGCGACATTTCCACGATGCCAAAACGCAAGAAAAGAAAAGAAAAAGAAACCCTCGAAGAAGAAGTTAATTACAGGAGCAGTCGGAGGTTGCGGAGGAGCTTCTCGGACTCGTGGAAATAGATGGTGATGACCTCCGAAACAAAGTTCGGGGAGCTCTCGTCCTGGAGCTGTTGCAGCTGCAAGAACTGCTCATCCAGCACTCCCTGCCAACACAAACCACATATCAGTCAAAACGAGTTGCATATGAAATCACCATTAAAAGCCACGTTCTGGAGAGGTTGAAGAAGAGAGCACAGAAGTGAACAGGAGCAAAGACCTGGTGGAAGAGCAAGGCGAGCAAGCGATTCATTTCGGCCCGCAAGAACTCCACACCCCACCCCAGCATCCACAGTGGAAGCCCCGTTTTGGCTCGTCTCTTCACTTCTCTCCTCTTCCACAATCCAAAACAAGAGACCTCTTCCTCTTTCCTGGCTCTCGAGCGAGATGGGTGATTAAGATTCTTTCTAGTTTGCTTCGTGTTCGCTTCTGGTCACTCGCAGATCAGATGGGTGTGTGCGCGTTTTGGTTTCATCGACAGGGAGCGGGGGAGTTGGAGAAGGGTTTGGACAGCTATTTAAAGGCTGCGGACCTTGCATTTTTCGCAGCCATTTTAGATTATAAAGAGTAAGACAAGACATGCAATAGATTTATGTATAAAAGGATGCAAGTACATCATGCCATGCCTGATAATGACAAGAAATTTAAAAATTAGAATTGCTGGACCGACGCGCAACTCTGCTTTCATTCTCTGATGGAATTCATTTCTGAGCCTCCGTTTCAGTCCGTAGCCCAGAAGGGAGGGAAAGGATTTGATAATTATCCAAAATTCTCAAATCTCTTTCTTTCTTTTTTCTCTTACGAGGCCCATGTGAAAGTTGTTGTTTTTCATATTTAACGATTGTTAATTCAAATGTAAATTAAGAACACGTAATTGAAGTGAATAGTAATGTACAATGAAAAGATGCAGCTTCGAAAATGAATACAGTGTTTATAATAACTCTTGAGTAGAATACATGACTCCATTGATTAACTTCGAATATATAGACCGAATAATTGTAAAATGAGTTGAAACATAATTTGTCATGATTATTGCATCGATGTAAAGCATAAATACAAATAAGTTTTGATCCTACTCATCACGTCATATCGATTCAGTATAAGCACCAGTATGGGCCAATGCTAAGCCTCACTTTAAAATATTATTTTGCCGCAAGGGCGAAAAAGTCGGCAACTAATGGCCACTCACATCAGTCGTTTGGTTCCGACCAAAATAAAACAAAATAATGGTTGTTTGGTAACTATTAGCTGATGGTTGATGACCATTAACAGTTGGTCCAAGAACCTGCACGCATTTAAAATGTTGAGAGTATATGTTATTGGAACTATGTTCAACAATCTTTATGGACCTAGATAATTGAGGGAATTCTCGTATGTAAAATTAAATATTGGTAGGTACGCTTTACAGATAAGTGTCGGTGTGTTTTCGTCTTGTCGCCGCTATAAGTAAGTTCTCAAATTGCAATGATATCTCACTAACTTATATATCAACGCAGAAGGAAAATTACACTCACGAGCAGATCTGTTTTACCACAAGTGCTCCATCTGCAATACCGCCTTTCCCGGCGGCAACTTCGAGAGAGTGAAGCGAACGCGCCGCCACTGGCGGCTGGGGCACGGCCTGTTGAGCGGGCGTGGCAGCAGGGAAGTTATCGAGGTGAATGCGGGGAATCTCCCGGACCAACCGCACAATAAATTGAATTGACCCACCCTTTTGCACTGAAATGAATTGCCGAGAGGGATCGGCGACCTGCTGTTCCCGTACCCCCCATCCCCTCGCGTGCTGTCCCCGGTCACCCAGCTCGGCGCGGCGCTCTCTGTTTCAACCCCTATCTCCACCCGACAACCGCCTGCAGCCGGTGGAAAATGTCAGAAAAAATTTGCCAAGCATCGCAAAAAAAATAAAATAAAATGGCAGACCACTTTCGTTCCTCACCTGTTTAATATACACGCAACCATTCTTTTCCTCCTGCATGCTTGCTGCTACCGCTATAGATAATACGTGTGAGTTTTTGCCTTTTCTTGCACTTTCTATCCCTTTTCGTTTCTTCTTTACAAAAAGGATTCTTTTTCTTTAACAGCTTTTCATGGAGGGGCTGAATTCTGCATCGGTTATGGTGATGGATGATGGTGCGGAGCTGAGCGCCCGGCGCAGGAGGGGAGCTCAGCCCCAGTCAGGGCCGGTGACAGATGGCGAGCCACGGTGGCATACTTCTTCTGACAGGTGTAGAGAGCGTGGATGATGGATTTTGTCTTTTCGGTGGCTCTCGGTTGGTTTGTGTCGTCCGAAGATAAGTTAGAATAGGAAAATTCGAAACCCACACTGCATCATGGAACTTTTCATGGTGATAATTAGGGTGCGTGTAGGAGTCTGGGTCGCTATTTTTTAAGTGATAGCATATATGTAATGTAGCACAGAAGTATAGGTGTTAATTACTGCTACTGTAATCTTTTTATATAATTGGAGCATTCATGAGGGTCTGGCCATTCCTTGCTTTTACTCAAGACTGTAGTTGCATTGCAGATACAATTTGAGAATTCATGCATAAGTTTTTCGTAACTTCTGTACTCTAATCGACTCGCTATTCTGTATCGGTGGTATTAATCTAGGGTAATTATAGTCCGTCTAAGTAAGGAGCCTCACGGCGCCGGATTGCCAATTCCACTCTTAACCCGGTATAGGAACACCTTAGAAGAGCACCTTTTTGCTTGCGATTGAGGACTTGTAAGTGAATCACGCCCAGATCAGAAGTTGATATTGTGGCTTTGGAAATGGAAGCTTTGTCTACATGTTGTGTACCTAGAACAGCACACATTTTTCTCTACAAACCCTATCCATTATCCCCTCTTTACGCGGAGAGGTTGAGGGTTATTGAACTCCTATACCTTTGTTGACGAATAAGGATGATAAAACACATAAGTTGTTCGCGCACAAAAGGGTTTATTACAACCTTAATTTGCTCTTTGGAATGCTATAGGAGGACCTTTAATCTATGAAGAGCGGCGTATTAAGCTAAACCATGACATTGCTCCTTCGTTTTACGCCTCTTCTTTGCCATTTTCCTAGTGCAAATCAATTTGGCCAAGGGCTAATTCATTTTACTTATACCCATTTTCCACTCGCGGCAATTTTCAAGTACTACTTTCATCTGGACAGTGTGGTCAGAGAAAGACCATATCTAGATGTTGGGGGTAAGCTTTAAACAAATTCTGAGAAAGCTAGGTAGGCAGGCATGTTAATTTGGTCTCTCGGACATCGACACTCCTCGAAGTTCAAAAGCAATGTATACTTGTGACGTAAGCAAAGCACAATGTGACTATTGTCTCTCGTGATTGTCTTGAAAACTCAGCCCCCAACATGCGCGTACTAAGTTCGCATTTCAGTAATCTGAAAGATCAGTGCTTGTCGTAGTGAAGGAGGGATCGTTCTATGTGTTGATATACGAGAAATTTCGTTAACCACCTATATCAGCAGTACTTCAAGGCTCCAATTTTTTTTTTGGTCAAAATAACATTTCATTCACTTCCTTAAAAATACAAGAAAGAAATAACGCAATTCAACTATAAATCAAGACAAATTTCAAAAAACTTCAAAACAAAACGAGCTCCATATAACAAAATAAATCACCAGATAAAGGTTATGAGTTACACGCTCAAAGAGTAGATATGTGATTTCTTCAAACCAAAATCGGCGGCCAATCATCGAATCCGTTTTCAGTATTGAGCACATATCAAGATCTCCATCTGTTGCTACGACTTTGCCTCTCGGCGGTGCGCGCCTAGGTTCGGCATCTCCAACACCATCGCCATTCAGAGTAACAAGGTTGATCGAGCACATATTCGACACCTGTGAAGGCAAAACTTTTACGAAGCTCCTCCAATCTCCTTCGAAACTGGACTTGTTCACCAACAAAACTTGAGAAAAAGCAAAACCCTGAAAACATACATGCGAACCCCCCCGCCCCTCCCCCCCCT
>BCNH02000006.1:25929679-26030928 GCA_001662345.2 Metrosideros polymorpha var. glaberrima | reverse complement strand
AAAAATATATATATATTTAGACTAGATCATGATAGAAAGATTCCCGAAACAAGAGAGAAACTTCCATATTTAGACTAGCTCAGAAGAAAAAAGCCCCTCAAAACGAGAGAAAAGCAAGAGAAAGAAAATTGGAAAACCAAATCAGCCAAAGTAAAAGATAAAGAGAGGGGAGGGAGAGATCTAGCTCAAACCCTCCCCTCCATGGAGGTTGAAAAACAAAGCCGTGTGAAGATGACAAGGAGAGGAGAAACCCTAAGGAGGAGAGAGGAACAGCAGTGCTCGTTGGTGCTGTTGACATCATCCAAGGCTCAATTTATTTTGCAAAAGATGAAAGATTTGAAGAATGTTTTTCTCAAAATGATTGCTTATGTTACTTGAAATAATAAGTTAATGGAATTTTTTTTTCACTATTGATAATAATTTATGTCTAAATATGTCATGGATAATAGAAATATTTTTCATTCATTCATTCATTTTTTGAAATAATATAAGCGATCATTTTATGAAAATATATTTCAAATCATTCATTTTCGGCAAAACAAATTGACTCTAAGAAAGTGATTATGTTATCATGCACGAGAACTATATTATATGTTTGGACTAAGTATTTCAAAACTAACTGGTGATGCAAGATCCATACTTGATGCATATGATACTAATAGTCGGGTTTTCGTTAAAAAAGATTAAACCAACCAAATCATCTCTTGTCTAGCTAGTCCTTATGCGCACACAAAGTTTCTATCTTTTCATGAACTATGGAATTCCTTAGATGGTCACGACAAGGTGTAAAAATAAATGTGTCCGTATGAAATGCTCAAAACTTCAAGATATGCAATATTGACAAAAATATTTATTTTTTTGGAGAAAGTGAAAGTAACGAAAAATTACCTTTTTTTTTTAAGTCTATACAGATCGTATCAACATATTCTCATAGATGGAAGGCCAGGAATGACCCACAATGAGCTAGCCAGGAGATATATGTTGAATTAATTTCAACACAGAAGTATAGAAAATATTATTTCATTCCCTCAAAAAACTCAATTACTGTTCTTTCACAAAATGAAGAATCACTTTACAGACAATTACTATTCTAATGAGGTAAAAGAAAAAGGCAGCAACACACCCCATAACACCTCTCTGCTCGTGAATAAAACCAGCAGACCATAGCTCAAACCCATTTGAATTTTTTATATGAATAAGAGAAGCACGCTTGATTTGACGTCAGCCGAAAAAAGGGTTTGTTCACACCCATGTAAAATAACATTAAGCATGCATCGATTTCACAGACGATAATCATGCTTTGTTCCTCTCGTGCTCACTTGGTAAAGGCATTATGTACACACAAAGTTATATTAAAAGGAGATTATTCCTTTAGCTTCGAAATTCCCAATTCTTGGGGAAGCCCTCTTCTTCCTTCTTTTAATTAATTTGGTAAATTATAATATTGACCGCTAAAAAGTAGGAAGTGGCACTGGTTTTTGCTTTTTTGTACTTTTTTTTTAATCATTCTTTTAGTTCGTGTAAGTATGGTTGTTCTACATAGTTTAATAGAGGGATGAGAGTCTCGAGTTCGTCGCCCGAGACCGTCGCACTACCTACTTTGTGGTTATTAAATAATTGGTCCTTCCTGGTCTAAAAAAAATCCGAATTCTAAATAGGGTCTTCTTGATTTTTAAATGATTATATAAATGAAAATGTTAGAGTGCCTGAGAACACTTTTTATGTGACAATTTAACAAAAATTGTAAGGCTTTGGATTTTCTCATATTGTGCGTAATCAAATTTCATTATTCAATAATAAGTATGCTTACTGAATCAATTGATGACGAATGATTCACATTTATTCGTCTACTGGTCAAGCAACCTCAGGAACAAACTCTTTGCTAGGCTCTTTATCAAACAGGTTACGTGCGCTTTGAATAGGGGGAAATGGGCTGGGCTCCTGCGTTAGCTGGCCCTCGGCCCCCCTTTATTTTATTTCTTTTTGTTTTTTGTTTGAATTAATAATATATATCTTTTTTGGGAAAATTCTATTATTTTCTATTTTACCTATTTGCCTATTTTGTTGTTTCCTTACTTTTTTGACTTTTTTTTTTCGCATTTTCATAAGGAAGTAAGACTTACCAGATCAACAAAATTAGGTGTCAACATTACTCTCTCACAATCAAAAAAGAGAATATTAGAGAGAGATATACAAAGAAGAGTTCCTAGAAATACTTTATTTACCTAACTCTTGGATGTCAAATGAGGGGGGAGGAGATCCTTATTTATATTTAAACCCCTGTAGTTACAATTGTTGGATCTCTCCATGATTTGACTTATTACCCCTACAAGTACCTATGCCCTAAAAATATCTAGATATTATTCCTATAAATATTTAGATGTGTACATTTACTATATTCCCCTTGGAATTATCTAGAGTTATGGGTTTTTAGAAGTTTCAAGACTTGAGTTTGGGCTCTTGGGACATTTTTTTGGTTTATTGACCTTAGATTTCCTTGGCTCGTGAATTTACGAATGAACATATTCATAGTTTCTTAACAGTTGATGTTCTCATATTGGTAATAATTTAAGTGCATAATACGTGAGGGAATGGTGTAAGTAGCGGCCAATAAAGATCACCCTTAAATATTATGTGAGACCCTGTAAGATAAACTAGCAATTCACCTTCACCAAAATACTAATGGGTTGCAATTTGATGAACCGTCATGTGTTCTGAGGATGAGTATGTGAACTAGTGGAGCTATGCAAATCTTAATTTTCACGAAAAGGATGGCTAGTAAGTTTTTCTTTGCCCATGAGCTTAGTTCTGCTTTTCATATCCAATTGGACTTATCAATGATGGTCATTTGATTCAATCTTCTGCTTTGTTGGATTGATGTTGATGCATATACGATTACATATAAGCAGGTTCTGCTCCATAGTAGTACAAATGGGCTTGCTTTAATGGCTCTCTCAATGTTACAAAATAGCAAGTTACCCTAGTTATGCAAATGAGCTGAAGCTTCCCCCACTCATGTTTTTTTGTCTATAAGAATATCTAAGTCTTATTCAGTTTTGATGTATCAAGAGCAGTTTCTTAGACTAGTTATTTACCTCCTTTCTAGCAACAAAAGCGGTGTCTGGTGACGGATCTACTTCACCTTCGGAGCAAACGTGCTCTCAATTAGCAAGATCGTGGAAAAGGGTGCCGTTAAGTCATAAAAGAGAAATCAGTTGATCAGCTTCATCACACATCCATTCCCGACACTCCATGGTAAGATTCGTCAGATGGGACCAAGAAATTCACCCGAAAAAGGGAGGAAACATGCAAAAAACTTCAGTTATGCATTTTAGCGGACTTTAAAAAAAAATGCACATGCTTTTCCATAATCCTGACTCAAAAAACAAAAATCCCGTAACTAATTATTCCAGGCAACATTTTTGACTAGTTACATAAGAATGCGAATCAAATGCATCAACCCTTCCACCAGAACTCACTCTGCCATGTCCAATCATAGCTGTATGGCTTGTCAATTGATGAAACAATGCCTGTCTAATTCTTGCTGGAGATAAACTGTGGCCACTTGATTTAGCCTAGAGATTACAATTGAAAAATGCACTTAACAAATCAGCCATTATGAATTGCCACCTCCGAACATACCCATCATATCTTTGGCAGAATCCATTTGCTTCATCAAGTTCTGCAAACCACCCATGCCACTATGGTTTAGAGATTATTTTTAACATTCAATCCAATTCCATTAAATCTCAAATACCGAATTATTGCAGTAATTGCATCAATAGACACAGAGCATTTCACGGTCACAAATACTTTTAACTTTACCGATATGAATTCAATAGAGTAGTGTTGCAATTGCATAACACTTCATAAAGAATAAAGAGATTGCCACACTCACTGATAAAGATGGGTCCGATGCTTAAAAAACTCTCACGCCCTCCATTGTTTGGGGGTGAAAACAATGATAACTAGGGAATTTCACCTCAAGTCTTATCAGCATAATGTCCTAGACTGGGATGGGGGATCAAGAAAAGTAGCCAAGTTTTGTACGATTTCTCTGTTTTGTGACTTAAGCAAAATTGTACTTATTATCAATGGCTGCATGATCTAGATGAAATTAAACAAAGGAGAATATGGTTTATTTTGTAGTAGCAGACGCCAAGTATCATCGTTTAATTTCTTTCTTTGTTTTTTCCCCTTTTAATCACTGATTAAACCGTCACGTGTTTGGACACATAACCCCATCCAAACAAACAAACAAAAAAACTCATTTGGTGATACATGTTTGTGATAATGTAAACAGTGAAACGAGATAGAATAAATTTCGCTACACTATAAGTGACGTAGATGTCAAATTCCAGGGAGCAAGTTGGACTTTGCTTTTTTTTACCATAAAGAAAAAAGGCTGGGAAGCATTCTCATTCGTTAGAATCGGGTTTGAATCTTGTAAATTTTACCTCGTTATACGAATTTGTTCAAAGACAGGTCACAGTCCGCCCGATTGCCAAGTCTTATCTCTTGTTCGACTCTAGAAGTCGATATACCTTGGGTCGTGAACAAGGCTCAGCTTGTATCAAACCATCTGGAGTCCAGTGTTGACCCATCAAATTGAGTGGGTGGGCTTGAGCCTAGTGGGAGTGGGGGCTTCCCAAGCCAACTCACCACCAAATTAGGATCCGCTTTGACTGTTGCCCAGACCAGACCAGACACGAACGTTCTTGATGATATAATCAACAAGTTTCCAGGCTTGAGTTGGTCTCTGGAGACATTTAAATTTAGTCACTTGTACATAAACGGGTTAATGTGATGCATTTGAAGGGGTATGTGACGGCTAGGAAGTTTCACTTGGTGGGTCTATCAGATTTCATGCGGCTAATTTATGTACACGATCGATCGAAAAGCATTATGGTCAAGGCTGGTGGTGGTGTGACGAGATGAAGAGCTACGTAGAAACAAATTTAGATTTTTGTGGGTGAATCATGAAGCCTTATAGAGGAGGATTTATGTAAGATTTCCGGGTGGTGGTAAAGAGGGGTTTAGAGAACAAAAAGCAACGGGACACGGAAAGAGAAGTATGGTGAGAAGGCGGGTCGGATATTTGGGTGGTCGTG
Source organism: Metrosideros polymorpha var. glaberrima (assembly GCA_001662345.2). Classification (NCBI taxonomy): domain Eukaryota; kingdom Viridiplantae; phylum Streptophyta; class Magnoliopsida; order Myrtales; family Myrtaceae; genus Metrosideros; species Metrosideros polymorpha. The sequence continues at coordinate 26,025,817 of BCNH02000006.1, read as the reverse complement.
AGATGTGGACTGCTATGATACGAGTCCCTGATCTTTTCCACGCTTTAGGATATGGTCTCAACTGGGCTTTTCTAGTTGTTTGTCTGCTTTGAGATATTTCTGCAAAAATCGGTGCTTGGGATTGTTCCCATTACCAATTTCTTCTCAGATTTTATCTTCTTCTTCTTGCACCCCATTGATAATCTCAGAGCGCTCTCTCTCTCTCTCTCTCTCTCTCTCTCTCTCTGTGGTTGGACTGTGATTGAAGTGGTGAACAACATGGCGGCAACATCTGCGTCTATCTTCACTCCCACGACAAATTCATTCTCGGCTGCAGGAGCGGTCTCTAGCAGGAAAGAAGCTCCATCAAGCTCAAACACTCTTGGTGGGTCTCCTTACTCTGTCCATCGATTAGTTCATAGAGTCCCACTTAGTGGGATAAGGCGTAGTTATCGTATGATGAGGACATATTGCCGAAGTAATTGACGCCAGATATTATATTTTGCTTGGTACATTGAATTGGGAGTAGTAGCTTTTGTACAGAAATGAAAATTAATTACGTCAAGAAGGGAAGTTGCTTGAAGTATAATTCGATGAGATTGAAACTGCCTGCCTTGCTCTGGTTTTATGTTGTTTATTCTTAAGTTCATTCATGACCCATCATCAAGCATGTTTCATTCAACTAAAAGCCATCTGCTGTAGCTTCTTCGGGTGCCTCGGTACCAACTTCTACATTTATCTTGCAACACGAAATGCGGAGATTCCGATATAATATAAAGTTCGCGTTGTTTACCTGAGAGTCCATTTGCATTTAATCTCCAGACGCACCGGTAGAAAGGCAATTGTACTAGACTTCGGAAGCCTAACGGTTTAAACTCATTATGCAGTTAGCGGTTTTCTTGGTGCGTCGGTGAAAAGGAACTTAGAGAAGTGTAAAGTTGTCAAGTTAGACACTAAAGTCAGGGCCGCCGCAACTGTCTCGACGTCTCCGATCGAAGAAGTCAAAGAGTAAGTTCTCCCGCTTACTTTCAGCTCATGACGATAGAGCGACCGTTTATTGGTTCCAGATTCAATTATACTGCGATTTGGTGACTCTTAACTTAAATGTCCATGTTGATATCGTTTCCTATAAAGCAGGACTTGTCTCTACCATATCAGGCTTTAAGAATTTTGGAGCTACCTGTGTATTTGCATTAAGTATGTTGAAGTGTCTTCCTTCCTTTTACAGGTATGCACTTCCCTCATGGGCGATGTTTGAACTTGGGAGGTCTCCAGTATACTGGAAGACGATGAATGGTCTTCCTCCTGCATCGGTACGCAATGAGTTGTTTCCAAAGTTCTCATTTCAGGAAGCTTCAGTAAAAACTATTATGCGTCGCTCATATTGTGATTGCCAATTTGAACAGGGAGAGAAGCTGAAGCTTTTCTACAATCCAGCTGCCATGAAGCTTGCTCCAAATGATGAGTATGGGATTGCTTTTAATGGTACTTCTCATGTCTTCTATTGACTGAGATCTGCTAAGACCTACATACTTCCTTTAAGTTCTTGTTTCCACCATCCTTTTCAGGGAACATATGATTTTTCGGCTTGTAAGTGATGAATGCCCAAGATGCAAAAAATTTCGCAACGTGAAAGCTAATGAAACTGCATCTAAGATGGAATCACTGGCCACCAGTGAATTAATATGCCTTTTATACAATAGACTAGAGGGATGCACTTTGCTTGGGAATTAAGAAGTTCTCCATTATCCAGAAAAATCAAACATTTAAATGTAGCCGCTAAACTGTCGGATTAAATTCAAGACGACAGGGAAAGTTGCTTCAATGTTCAAATGGATCCATTTTGCTTGTGAGATTCTCAGTTCAGCTGTAAATTTTCCGTTTGATAGAGTGCCTGGTACTTAGATTTCTTTACATAAAGTTTGTTCCTCAGGCCTTTTTGTTGTGCATTCTGCAGGAGGTTTCAATCAGCCTATAATGTGTGGTGGCGAGCCAAGGGCGATGCTGAGGAAAGATCGAGGCAAAGCTGATTCTCCAATTTACACCATCCAGATCTGCGTTCCCAAACACGGTTGGTTTTACTTATGAAATTCTATGTTGTTCACCATCATTCTCCTTTAGACGAACTAATGCCCCTTCGAGGTTGGCAGCGATGAACTTGATCTTCTCATTCACAAACGGAGTCGACTGGGACGGTCCTTACAGACTGCAGTTTCAAGTTCCCAAGGCTTGGAGAAACAAACCGATCGACTTCTTTAATGAGGTCAGTCATATGTCTGCTCTTTTCTTTATCATCAAAAAGTACGGATAATCATCAAACCATAATGGGAGGACTATAAATGTACTCGGAATTCTCCTGAAATGATCTATAAAAAGTATACAAGCTAGACAGTGCATGTGAGGACCAATTGACATAACAGTATCTCCAGCAACCAATTCTTTTGTGACCCATAAAATTAGTTTGCTCTGCTTGGACCTAAAGAATTAGACATTCTATCTTGACAAGAACTCTCTGCACTTTTATTGTCATGATCTTGTACATCCTCGGTCTTTTCTGCAATAGAATCGGGATCACTTACTTGGGGCACCTTCATGCAACGATAACGGTTATTGTTTACGATATTACCTCGTGTTCTTATCTCAGGGCCTTGCAACGGAATTGAGCAGAGAAGGCGCATGTGAAAAGGCCATCTTTCCGGACACAAACATTGTAATCACGAGATGCACTATGATGGGCAACTTGTCTGTTGAAGGGGTAAGCAACACCCATTACTTCCATCGTTTCCACATCTTCATGCTACTGCGAGAAGTCACCCTGTAACTATTTCTCTTCGTGATTATCGAATCCAGGGCGATCGCTGCAATCTAGATCTGGTACCTGGATGCATGGATCCTAACTCCGAGCTATACAATCCACTCGCCAACGTCGATGACGGGTCATGCCCGCTATATTCTGAATCCGAAAGCGAGAATTAAGCAGTGAACCTTGCACATTATCTTTGTATATTTTGAAAGGGCGTCCAAAACGACAGCAGCTGCGTGCGGTAAATTTCTTCCCTCTCTAAGTAGAGTGAATGCAATTTGATGCATCGCCTCTAGGATCAGGGTGTTTGCAACTGCGGCAAGTGATGAACCTGCATTGGCCCTGATTGTTATGTGCTTAAAACTAGGAAAGGTGCCTAAGAATTGAGTAAATATTGAAGCATTTAGTGAATGTGGCCTTCCGTATACTGATTTAAAACACTGCATGATTTACAAAAGCTAACCCGTTAGCTTATATCTTCAACATGGCGAGCTAGACTGATAATCACACCTCTGATGAAGCCAACGCATCAGAATAAATACTCTGGATGTCTTGTGTATGGGCCTGCTCGGACCCAATTGAGCCTTAATGCTTTGTCAAAACCCTAGTCGGAGCAATGAAACATATTCCAAAAAAAAAATTTCTGTGTCATGCTTCGAGAGACTAATCTACAATTTGGAAAGAAAAAAAGAATATCAGGGTCGGTGAATTTCAAAGGAAAATTCCACGTAGGGAAGAGCGTGGGAAGCGCGGGTACGTCAGTGGACAAAAGTGGGTACATTTAGGTCAAGAACTGGGGGCCAAGAACGTTCAAGAAAGTCCAGCTTTGCCTGCGGGATTGCCTTTACTACTTTCATGAATAATACAAGATATGGTGTGATATAAATAGTCTCAATTTAGTAATCTTATTCTCCGTTGCGCTTTGCATGGATCCGCCCACCAACATTGGTGGCAGAAGGAACACGAGACGTGCCGCTTATAATATAATCGTTTTCTCATCTAACTTTAAGTTGCATTGATTAAAAGAACACAAATTGGCAGGTGACACATGCTAAAAAGTGGGTGTCACGATTCCTCCATTATATCTGTGGTTAAGCAATTGATTTCCTCTCAAGCTACAGGGATTAACGGTTAAGTAATTGGGCTTGCTCGTAAGCTTGGCATTGCAAGAGGCAATTTTTTTTTTTTTAATTCTCATGGCTGTCTTTTGTCTTTGCTTATCCTCAATCTAGAGAATGGCTAGAAAATGCATATGATTTAATAATTTAATTGAAACTTGTGACAAAAGATAACTAGAATGTCGTCAGAGAAAGGAACAAAATAAAAGAGAGTGAGAATTCACAGGCGCAAAAAATCTTTCTGAGCATCCATTCCCAACTCCTCTATCCCTCCCTACCATTTTCCTCCCCACTAAAGGAAGCCTTTACAGCAACTGGTCAAACTTATGGTACACGTTTATGTGCCGATTTTGTCCACCACGCGTGTTCGACTCAAGTCGTGAGAGCCTCCTTTGAAATCCCGTTGCCAATTCCACCTTTGTTCAACTTTTTGCTCTCTTCGTACTTTCCGGCAAGAGAGTCGAATAGAATCCCGGCACCGATCCCAGCGGCCAAGTCGATGGTGTAGTGACCTCTTGTCCCTAGCAACCTCACCATCTGTAGCACGTTGAGGGCATCGAAGAGCCATGCTAATTCCCACCTCTGCATCCTCCTCATGTCTAGGGAGGCGATCACCGAGCCGGCGACGTGGCCGGAGAAGAAGAGGAAGAAGGAGACGTTGCCCACCGGGAAGTCCACGCCCGAGCCCAAAAATCCCTGAAATGAATATCTTTGGATCATCACAACAACAAAATCTACCTCATTTGGGAAACAATTTCATTGTAGTTTTAGTCAAGTCCTTTAAGGTTCATTAATATACCATAAAAACCCAAACATAGGATCGATCAATCCTAAGAGCACACACGATTTGCGAGCTGTGAAAAATACAATGAAAGCAGCATGGAAACAGAAGACAAAAACAAGAGAGAGAGGAGACGAAGGAAGGAAGGAAGGAGGGAAGGAATGGGGGGGTACCTGAGGAAGAGGGAGCTGCGTGGAGTATCCGAGCATGCCGCGGCAGGTGAACATGAAGAGCGTCGAGATGGTGGCTCTCGGACGGCCCTCGATCAGCCACGTCCACAGGATGTACGCCGTCTGCATCCCCACAAACACCTGCCCACCCACCACCACCACACCATGCAACCTCATTCAATAATCATATATATACATGGTCCCTTGAATTAAGTAACTTTGGAACTTCCTTGATTCAGAAATATGTTGCAGTTCATCCGCAGTGATGCATAAAAGATAAGACGGGCGCATTGCGAAACCTGCCATTCGTGACGCTTCGTATCCAGCTCACGCACGTAAAATGCAACCACGCAAAAAGGAAAGGAGAGCAGCTATGCGTTTTGTTTTGTCCGACGTTAATAAATGTACCGTGTTCAGAGCGGCGAAGAGGGTGTTGAGCTCCGGCGACGACGCGAGCAGCCGGTGGAGGGGCCGCGTGACCACGAACCCGATGTCGAACGGCGGCGACGATGACGGAACCATGCGCAGCGTGTACTCCACGCCCATGAAGAACAGCAACCCCGCCGCGAAGGCGCACGGGATCCAGTGGTGCCTCGCCGCGTGGGCCACGTCCCGCCTCGTCCAGTTCACGAACGACGCCGAGCCGTAGATCGCGCCGCCGAGCCCCCCGGCGGCGGCGCAGCCTTCGCCGACCGACTTCTTGCCCATGCCGGCGTCCTTGCGATCCGGGTCGTCGGGCTCGGGCCGTCTTGGGACGGGGGAGCTGAGGAGGGGCTTGATCCTGTGCTTGAGGGCGCAGGGGGCGGGGGAGAGGGAGTGCTCGGTGATGACGCTCATGGCTGTTGGAGGGGGAGGTGGCGAAGGAGTCGGGGCGGGGGACATTGGAGGGAAAGCGTCCGGGGGTTGTTATATAGAGGCGCGAGAAAACGGCGGAGTTCTCGAGAGGGATTTTCGTCTATCTTTCTTTTTTTCTCCTTTAATATAATTTCTTGGGAGGAAGGAAAAAAATGTGGGATAGAATATATATATAATTATTTATTTATTTATTTATTACATAAATTGGTCAGAAGAAGAGTATGAGTGGAGGTGAATGGGAAAGAGAGAGGAGCTGTACCCACTACCCACTAGACGCAGTTAACGCGTGCCCTCCTTCTTCGATGGGAGCAAAGTGCGTATGATGAGATGATGCATGATCGTCGATCCAACGAGTGCACGTTCCTTCTTTTCTATCGTGGGTTTTGATGTTCCCTTCCGTCCCCCACCGAATTTAACTCCGAATAGAATAACAAATTATTATATCTGGTATTTGGCCACGTCTTCTGCTTCCAATTTATTCGGAAAAAAAATCCGGATTAAGGGCGGAATAAATCTAGATTGAATAAAAAAAAATAGAAATAGGAGCGATAGCTTTGACCACCTCAAGGACAACCGATCATCATTACTTTCGACCACCGTGCAGTCGTCGATCGTGTTTTGACAAATGAAGCTGAACAGGAGAAGTTCTATGTATGACTATCGCCGTCAAGAACTCGAATCCCTTCGCGAGTACACCAGATCCTTCGAGGTCATATATCCACGATAGAGACATGTCGGCCCTCATTACTTGCTGCCTCGACGCCGTTCACCAGTGGATCGCCACCCACCCTCCTCTCTGCCCCTCACTACCCCTAGATTGTCGGCTTCGACGTCAAGTGGCGTCTGAACTTTGCGTGTAGCGTCCACCACCTCGTCACCACCCTTCACCTCTGCATCAACCACACCCGCTACCTCCTCCAATCACTCCACAAAGCTCGTGGTGATGCGAGGCTCGTCTTCGATAGCTTCCAAATCTCCTCTAATGTGGTGAAGCTGAGCGAGAACTACGGCCTGGAGGTGGAGGGGACTGGAGATCGAGTTTGACAACGTTGGTGAGTGAGCCCAAGCGATGAGATTTGGATATCACCGGACATTTTAGTGGGCAAGTGAGATTTTCAAAGATATTTAAATTTATTTGGGATTGCAGCAAACATATGATGGAATTTTCTATAATATGAAGGATATTAAGAAGAAATCTAATCTCACCTCATCCCATTGTATCCTAATCCAAATTCGAACGATCAAATGCATTCTAAATCTCCAAGTTTTTCTTCATTATAACATAGTGGAATGTGGCTAACGGCTTTGTCATTGGCGAAGAGATTCACCCATTAACACAATTTGAGAGAAAACCTTGAAATCTTGTGCCATTCGGTTGACTCGAGCATGATTCTTTTTAACAATATCATTGGGATTTTGTTAAATAGTTAGGCTAATACCGTCAATAAACCCCAAATTGATACACTCATGGCATGTTTATCCAAAACTAAATTTTGTGTCACAGAAAATCCCAACCTAGTTTAATCATGCTGCAGTTACCCCAAATTGATATATACGTACCATATTTACCCAAATTATGGTAAATCTGGAATTTCTTTGGAATAAATGTGACACGGGTTCACCAATTTGGAGCAAGTATGATACAAGTATATTCGGTTTGAGATTTTTTTGTGATAAAAATTAATTTGGAGGCAAATGTGGCACAGACGCACCAGTTTAAGTAAACGTGGCACAAGTATACTAATCTAGGAGTTTTTGTGACGCAAAAATTATTTTAGGGTAAATATGACACGGGCGAACCAATGTGAGAGTTTTTTTTTTGTGGTATTAACCTAAAGGGATAATGACACAAATGGTCCTTAAACTTTGGCTCAATGTGCAATTTGATCCCTGAACTTTCAATTTGACACAAATGGTCCCTGAACTTTAGCTCAATGTTCACAAATGATCCCTGAACTTTCAATTTGACACAAATGGTCCTTAAACTTTAGCTCAATGTTCACAAATGGTCCTTGAACTTAAAATAATGGAAGGACCATCGTTGAACATCTTCATATAGTTTAGGGATTAATTTGAACATCTATTAAAAGTTTAGGGACCATTTGTGTCAAATTAAAAGTTCAGGAACCATTTGTGAACATTGAGCTAAAGTTCAGGGACCATTTGTGTCAAATTGAAAGTTCAGGAACCAAATTGCACATTGAGCCAAAGTTCAGGGACCATTTGTGTCATTTTTCCTAACCTAAATAGTGTAAGAGTGAAATCATGGAGAGGGGTCGGCCTCCTTCAACTTCGATACCCACGTTTTATCTTCACTCAACCGTCTTCATATTGTTCGGAGTAGCGCCACATAAGTACCCAACGTCAAGAAATAAACCCCTATTTCATTCTCAACCTATTTCGTTCCATCTCCCCTTCTCGCTTCTCTCTGCCGTTATCTATTCGAGGTGATCAACAGGCAAGTTCAGGCTGAACCGTGTCGTAGGAGGGTCCTAACTTGCTCAAACCCGCCCAAGTTTATCAAGACTTGGCAGTGGGGGCGAGCTCGGTAGAGCCCGTGAGCCGCTAATTAAGGCTGTAGTCAGATCTACTGCGTGACTGGCCACCACCTTGGTCGAACCACCACCAGCGGCCATCGCGATCACCATCACCACCACCAAGCCATACCCATGAAAGGTCGTCGACCTTCGGTTTATCCTAGCGATACCTCTCGGAGATCCTTGCAGTTTTCAATTGGCAGTATATACCATTTATGTCCGTCAAATTTGGTCACGATTTATTCATATAGTAACGACAGCTCGCCCGACCAATGCACGCAAGCACCAAATAGGCGTTCGTGCAAATATCCGTTTCGGGTTGGACAGAATGGCGACTTGGAGCTTAGTGTTAACTCGCACATAATGCAGCTGCAAGAATAGCTTCAAGGGTTTTCATTTATGGAGCAAGAAAGCCCTCGTAAACCCTACATCAACGCCCAACCATCTGTGGTGTGGACTCTCATTTAATTCGATATTCTTCTATGGTTCCACGCGTAGACATGCTCGTCCATGGCTAGGCTACGGGGGAAAGAGGGCAAGCGGTCCAAGCTATCGCTCTCAAGAGAGGGAGTGGGGGGAGGTTGGGCTATCTCTTTAGACACTTAAATGAGATGGTTAACTTCCCCTAGCCAGCTTGGTACCTATTGAACATTACAATCTACCTCCAAGTTAGAGCAACTAAGGGAGTGGATAGAGTGAGAATGTGGAAAAGGGTCGCTCTCCTCATCTACTGGCTTTGACCAATTTCTTGCGATGACCCTCGTTGACGTCGATCGATGAAGAAAATCTCGCAATTAGCCTCCGTGGCCTAAATGTATAAGCCAGGTTGTGGACACTATCGATTGGTTCCCTAGCCCCCTCTTAAATTAATCGAAGATGGTTACTTATACAACTGCTTTTCTTGGCAAGACCGACCCCGGTGCTTACTTGAACGGGTGCAATAGTGACGACCGTCGTCCCCCCAAATATCTATCTCATCTAAACAATGCCTTGAAACAATGGCTAATCAATACCCTTTATCACCCCCAAAAAAAGACTAGTTTATTGAAATTGTGGAGGACTTTCCTTATTAAGTATACTTAACAAGTGCTATAAATGCACTTTTTAAACAGAACGATATATATGTAGGTTTGGCGAAGGTCTTAAACACCAAAGAAAGGCATGAATGGCAAATTATTATATTTCGACGAGCTTGATTTCGGAAGTCTTTTTCTTGTTGGACTCTATGAATAATTATAAATGCAATTTTAAAGATTATACCCATTGTGACATAAATATCTCAAACTTTTTTTGTGTCAGTAAAAACTCTAAACTTGCCCATTGTAACACAAATACCCCAAATGTTCTTTTGTCATAAAAAATCCCGAACTTATACCAGCGTGACAAATATACACCGGATGAAACTGAAATAGAGGGCGAGTTTGGATTTTTTCGTGACACAAAAAAAAAATTGAGGGTAGTTGTGTCGCAGCAAGCAAGTTTAGGGTTTTTTTTGTCATAGTCGGCATCATTTGAAAGTTTTTTGTGGTATTTATCCTAATTTTAATTAGGTAATTTCATCGTAAATGATTCAGAGACACTATAACTCGTTGATTTACCACGAACGATAACATGACGATTGTTGGTTTCTGTCGGGGGTTTTGGACGGATTGGTGAGCGACTGATTTGATTATCATAACTGAAAATTCGGGTCTAAGATGTAGCAAATTGGGCTAGCTCAGTGACCGATTTGGAGTAACAAGGAGTAAAAGAACAACACATTTGCGTGAAAGGATACGTCTCACCAAGAAATGAAAGACCGTACGTTGGGACAATCAAACGAACAAATCGGCACTAACCTCGCCTTTATTTAATGAAGTAGGTGACATTAAATTTCAATGACCCTTTACCAGCACTCATCCCATTTGTACGATGTGATGTTCGTGACACGGCACGAATGCGTGGGATCTGCACCATCATCTCGGTTTTCACAAGGGCAACGTCCGGTCATGTTCTGATGAGAAAATGCCTCCGACATCTCTCGTTTCGCAAGCAAATTCCAGGCCTCGTCAGCTCGGTTTTTCCATATGATTATTATCAAAACCCACTAATTAAGAGATTCGGTAAGCACTAATTATGGAGACCGTGACCTTAGAAATTTCAATTTGGGCACAACCTTGTCTTTATTCCTCGTGGATACGTACAAGGTACATGGCATTAGTTTTCTCGTCTTGATCATACGCACTAAGCGGATAAGATTGCAACCCTCAACACTCGGATCATGTCTGTGAGTGAAACAACGCCAGTAAGCAACCCTTGCTGATCCACAACCCAGACTCTATGCACATGCTTGTCCACAGCCTTGTCGATTGCTTCCGCGAGGGACGACCCATCGGTGCACGTCACGGGCTCTCTCGGCCTTGTGCTGCCCTCGCCGGGGGCGACGGTGGCATATAAAGGGCTCTTTGAAATCTTCTCGGTGAAGTCCAGCGCCGTCGCGGACAACCAGGATCGCAGCGTGGCCAAGTGACAACCTCTCAAATCTGTTGCCGAAAATGTGCCCATCAGCTTCCGACCCTGGCCCTGAATTGCGCAACGTACTCGTGTTGGTTAATTGAGTATTCTAACAACTTGGGACAGCTTCCCAACTTAATAGCAAAACAGCAGACACAGAAGCAACGCAAGACATCTATTTTGGTGCCGAATTGGCCAATTCAACAAGTCACTCATCAAGCAGCTAGCCAAGACTTTGAACTTATGTGTGAAGCCAATATTCTGCACCGCATTGCAGATTTCTGGGTCTATGATTAGTCATTAAGTTCCCCTAAAACAGAGAAGACTTTAAACCGAGCTTCTTAGTTTACTCTTCAACCGTCAAACTCAATACAATCCACAGGGAAAAGGAAAGAAAAATGACAACCAGAAAGGAAGAGTATGTGCATACTTACTTCTAGATCCAAAAGTTGGCTGTGATCATGCTCAAATTCCTCGGAAGCAACTATGGGAACAGCATTAATCATAGCGGCCCTCATGCACTTGATGGCCTCGATGACTTTGGTTCGGTCCGTGATCGCATAGACATTCCGACTGACCGCCCCTAATTCCCTGATGGAGCACGTTACAAAGCCTTCCATCTCAGAGGAATGGTCCTTCAAGAACTGGACCACATCCATTTGAGTAAGCATTCGATAGGAAGGGGCGGACTCCACTAACTCAACTCCTGGAATATTCTCCACATGGCTGTCTATCGGCACAAGGGCTCTGTGGATTTCTTTGCTAAGCACTTCCATACAATCCAGGATGCTGCAACGCGCAACGCTAACAAATTTCAAAATTTTTCAAGGATTTATGACATAGTAGGAGTGTAAGCTTCTAAAGGATATCAGTAACTCCAAAATGAACTGTAAACCGGGAAAAAGTTTCGTCTATGGGTTCCCTATTTCTAAAGACCAGTATCCAGATCATTACTACCCTGGTTTTGTTTTACCGTCGTTCGAGTATGCCTGGATAAAAGTGAATGGCTGTTGCATTTATGTAAAACCAAGCTGTAACTTTGCCTAGATCGCGACTCGTCTAGACTTGTGTAATGTTAAACTACCGCATATGCTTCAACTAAAAGGCATGTACATAAAAAATAAAATAAAAAGCGGGGAAAAATCAATGCACAGGCATGATAAATCGATACTAATTCATGTCGGCTTTTGTGCTAGGACTCAAATGTTCCTTTGCTATTTGTCAATGACCATTCAAATTGTACTTAGTAACCAATACGTAGATCCTTCACCTGATTACAGTCGCATCTACTCTTCTGGTATAGATTTCACTCCACTAGAAGCAAGCACATGCTTAAAATTTTACTTTTCAAAGGAGGACTATTATCATCGATTGCTTCATAACAAGACAAGGAAAGCAGCTTGACTCTACCTATTATCACATCTACTATATGGACCATTCAGCTTGACCAAATATGTTTTTTGTGTACAATCCTAGTCCAATTTACTCAATCAAAGTGTTCACTATATCATTCATGACGGAATTCTTAAGTAATATTTCGTTCTCAAGTACTGACACAAATATAAGAACAATCACTCGTATACTTCCCCTGAAAATAAAATAGAACTTGTAGAAAGCTCAAGCCAAAAGCACATAGAACTCACCTAGTATTAGGATTAAATGTCCGGAGACTGAGCCCTTCAAGATTATGCCCGATGACCGACGAAACCGGGGCGGCCATCTTCTTCTCTAAGTCCCTCTGATCATCACTTACTTTCTCAACATCATCATCATCATCTCCAGCTATGTGAGCCAGTATATCAAGCATGGTCACTATCCCTATGTACTGCTTCCTCATGGCGCCGGTCTCCTTGTCGGCCTCCATGATCATGGACCCGCCTGCCCCGATCCAGCGCCCCGGCGGCGCCGCCACCGGCACCGCCAGCACGCGGTTGGTCACAAGGGCGTTCATGGTCTCGGCTAGCGACGCTGTGTGGGGGACATCCACGAGCTGTCTCTTGCGCAGGATCAGATCTCTGACTCGCTGTCCTCTCAGGCGTTGCTTGGGCGTGGAGGATGAGCCGGTGGGGCTCTGTTGCATGATTTCTTGCATGTTGGTTTTGGTGGTGGTGGCTCTCCGTTGGGTTTGTAGTGTGCGTACCAGGAGTGAAATTGAAGGAGCTGGCGACGAGGTTGAAGAACACAGGAGCGTGCGGAGGGAGGAGGCTTTGCATTATTTGCACGCACGTGTCGAGAGACTTGCGCTTGATGCTTGAAAATCATACAACTTTTGCCACGTGGGGTGTTGCAGGGTATTAGAGTCTCATAGATCAACACGTGGAGCACCTCGTTATAGTTTTAGGGAAAGACCAAATTGAAAACCGGGGCCACCAGAGGAACTCTCAAACTAAGCCAATGGAATACCGCTCAAACCCTGGAAAGTGTTACCGAGACAACCTCAAAATCATAGCCATGATGATATATAATAGCATACGAAATCGGATTCAGAGCATCGGACAGGCAAAACTGTAGAGTTAAAACTTCACGACACCGCAGTTATACACCATGTTATTTCTCATTCTTGAAACTAAAAACTAGCTCTTGCTGACTACACATACGTATCATACACACATCACTCTCAAAGGCGAGTGAGATAAAAGCTTACTACAGTTGCTGTTGCAAAATTTCAGGAGCCATCTATTTGGGCGGTACAGTACTCCAGTGCAACAAGGTGGTTTTCAACATCCAAAAGACAAACCGAAAGGAGTTCTACAAAGACCTAAGTAAATGTGTCTTCACGGTCGCCCTCGGCAGTGTCGCCCTCTTCCATGTTGCTGAACTCCAGGAAGTGAGTGGGCCTGTGGTCCTCGTGATAGTACTCTCGCGGTGTCCCCAGTTTCATTCCGTACTTCATGCTTGATGTGTGCTTCACCCCCATGAAGTTGTAGTTCCACGGGCCATTATCCGGCATCTACATCATAAGCAGAAAGTAAAATAGGTAAGTGATTGTCATTACCAGATAAGGAAGCAATAAAGAAGAATGATATTATCGCTAATTGATCTCCATGGTCTGATAAATTCCGGTCAGTGAGCAATGCGACAAATGGGACAATTCTAACAGGATGTGCAAATTATGTTCCGTGAGAAGCATTTGTAACATTCTCAAGATCCTTCTTTCTTACCATGTAAAAGCCAAGGAACCTGTCGCTCAGGAGCATCTGAACCTTCTCGTAGTGAGTCGGAAGGTATCCGGCAGGATTACTTCCGGTGTCTTTATTCAGACGCCCCCACTCATAACCTGAAGGGGTGAGCTTGTAAGCAGTCAATGAGCAGGAACCTGGCGTGAAACTGCATGTCAGGATGATGCACTTCTCGCCATCCCATTGCTTGTTGTTCTCCAGAACCCGAGCATGATTAGTTAGATCCTACAAAAGTAAAGCAGCACAAGTGAGATCACAAGACTCCTTATATCAATTCACGAGATCAGCGACACTAAATGAGCACTTGATCATACTTGAGGTGATAACTGTGGAAGCTCATTTGGTTGTGTGTGCATCCACCCCAATGGCTCCAAGTCATTTAGGAAATCATGCTCAGGGAGTGAACTCGGAAGATTCACTTGCTGATGTGTTCCCCATTGAGGTGGCATCGCGATACAGCGAATTTCTTTGACCTGAGGGTTATCGGGTGGGCTTATACCATACAAGTACCCAGCAATCTGAGTTCGCAGATCTGCTATGCAGATAAATTTCTTCAATATATTCTTGGGCATGATATAAGTATATCCCGTCTCCTGCATCACCAAGTGGAAAGTATATATAAGTAAATAGCAAAAACTATGACATTTTGCTACCTTACTCTTGTCTTTATAAGTTTCTTAGAATTCAATAACCTCTATACACACTGATGAAGTACAAATTGAACCTTTTCCCTTAATTTTTCACCAACCAAAGTGGTACTCACACCCACCAATAACAGAAGGTCTCAAGGTACTTTATGCTTACCTTTTTGATTGCCTACCAAAAAGAATTACCCATTAAAATGCTAAGAAGATTAGGGCAATGAGCATACCTTTATGTCCTCTGAATTAACATATATGTGGTTCACTCGAAGATAAAGATTGGTGGCCGATATCGCCCTCACACGCCAGTCAGTCTTAGACCCAAATGCAGCTTGTTCATAAGGACTTGTAGTGGTCACAATCAATTCATCGCCATGCACATTGGTAGTCCTTGTTGTGACTGCCGTAAGCTGACTAGCTTCTTTTGCCTGAATATATATCATCAAGTCAGCAAACTAGGCCAGAGACACAGACCCATATTTTAACACTTCTCCATAACTAAGACATACGGTACCTGTTTCTCAATTTCCGCAATTTGCTGCCTCTGTTGAGATGGAGGGGTAATCTCAGCACCAAGTATAATATCACGAATCTCAGACTGTGTGAGAGCTGAAGTATTCACGTTGTTCTTCTTTGCATAATCTGAGAGAATCAAGTCTCTCAAAGCTACTTCAACCTGCACATGAGAAAGTATACTTGAACTGTCATTATACATTTTAAAACAGGAGGAAATAAGTTCTAGCTAAATTTGCACAGAGCAAAACAAAGTTATATTTTTTTTCTTAAAAAAAAAACCATAGAAACAGGAGCATATAGGAGGTTTGTTTACTTTTACCAGCCACATGATTGCAACGTCAAACAGCAATTGAAGGCAAAATATCTAGATGAAAACTTATACATGAACTTCCAATAATGCAAGCACATAGTATCCTGAACATTATGATTTCACATATATGCATGCCATTATCAGAAAGAGGTGAAAGATTGTCCTTAACCCTCAAAAACTGTAGTCACACATAATCATTCTAACATTTAGTACAAAAAAGAGCAACATTTCTGGCAAAATTTGCAGCCTATATCACAAAGTGGGTGCTATCATTCTATTACAGTCTCACAAGTACAAGAAAGTAAAAGAATCACATTACCTTCATCCACTGATCATCTGTCAGAGACGGCCAAATATGATGAGGTTCAGTGACAACTGTCTTATCGGGCTTTAGTAACATTTTAGCCTTCTCATTGTTCACATGAAGAGCACGGAGAATCAAAATGAGACGAGAGAATGCAGTGTAGGATGATATGCTCTTCAGCCAGTCATCATATATGTTAAACAGAACCATTTGAGGCTCTGTTGCCTTCAAAATCAGATCACCAAATTTTTCTATTTTCAAGCAAGCTTGGAATGGTAGTTGCAGCTCACTCCCTTTAATAACAATATTGGGGAAATCCAACAAGTGAACCTCCAAAGGATCAAGCATCCCCTTCCGAGTGACGATGATCTGCTTTGGTTGTTCTTCAACAGGCAAAGAACGCACAAGAGCAGCTACTTCTTCTGCTGTTTTCCACTTGGCCAGCTGACCTAGACGCTTTTGCCCAGCCCAAACACTTGTGTGAATGACCTGTATGATCAAAGTACATTAAAGTCAGTAAACTAAGCTCTCACTGTCCCACATGGATAAAAAAAGAACTTATTTCAAATGATGCTCCAAGATGACAAACCTTCAGGAAAAGCTGGCCAGTCCTTGGATTGAATATGAAAATGGCACCATTGATGGGCTTTGTAGTCAGATTTCCCTCGAATGTCTTGTGAATTGTGACACGATAAACATTAGTGTCATCAACGAACCATATTATTTGATTACTGAAAATCTCTCCATAGTTCTGAGATGACAAGTATGGCTCCGTAGGCTCTGAAGAATAGAGCTGCAAACCTTTCCTTATGCGCTCTCGGAGAACATACAAAGCTGGATTTGACTGCACGAAGGACATACGATGATCATTTAGGACAATTACAAATAGAATTAGATAAGCAGAATCCACACAACTTTTGCACTATGTAACAGTAAATTACCTTCATAATCTTATTCATAGCTTGTGCAAGCAGTGGTTTGGAACCGGGAAACCAATTACCAAATGCAGAATGCAAGTTATAAGCAAGATCAAGTCCAATCATAACACCAGTTGGAGATGGATATATAGACATGTTATCTGTCGTATAGTCCATGAATTTGGCTCTCGTGTAACGCTCAATATCATGAGAATCGTAATCTCCCCAGCGAAGCTGTACATCTACCCAATACTTATTGCTTGCTTTTTGGTCAAAAACGTCCTTAGATTCAGCCACAAGACTGGGCTTCGACATAGGCCATCTATGAGCAGCAAAGAGGAGAATGTCAGCACAAGAACTATTCATTTTGTAACTCTTCCTTGGGTGGATAGTTTCCTTCTGGACAGTTTCAATTTCTAATGCATCCAACTCCTGGTCGAGAACTTGGCAAAGATCCATAACAACACTCTCATGGATCTTTTGCCACAAGTGAGCTCGGAATATCTGGATTAGAGAAATTTTCAAAGTAGGAATCTTCCCATGCATAAATATCCCAGTGAGATCCAACTGCACTTGGAAACCCACATAAACATTTGCTCTATTAATTGTAGGCGACCACCACAGGGTAAACCTACGATTTGGAATCTGGTTCAGACCAGATCTCTGTGCATTTGTCAATTTTTTGTACTTCATCGACTCTTCAAAACCGGATGCCTTTTCCCAAAAGAGACCTTCCCATGTTGGAAAACTGGAATTTCAAGGATAAAAGAGTTAGTAAGGACTTCAACACCAATAAATCGATTAGTCAGAAAATAGATGGAAATAATATATGCAAGCCCCAGTTTCAGTCATAGGCATCAAAATTTTCCATTGGACTATTATGCTCCTCAAGAAAGAATAAAGACATGAGTTAATGGAACAGTAATCTCCAAACTTACTATGTTCCTTTGAATAAAGTGTGCTCCAGGATCCCTTCCACACCTCCAAGAGCTTGGATAACATCAGTCCGATAGTTATTCAAGTTCCAAAGTTTACCATCGTGCCTTTGGTGTGTCCACCAAAAAGGGTTTTGTTTCAGGACCTGGTACTGCTTGAAATCAGTCCGTACCCTCCATCCTTTGTCATACGCAAGCGTATGCCTATCCTTCTGAAACAGTGTATTTATACGAGGTATCCCCCTGTCCCACGAATCCTAAGAGAAAAGGCAGGAATTTTGTATAAGCATAACAATCAAAAATATGAAATCAGAAGTTCTATTCACCTACTGAACTTAAATACTATAAACAAAAAAGATAAACATCTAGGGAGCAATGAATTCTAATGCTCACCTCCAAATCCTCCAACGTTAAACGCCTGTTTTGTGCCTGTGCTTCCTGCCTCTTCAAGGCATATTCAGCCCATACTCTCTGTGAATCAATGAACTCACTTTCCCATGGCTGTGAAAAATTTAGTGCCGCCACAAGAATTAGAAAACGCATAAAATATAACCTCATCCAACAGAAAGGAATTATAAAGGGCATGAAGTAATTACAAAGGGCATAAATCATATACCTGTATGTAGCGATAAAGATTCGGTATCAATTGATCCTCCTCATGACTCATTCCACTTCTAAAATGGGTTACACCAACATCAGTTTGCTTGCTGTATCGAAGATCGCTTTGTGGAATCAATATATGACCCATCGACAGCATACCAAGACCTCCAATTTCCTTTGGAGTGTAAAAGATGACAGGAGGAAACCTGAATGGAAGTAGAGAATTAAAAGTCAAATTGGCAAAATGCAATTTTTTGCTAACTTATCAGATGATAAAATAATTACCTGCTAGGCATTTTAGAATTCAATCCGATCTTGATACGCGTTTGGATTTTGTTCTCACATTTGACCAACAAATCCAAAAGCTCTTGTGTGTGCACAGTAGCTTCACGGAAGTATGTCATGAGACCTGCATGATAAATAAAGTCCGCAGAACATGTTAACATTCACATTTTAACAAGAATTGTTACTGAAAATGAAGAAAGGGTTACAACAAAAAGTACCTATGAGGGCAGTATTCCATTTGTTAACAATCTTGGTGAATGTCGTCGACCCAGAGGACATCAGAATTTGCCTCACACGGTTCTCGAAAACTTTCATATGTTCATCATCAACCCGCAAAAATGCAACTGCTGTCCGTTCTTTGGTCTGCTCATTTTGCAAATTCCAAACGCCATCCCTGGTATTGCTAAATGCCTCCTGCGTCATTCTTATCTTCGGCAGTATGCGGACTTCAAACCCACACCTAAGCATCACAAGGAAATGCATCACATGATTAGTTGTTGGAAACAAGTAGGAAATGACTCTAATTCAATCTAAACACAAATGCAGTCTAAGCAAATTTTAGAAATACATACATGCTGAATAGCAAGTTGGGATTGTCCTTGCTGTAAACAGAAACAAAACTGTTCTCCCACTCCAAGGTGGTAATACTTCTAGGAAGACGATTCTTCATGTCCCAGAAAACACTTCTCCCAAGATTAACTGAACAAAAAAAAAAAAAGAGTTCAAAGACAGCCTTAGTAATTCTGACACCTACACAGAATACAAACAGATGGATAGTTGTAAATTGTAGATGAATTTGTTACCATCATGTTTCATAAGCCTCATCCTTGCATCTCTGGGCCAGCATTTCTTGTTATTGTATCCGACCATGTTTTCGTTATTGGGGTCGGGATGTTCAGTAAGGTACCGCTGGATAAGGTCACGGGCCTCCTCATGAGTGAATCTAAACAGAATATGAACTTTGTCTATGTAGCGAGAGTACAACCGAATGGGATGTCTGGTCTCAACTTTTGTGTCCCAATAAGTAATGAACTCATTTGGCATCTGCGGTGGACCAGCAATCTCACTGGCTCGAGTCAATCCCAGAAGCAGTAGATCCAACACAAGTCCATAATACTGGACGACAAAAGAAGCAAACTGAAGTCCCCTTATAAGACCATAAGAGTTTGTATGGCTCATATCCTTGTAAGAGAGGACCACGTTGTTTTTCGCAGTAACATAATCAGCAATGTTGTGATCGAGAACTAAGCGAAGAAGCCTGCAACATTGCACAAAAACCACATTAGTGAAAGGACAGGGAATCTGAATGACATCACAAGCAAGAGACTGCAGAAGATTACCTATTTAACATAGTCAAGTCAATCTTTTCAAAGAACTTCTCAAACTTGGTTTGAAGCATGACTACACACTGCCCCTCACTTGTATCCCATACGCCCTGTAAGTTATTTATACCCTGACACCACTTATAAACTAAGAGCGGAGGTGGCTCTGAATCTGCAGGCTTAATCCAGTTAGGAAACAGGTGACGTTTATCACCTTCATACCACAGATACTGGTCGAGATATGCATCAGTGATCTTCTCAAGAGGCTCAATCTCATATACAGGAATCAAATAGCTATACAGGTCCATAAACTCAATGCCTACCTGCAAAAGAAAAATTCATTCAAATCCAAGCGAAATGGCTAATAATATGATCAAACCAGCCTATGATGTCATGAAAAACTTACTTCTTTAAAGGCACGCTGTGTAAGCAAGTGACGCTTTATTCGTGACAAAGCTTCATGAGGATTATCATATGCTTGTTCAATGAGACCCAGCTCCTCCCTCTGCAACTGATTCAATCTCACGGCAACACTGTAAGATTCCTTCAATCTCTCTAGAGCCAAAATGAGCAGCTTCGTATCATGCTTGTATGACAACGGAGGGAAAGGAATGGGAGAGAACTTTCTTGATTCCAACCAGTGCACAGTTGTGGTATAAATTGCCACAGCTTCTTCTGGTGTGACGTATGGCCCATCTTTCAAATAATTATGTTGACGTTCCTGTAGTAGCAAAGATAGATCACGTGATTGATTCACAAGAAGACAAGTACAACCACAAACAATGGAAGATACGCCAAGTGACCGTTGACACAAACTACAACACAAAAACATACCTGCTCAGCCTTCAACCAGAGGCGAGTCAATCTCCCAAGATTCTTCCGACAAACAGTCTTATCAACAGTTGCACCTCTTCTTATACGTTCACGATTATAATGCGCAACGTTTGTCCACCAATCAGCTTTTGATTTAACATAACGAAGAATCATGTTCTCAATGGGAACTGGAAGACCAGGAACCTGTAAATGATCAAAGAATAGGCAAGAAAAGCATAAGATAAAGCAAGGCATGACAATATATGCAAAAAAAAAAGAGCAGAGAATGATTGCACACTGCATTTTAAAATAATTGCAATTTCAGAGAAGGAAAATTAAAGTTTCCCACACACAGTACCTTCCAAGGAATGTTGGCTTTCCAACAGCGCCATGCTTCACTAAGATGCTGCAAAATGGTCCTCGCTTTATTCTGCTTAATGCCCTCTACAATACAACAAAGTAAGATTAACATGTTAGACACACTGAAAGGTAGATGATCCAGCTACGAAACAACAAATCAAACAGAGTAGATGCAGATATGTAAAAGTTTGATAATTAGCGAATGATCATGTCATTACCTGGCATGGCATCAAGAACATCATGCATAACAGCAGCTCGAAGCTCCAGATCAAAATGACTTTCCACCCGTTGTTTTGTTACGGTCTTGGCGACCCCTTTTGAATGGCGTCCTTCAAATTGACGCGCCAATAAATTCCCTAACCACCTTTCAAGCAAAGGCACTATACCACGCAGAAAGAACAGCCACACCCTCCACATTGGTGCCCAGAAACCACATCCAGGTCCCTTCCCCACGGGCCCCGTATTGAAACGATAGTAAATTAAGTGCTTCAGGTCTTTACACATCCTAATCTGCCTCATCAGTCGATACTTATATCGATACATCCCAGTCAACTGTCCAACGTGTGAAAATGTATACTGTAAACCATCAGCCAATTGGAATGCGTCCACATTCCCTAGTCTGAACTGGACATTGGCATCAACCACGAGCTTTGTAAGACGCAGAATCTCACGACAGAGATGAAACGCATTACCAAATCGTGATTTCTTCCTTTCTTTTGTCGTGAGAGTCTTCACTGGCTTAAGATTGAAATTGTAGTCAAGGTGAAGATAGTTCAAATTCTTCCTGTGTATCAACAGATTCAACATGTTGTAGCCCTGTTTACATACTTGCAGGCCCGCCTCTGCCCAATCTAGCTCAGTAGTCTGGAAAAACTTGGTTGCCTGAAGAGACCGGAACAAATGCTTCTTCTTCTGAGCCTTAGGAGGTCGATGATGTAGCTCATTCAAGACAAAACATTTCAACAATTTTTGATAGCTGACTCGAACTTTCACAGGATATGTTGGAGGACTGCGCAAAAGAAAAATAAAAATCACACAGCTTTAGATTCCTATGCTAGATGTAAGAGAATCGAACATCAACAGAATTCTCCAAAACAACAAAGACATTACCAGTGCTCCTTGTACCACTCTGACACAAGGGGTATATCTTCAGACCGCCGCATGCGCCCGGATCTTGTGTTGAAAGGGCGTGGAGCAAATAATAATGAGATTCCTGCAGCTGTGGTGTCAGTATAAAGCTGGGTATCACTCAGCAGAGGTTCAACGCCTTCGGGCAAGGAGAAATCATCCTCATCCTCATCATCATATGCCTTTTTCTCGCGTCGCTCCTTGTTAATGCTAGTAATAGGATGAATCAAAGGATCATAATAGAAGGCCGGTAAATCAGGATCCTCAGTCTTTATATACATGACCATGGGAGTATGGTATATACAAAGCTTTACTTTCCGAGGCCTATTGTTGTAAAGATGTGGAAATGCAATCCTGTATTCTGTCCTGAGAGGAGATCGAATAATGAGTTTGTTAATGTCATTGAACTCATTCCAATCCTCATCTCCCTTTTCCATATCCCGGTATAGTGGCTCAAACTTAGGACCACCTGCAATATGAAAACTTTAACGTTAACTTAAATGTTAACATGTAAAGTATCATGTCACTACTCAAGGGAGAATTTCAGACAAATAGCAGAAAATAAAGCGGCAGAGAGTGAAAAGTGGCTACAACCTAAGACATTGAACGAACATCTATTTAGGCATGGCTGATATTCTCACTACTTCTATAAGTCATCAAATTTCATACTAGAGAATAAAAAGCCACAGTGAAAGGAATCTTAAAAAGAAAAAAGAAAAGAAGAAGTAGTAAAATCCTGATGCCCAAGCTTCAAACACACAATGAGCTACACAAGAGATGGTTTAATACACAGCAACAAAGCAACTTAAACTCTTACACAATAAAAAAGGACCTCCCCAAAGACATCCTCAATTGGCCAAATAGAGCATCTCTATTGTTAACAATTTTGTAAATACGTCTCATGGCGTCTTTGCATGAACTTTGACCACAACAATCCAAGTATGACTTAAGCAACTAGAAGTTCAAGCACCATGTTTCAACTCTATGCTACCTCCAACTTCCAAAAGGCACCATCAATTGTGTTAAATCGTAAAGAAACAGCAACGTAGGATCCATAATTAATTTCTACCTTACTGTCCATTGTCTAGCACTAAAAGAGAACACTGTTCTGCAGAGAAATAAAAAAGTTGCAATGACGAAAATCCTCAAGCTCAACAAAAGAAGCATACCTGGTATGCACATGTTCAGTGCTTTAGCTGTGAAAAAGGATTCCATATCAAACAGATAAAAGTAGTTGCGGTCAATCAAATCGGAAAGAAGCTGCCCTGCTAGCCGATGGAGGGTGGCCATAATTGGCAGAGAAAGATGCCACTTCCGATAACTCGGACCATTTATAAGCTTTGTTTTCACAAGAGGCTTATGGTCATAAAACCAAGTACATACAGCCGAATCTTCGTCTTCATCTAACTCTAACTGAATCGGTTCCAGAGGATCAACATCCAATAGATTATCAGCATAATCCAGAGGAGGTTCCTCATCGTCAAAAGGTGGGAACCGCATTCTCTTGAAATGCCTTCTATCCCTTTTCTCCCTTCGCATCATGATCCACATTGTACCCCACTGAAAAATTAGTCCAAAATATGCGTAAGAAAATTAAATGCCAGATATTTTACACAATAAGAAGTAAACAGCAAAACCCAAAAAAGAAAAAGTGGTCATGTTCCCTCAAATGTAAAGTATCACCAGGAATAAGTACTGTATACAAGACACAAGATAAAAAAACAGTTGAAAACTCTACCAATTAATACAAAAGAAGAACCTGTAAAATAAATAAAAAAAACATAATAAAATGAAAACATACCTGAGCTAAATAGATGGGCTCAACAACCCAAGGTATTTCGTTAACAAATGTTATTGCCCCGGTAATGTGGTATAAAACCTTCACATCGCGAACCTGCACCAGCACGAAAAGTAAAATTTACATTGACTTAAGAACCATGAAGAATCAAACTTCGATGAACTAAGCGAGGATAAATAACTACCTGCTCCCATGGCATGGGCATGTTCTCTAGGAGCTTATAAACTGCATGAGGAACGAATTTCAAAGCTCCAAGGTATACACGTTTATCATGGCGATATTTTTTAGAGGACATGTCCCCATGATCCCTGCCACAATTGCAAAAGGCTACTTAGCAATATATTTTTCAATAAACTGGAAAACAAAAGCTACAGCCCAATTTTAAGCCAATATCTTTATTTGACAGCCAAAAGATATTCTTAAATGGAACATAACTCTAACCAGAACACGCATAGCACAGCGTTATCACTATAAGATAAAACCAGCAAGTGAATACCTAAGGTAAAAAAAAAGACCCAGATAATAGTACTATGAAGCTGTTTCATACTATGGTCTTCTAGTGAAAGGCGACATCATCTCCATCCCCCCAAATAGACCTAGCATATGAAACTTGAAGGCCATCTGAGAATGACATTAATTCGCAAGTAGGCATCAGATAACTTTCCTTATTGCAAATTATGAGATGACTTGCCCTAACCCCTATGTAAACGAACAAAAAATACAACCCCTACAACTCAGAAAACATCATTCACAGAAACCCCAAAACTCACATACCCAACCAAAGAAACAACCTATTTAAGCACCATCAACACCAGAGAACTAAAAAGTGACCACAAAACCAGCCAAAATCACCAACTTTGGAGAGAAAATCATGAATGGAACACATGGCTTATGACAACAAAAATTCCATCAAATCAACAAAAACTATCATCAAGCAAAAATCCAGAACAGAACTCACCGAATAATCTTCCTGACGTGCTCGGGAGGCATGTCCTCCTTCTGCGTCTCCACGAACCCGAACTTCCTCTTGTCCCCATACCGCTTCGAGTTGAGCTGCATCCATTTCCGGGCCTTCTCCTCGAGCCTGGCCTCGGCCTCGGCGGGCGAGGGCAGAACGGTGTACGAGGGCTGCGGCGCGGGCGGCGGGGGGATCGCGGAGGGGCCGCTGGTCCCCGGCGGAGCAATCTGGCCGTTGCCGGCGTTGTTCCACATGACTCGAAAACCCTAGAAAAACCCCCTCCCGGCGGGTCGAGCGCGCGGCTCTGCACACGGAGCTGCGACGCGTGCTGGGCGTAGAGGGAGAAGATCGAGAGGGAAGAATGGCGGTTCGAGCTAGCTCTACTGGAGAGTATGTGTGGCCGCGTCGAATGGCAAGACTCTGGAGACTCTGGAGAGTGTTGCGTTGCTCTCTCTCTCTCTTTCTCTCTAGAGAAATGAGAGAAGTAGGATCCGTGAAATCTTCAGCCCAAGGGGAGCCCGAGGCGCTTAAATCGGGTCCGACTCCGAAAGATGGAGGCGGTTGCGGGTGAGGACCGCCTTGGACATAAACGGGTTATGGGCCGGATCTTCTATTTCGAGCTTTTGCTTGATCCCGGCCCATTTATGGAGGGGGCTGTGGGTGAGGAACGCCTTAGATATAAACGGGTCGTGGGCCGGATCTTCGATTTCGAGCTTTTGCTTGATCACGGCCCATCAATCTTACGTAATTGCTCCTATTTAATAGGGATCTTAGTCCTTATCAACCACGTCTAATTGCTCCTATTTAATGTGGAAAAATGTTTCTGGTGCAGTTAACATTAGTATGATATAAGATAAGGAAAATAATAATATAACAAGTGCAGAAAATCACGTTGCAGACCAGAAATTTGTTTAATTTCATTACATTTAAAAAGCAAAAAACGTAACAAATTATATTTGAAACAACTGCCAATTCATCATAATTCTATTCAGTTTTTTTTCCATGCTACTTAGATAGAATGATCTATATTTTAAGTTAGGGGTAATTTCTTCATTGGTAAGTATATTTTTAGGTTTTTTCATTCTCTATTTGATCCAATGAATTCTTTCATTTGATTTATTTTTGTTTCGGCCTAACTTGAAATATGTATCTCATACTTTAAATTTCACCGGTTTAGTTATTAACAACATATGTCTTTAGAGAATATTCTAGCATTTCGATTTTTTCAGTTAAATATCATGAGTTACTATACTTCAAATTATTTATAAAGCTTTGTGGTATTCTTCGGAAAAGTTTAAGGGGGTGTTTGAAAACAATTCTTGCCATAATTTTTTATTTTGATAAGAATCAATTCTAATAGAGAATGAGAAATTATATTTACCAAACGCACTTTCATTCTACTCCTGTTTTTGATAAGTTTACCAAACGACACCCGGGGATTGGCGATCGACGGGAACTGGTGATTGGAGGCAGGTGACGGGCAACCGTCGACCTGCAGCGAGCAGTGGGCGATCAGCGAGTGCGAGCGATCGACAGCGATTGGTGATCAGCGGCAGCGGTGGGTAATGATCGGCGGCCTACAAGTGTGAGAAGGAAAATAATAAATGGAAATAAAAAAGAATCACTTCTAGTAACAATTAATTATGGCCCTAGAGAATAATTTTTTTACCAAACGTAATTTTCATTCAAAAGTAGAAAACTGCTCTATAAGTGATTATTTACCAAACGCATTTATACTTCAAAATTACTTCTTGAGCAAAATTAAAAATTCTGGCAGTTTATTAAATGCACCATAAATAATTCCTGATATTTAACTGAAAAAATCGAAATGCTAGAATATCCTTCTTTAGTCAACTGAAACCCAGCCCACACCGGCCATCGAGCCGTTAGGCTCGCTCCGCTGGACTTTGAATTGACCAGACGTAGACCAAACGGGTCAACCCCACACAGAGAGTCGCTCCCACCTCTCCACGTGTTACTCTCCCGCCGCGAGTACTCTCTCGCGACTGACTGCTCCCAAAAACAAAAACAAAAACAGTCAAACGCAACGGTCTCCCCGCTTTCCAAGCCGCGCCCCCCATTTCGCTCCTCCCCAGGAAAGAAAAAATCGCCTCCGATTCTCTGCTCATTCCTTCGCTTTTCCGATCAAAAACACTCTCAGATTCCTCGAATCTAGCCACAATCTCAGACCTCAGCTCCAGTTGGAAAGATCTCCATCTTCCCTTTTCTCGGTTTCTTCTCTGTTCGCGCAGAGTGCATTGCTCGTGGGCGGGCGAGTGGAAGAGGAAGGAGGCACGGTTTTATTATTATGCGAAGAGGCGTCGATTTTGAGGAGACTGGTAGTTCCTTGAGCTGTCTGGGTCCCTGGACGATCGACGAAGTGTTCGATGATGACGACAAGGGCGAGGAAGAAGGAAGCGAAGCGGCGGGGTGCGTGCGGCGCAGCTATTCGTATTACAGGTTACCTCAGCATTTGCTCAAGCTCTCCATTCTCAAGCTCGACGGCTCTACCTTCGGTGAGCCCTCTTCTTTTCTGTTTGATTAGAGATGATAAAGCAAAATGATTTGGCTCGCCAGTTTTCCAATGTTCAGGGGTTCCTGGAATTTCGTTCTTCCGGGTTGAAAAGGGTTACTTTTTTCTTGCGTTTTGATTGATGAGTCTTCTTGGGCCCTGGAAGGTAATTCCTTGCTGGGATTGATCGGATCGGGCGGTCATTTTAAACCGCTGTTTAATCAGACAAAGCACGTGATTCGTCTAGAGTAATTTATTGCTTCTGCATCGGTGGGCGTCATGTTTGTCAGTTGTCGCATTAAGATCTGTTGGCATCCGATTTCGATTCTGAATCATACATCGCCAATCTGTGGATGGTGCTCCGTTTTCAATTTGCTTTTCTTTCGTTTGATTTAGTTGAGGTTTTGATTGTGCAGATGTTCATGTCGAGAGAAATGCCACGGTTGCAGCACTCAAACAGGCAATAGAAGATGTTTTCAGTTCATCCCCTAAGGATGGCCTAGGCAAGATCTCATGGTATCATAACGTGCACCCTTTTTTTTTAAGTGAGTTCGATGTCGTAACATTCTAAAGGACGCATGATGATTCTATTTATTGCGCGAAATTGATGGTCATTCGATTGTCTATCCCGTGTTATGTCAGGTCGCATGTGTGGGGGCACTTTTGCTTGTCTTTCGATGGTGAGAAACTACTCAATGACAGGGCATACTCGAGAAGTTTCAGAATTAACGATGGTGATCAGGTCAGAGCAAATAAGTTTGATGGAAATTCTACCAGTTTGACGTTAGTGAATTCTTTGTGAGACTATCGAGTTTCCTGAAATTCTCTTTCTGATGTAATTGCAGCTATGTTTTATTCGTCACCTGTCCACTAATTATTCACCAATGAAAAGACAGCCTAAGAACCAGAATGTCAGTTGCAGGCAGCAACAAATGTAAGAGCTTCTCCTTCTGTTTCTCTTATGTCGAGCAGCACAAACTGAAAGGCTCATGCAGTGTTATCGCCACAACAAGCTGTCAATAACTTCAAATAGAGATAGTCAGAATGAAATCAGGAGTATTCAGTTAAGCCACCCTCTGTTATAGACATCGAGAGAAATAGTTGAGATACATCATAACCATTCAACCTAGCCGTCATGGAGTCAGAACTCTGTGGTTCACTCTCCTAGTTAATCACAGATTGTCAGTCAAGCTATTTTAAAGTTGTAATGGAGAAAGCACTGAATGGTCGAGAGTGTGTTGCTCCATTCAGTATTTGACAAAAAGAACTGAAATGAGTTGAGTTTGTGGGCTAAATTGACTTTTAAGGTTAGGTCCAGTCGTATGGTCAACTGTCAGAAGACAAAAATAGTAAGAAGCCAAGACAACTGTTACGTAGATATGCTGAGCATTCCCAATGAAAAAACAGAAGGTCAACAGGAAAGTCCAGCGATCGTTTCATCTAGACTGCCTAGATTGTCAGTTATCTCTATTTTTCTGTGTAAAAACTGGCACAGTCCTCCTTAGTTAGGTAGATATAACTTCTTTTGCCTGTTTTTACTTGGCATTTTCTTTTCTTTTGATTAAGCAAACGTATTTTGCAGTACTTGAAGAGAAAGGGAACTGAGAGATTTAACTTTTGCTCTTCTATGAAAGGTCGCCTCCGTATTCGAACGACTGTGAAGAGTCGGAAGCAGAGAACAGCGCAGACAATGTGGATGATCGGGATTACTTCAAGTACGATGATCACGAAGAACACGAGATTCCAATGCCGGAATTCAGGTTGGCCCAATTCTTAAGAGGATGGCTTTTGTACTCCAGGCTATGGGGGGTCAAAAGGAAGGGCTCGGAAGCACCTAGGCGCGCTTCCAGATTCGCCGTGCACTGTCTAGGAGGTGGACCTGGGGTGATACGATTGTGATTCTAGTTATCTGTAGCGATAGACCTGAGATAGAAGAGTTGCCTGACTCGTAAGAGAACCTGTAGTGTGTTGTTGAGTGCACATTTTTGGCTTCAAGAACCTTTCAGATCCTCTGAACTCAACCCCGTGGTAGGTGTTCATAGTGTGAACCTTCAATCAGTTGACAGGAATTAAAGTTTTCAATTTTTAGTATTGGTTGAAATAGCACCTTTTTTTTTTTGTCAGAGTTGTAATAGCACCTTGATGGGAGAGATTTCAGTTTGCAAAAAGAACGAGAGTTTGTTTTCTCTAGAGTGAATTTAAAATCCACGTGGAGGGCTGAGCTAGAATTTCTCGGATTTGGCAATTAAGTGATCGTTTTTTTTTCAATTTCGGCACTTAAGTGAATCGACGAAAAGTTTTGACATTAAAGCAATTTTCGTACACAAGTTTTGACACTTTTCGTGTTTTTTTGCCCGACAAATTAGGACAATCATGAAATCATGCGAGATGGAGGATCCATGAGTCTAATGCAAAGTTCGAAAGAGGAGGACTCCAATGGCACATTTGGTTCACGGGAATATAAGTTTCGTTCCCAAATTATAATTAGTACCACATATTCTATAATCAATAATATTAATTATAAACGTTCTAATCATCGTAGTCAAACAACAATTACAATACAAACATCTAATTACTAAATACTAACTACAATATGATAATTGGATTATAAATAATAATTATGGCAAAGTATACCATATATTATTAGATTATACTACAATTACACATCGGAAATTAGAAATACAATGGTATTGTTATTTGAATTGTTTCTGTATGAACTATAATCAAATTAAGTGTGAATTATAGTGGAACTAGTTATTGTAATTGGGTAATAACTATAGTGCATGGCTATTTCATTGGAATTCTTTACCGTTCCTAAGGTTGAGAGGATGGACCAAATTGGGGCCTCTGTCTAATGAACCCCAATAGGTTGTCCCCCAGTCAAAACTCCACACGCAATTTAATACCGAGCTTTTCTAATTTTTAGAAACTCATTAAGAATTAGTATCTGGAGGCACCTTATTATTTTTTATAACCTTTGGAAAGATTGAATAATTTCTGATATTAACTTGAAAAATCGAAATTCATGCCAAAAATATATATGCTAGAATATTCCCTCCGCTTTCTCCAAGCCACGCCCCCCCGTTTCGCTCCTCCCAAGAAACAGGAGAAAATCGTCCTCGATCCTCTGCTCATTCCCTTCACTGTTCCGATCAAGAACACTCTCAGGTTCTAGGAAGACGATGGAGAGGTAATCGTCCCACTCCGAGTTGAATAATCCAGTGCTCTCTCTTCTTCGAATGTTTCGAAACATTCTTCCTCATTCCCTTCGTAATAATTCCCTCGCTTTTTTTCCAGGAGCGATCCAGTCAGTGAGGAAGACATGGACGAGCTTTCTCAGAAGCTCCAGTGCATGCCTTTTCGAACGTCTTCTAAAAGAGGTGAGGGGAAAAGGGATTCTTCTCTGTTTTTCTTCCGGTTTGCTTCACTTCCTCTCTCATCTTCCCCGGATAAAGATCCGCGCTCAATCCCCATCTCGGGTCGTTCTTGTTTTCTTCGAACGTAAAGAAAGACCGTTCGATCCCGTGAAGAAAGAGCGTTGTTGAACAGATTCTTTTCCACTTTCTTGGTCATTCCATGCGTCGGATTGCCTTCGTCCTAGTTGCTTTTGTGCTGGTGGGTGGGTTCAACAAGGTTCGACCTTGGACATTTCGAAGGAAATTCTTGGATACATTTCTTTTCGATTACAAGCTTTCAATTTCCTAGAGTGACGATGCTTTGAATGAGCTGTTCATCGAGTCGACATGATTGCTCTCCAGAGAAGAACGCTTCCCGGAGGCAAGTGCAGGACATGGAAGAACAGCTGAGAGAAGGGTGGGAACTAGACTTCCTAATCGAAGAACAGCTGGGCCGGTTCTACAACTGCAACAACCGGGCAATGAACCCAGCCCGGCTCAGCGACGTGGCCAAAATGCTCGTGCCCGATTCGACTCCGCCCCTCGAGCTGGCCTCCGTCGGCTGGTTCGGCGATTGGAGGCCCTCCCTCATCTTGGGCCTCCTTCATGGGCTGGCGCGCTCCTCGCTGCCGGTGTCCGACCCGGGTCAGATCGAACGGACCTTATTGCAGTTGATCCGCGAGGTCAGGATCGAGGAGGCGATCATCGATGGGGAAATGGCTGAGATTCAGGTCACGTGTGTTCTGAGGCTTCCGTTTGCTAGGCAGTGTAAGGGACCTGGTGGTGTTTCCGCATTGAGATCAGTTTATTCTGAGTTCAAGAAAATCAAGCAGGTCATCAACAAGGCTCAACAGCTCAGGTCCAGCTTTTCACCCTTCCCATTTTCTGTTCCTTTCGTTCTTGGGTGAACTTTTCAGTTTGTCAACTTTCAATTAGTAATGGTAATAATGTTATTTAGTCTATGAAGTTCTGGTGGCTTTATTAGTTGACGTATTAGCTTCCAACGAAGATTCTGCATAGTTTCTCAGTAGGTCTTGAAGCTAACCTTCTGGTTTTGCACTGCTGATAAATGTGTCGCCGAAATGCGTTCGACTTTTTGATACTATATATGTATATATGTCAGGTTTCGACTCACAATCCGCAAAAACTTTTCGGAATAAGTTTTTTGTTGCACGTCCGAACGAATTCCATCTTTTGCGTAACTTCTTAAATTTCTTAATGCAAAACTTAGGCGAAGTCAATCTTTTCTTTGTGTATCAAAAAGCGTCTAACCGTCGCACGACTTGAACTTTAGAATCCCAACTTGAAGAATTATGCAGAGTTCAGAAACTCTACTGGTTGAATTTGTGAGTTCACTAATAGAAATTCCACAATGTTTGTTTCCGGTTTTTCGAATCACTCAAATTCACTTGCCGCGATGACTCGTAATATGCTGTTAATTAGTGATATTGCAATGCTTGGCAGGTTCAGGACATTGGAGCTGGTGGCACAGAAAATCCTGGACCCGTCTGATGCAGCGGCCTTCCTTGTCGCACTTGAGAAGATACGGCATGGGCTTCACCGGTTCGCGGCCGAACAAGAGTCGCAAAGAGGTCCCGTGACCCTGCCTACCAGGGGTTTGAGGTCCATTTCTGAGAGAGAGTGTGGGAGTGAGAGCCCACACAGAAGTGTCAAGTCCATCGACAAAAGGCTGCTGAAGAATGCTAGGAGAGACTGCAAAGGAAGATGTCAAACCCACGATGATGGTACGGCTCTGGCTCAATTCATTGAAGAGCTTCAGTGTGAATTGCAAGAGCATTGCACTCAAAGCAGGAGATGTAGCATTTGAAAATGAGGGTGGGATCAGAAAAGAGTTGGGTCATTCTGATTGCCGAACTGATTTTAAGACATAGTAGGTGATGGATTGCGGATTCATGCCACGTTCTTTAGACGCGTCGTTTCTTTTTAGGTGGCTCCAATTTAGCGAGTCGGGTCAATCGGTAACCTCACGGCCCAGCAATGCGGACCGGTGTCCATCTACATATAGTTTGAGGAGCTCTTGTGATGTATAAGACTCCGAATTGTGGTGGAATGTAGAATTGCACTATAGTACACTTTTTCTCCCCCTTACTTTTGAATAATGGGTTCAGGATATTCCTCCCTATTGATGTAGGTCAACTGACCGAACCACATGAATCTTCATGTTCTTTTACTTTCTATGCTTTTGCTTTCTCGTGCAATTGTCGCCTATTGATACAACCTTTGCACCTATAACTCAGTAGCTTGATTGCCCTAACAGGTCCCTCGCAACAAAAGGTAAAGAGAGAATCGGATATAAAGGGCGTTTAAAAGGTAAAGAGAACCATCAATGCTCGAAAGTGTCATTGACTTTGGGGGAGCCAAGATTGGAGAGAAGTTCATATCCTTCAATTGTATCTTTTGATTTGCCATGCATCTATAGTACATCGTGCGTGCAACACATTCTCATGTCATTTTGCATCATGGGATGGTTTGCCTATGCAATTTTGAATCAACTAGATCGAGATTTACGAAAAATTTCATGCAATAAGGATTGATCACATCATTGCTCGTGTTGTTCAAGTTCGAGACAAATCCTACTTCTTTGCTTGATTTTGGTATGGGGTTGGATGAATTCCATGGAACTTGGTGCATGTTAGCGAGCACCCAAGTAAATCTTGAACCGGATTCCAAATTCTACTGTCAATGTAAAATCTATTAAGTTGTATAAAATTAGTTCCATGACTCTTACAATACAAATGATAACAATTGGTTTATAATCCGATTCAACCCTAGAATCGAACTAGTCAAGGCAACTGAAGGGAGGATCAAGCGGTCAATGGTCAAAGTTGAGGTCGGAGTTGACAACTTGCCAGGTGACTACACAATTCGGGTTTTTTGATCAAACTCTGAAAGGGGGTTCACTCAAGAGCTTACTCAATATTACATCGATCGGCGCGATTTTTAGACCTTTTATCTAGGGGTATTGACACCAGTCTAGTTCCACTATTTAAAGCATTGCCGACAAAGATTTCGTCATAATAAATTATCGATGTCAATTGGAATTTAGTACAACAGAAAATGCAATGTCTAATAGAACATATAATATATCGATATAGCTAGCAATGAGTATATGTAAACATACGAAAATCTTGCTGCGATATCAGTTATGGTTGAGATTGAACCCATGGGATCAACATGGAATTTATCCTCAAAACATTATAATAGGAAATTGTGGGAAAAAGCCATCCAAGAAAATTGGATTGCAGCTTGCTATAAGAGGGCTAAGCCGTGAGCGAGTAAGTGGGGGGCCCCTTGGAATAAGGGGGCCCAATCAAATGATCAGGCGATCCATCGGTGCGTGCCAGTGCACCTCCGCGTGCACATGAACAGTGATCCTGTCCGTGCTTTTCTGTGGGCCCCCCCCCCCTCCAATTATATGGCGCATGATCTCTTCTCCAGATTTTTCGTGTTTCTTATCTAACTTTTTTTGTTTCCTTTCTTTCTTTGTTGTTTCCCAATTCAAATAACCAGCATGAGATCGACTCGATTACTTACTATCAATTTCTCTACTTGTCTATTATCATGTATCGGTATGATCATGCCCAACATTCGTATTTCTCTCGGCCTTTTGGTTAAGGAAACGGGGTTTGGCTCGGTGGCGCTCATCTCCGATTCGCCCTTATTAAGATTTAAGAGAATTCGAGTTCGATTAAGTAGTACCTCCCGTAGAGGTTGCAGGCGAGAGAGTGAGGTCGCTAGGGTACAAAGTAGGTAGAATTGATGTATTTAACCAATTACATTCATGAAAACGTTTTAATTGAAAGAGAGAATTATTTGCAAAGTTTTTCTTTTTTGCATGTAAATATGTTATTTGCCAAATTAATGTTGTTCCCCAATGGTAGCTCCAATTGGCAATCAAAACTTTGCGATCCAAATGCTTATGAAATTGGTTTAACGCTAAATAATAAGAGATAAGAGATGAAATTTCCTACATTCTCCACACTATGCATCCCTAATCGAATATTAACCATCATCATAATATAATAAGATAATAAAGCGCTGTACAAACGTTATTCTTAAACATTACATAATGATAATATTTGTATAATACCATGTATAGTAACCACCATAACATATTCAAATATTTTAGCTAAGGTTATTATAAAACTATCATCAACTTTATGTTGTAATGCAATTATAAGCCTGTAGTCAGCAATCACCTTCTTATATTTTTAGCACTATAACAAAAGAGAGACAAATTTTCCGTATTAACCTATTCCATCAACCAATCAAATTTTAATCATGACAATATGATGATGAAATAATAATTTATAATATCATGTTTATAAATTTGCAACGAATGTTTCATGTCCACTTTTCCCTCAATGAGCAGTTGATCTCACTTGTTCTAATTCACTATCTTATTGGCATATAATTTTCGTACACATTATTTTTGGAAATTAGCCTACATAATACCCTCTCAAGATAGAAGAGAATGCATCAGAATTTATTTCTTTATTAATATTGCAAATTGTATTTGAATGAAAGAGGTAAATGCACGAAAAGTGAAATCACACACATGCAATCGAATCCTTCAAAGCCCCGAAAATATTATCAAATGCTTGAAAATGATTGAAGTAGTCGAATATAATGGTCGCTTTGGTGATAGCCAAGGTAAGTTTGTCGAGACGAAAATGATTTGTGTAAAATAAAAGCATCTAGTGAAGCTGAGAAATAAAGTAAGTACAACTACACATTTCTAGACTAACATTAGGAGAAGGTATTCGATTAAAGATTGTGCATAGTACAACATGGTCAATCATTCTATCTGGATATTGTTCTAAGCATTCTAGGGACTTGAAGTTTTTAAGTCCTTAAAGGATCATGTTGAAAAAGGATTTAAAATAAATAGACGAAACAAAATGACATTCGTCTTAGCTCGAAAACTCGTATTCTTAAATACGAAAAGAGACAAATATCATTACCCTAAACACACTATATATATTTTTTTGTGATGACGTTCTTCCTTAATCCATAATTTACAGATATATACAAATATATACATTATACATGACACGGGTATTATCCTACTATTACATTCTATTTCTCTCCCCATTCCATTATACATCTTTTCTTCCTACCAAACGTGATTTCGAGCATACTTATAGCATGTTCTAACATGCTACTCGACTTTTCAATATACGAATTTTGTAATTTAGAACGACTTGAATATGCTCAATGATACTACATGCGTTTTGTACTCATAAACAAAAATGTGATGGATACACGGGATACCTTTCACTAATTCATGGAGTGAATATCTTATGATTAGATCTGTTAAAATGAATCATAAACCCATTTCTTAACCTATTCTTGATGAGTTGAGTTATTATATGGTTTAGTCATATTCAATAAATAGATCATAAATGTGTTTACAATGATAAAACCCAATATAATATAGGTGTTAAATAAGTTCATGACTTACTTAAAATCCAACCCACCTTTATAAATCTCTCTTGCGTTCACTTGATTTCACACTCGCTCTCTTCGCGCTCTTACTTTAGTTTGGGTATGAGTTTTCCTAAATTTGATTAAATATGAAAGTATTTTAGCAATATAGGTCGAGTTAGATATGTGTAGGGTCATGCATGGTCACTAAATTTATATTGCATTAAAATTGGTCAAAATGG
Source organism: Metrosideros polymorpha var. glaberrima (assembly GCA_001662345.2). NCBI lineage: Eukaryota > Viridiplantae > Streptophyta > Magnoliopsida > Myrtales > Myrtaceae > Metrosideros > Metrosideros polymorpha. Next base: position 25,989,418 of record BCNH02000006.1, on the reverse strand, counting down.
GTTAAATTGGTGAATTTGGATTGGACCATTTTTTATCCGACTCAAATCCTATATGTTCTACCCGTTTGACGCGTCTACGTATGATTGACCAGTCACATCGCTCGCGAAGATATCTATATTATGCTTATTATTATTAACAGAGATCGACGTGGGAGAGGTCATTACAACATCGAATGCGAAAGTTGTCGGTGCGTGCATAGATTTGTTACGTTATGCTCAGTGATAGACATCAAAGGACTGCGTGTTCGTGCACGACTTTCCACTAATGTGAAAGGTTTTTCTTCAAACCCTAGGGGCACGGCTACGCTATCATGGGCAGCCTTGACGTCCCATGAAAGACATATCAATCTACTTTAATAATCGAGATCCGTGGAACCTAAAGGTACTATGTATGTAATTTTCCTATTAAAGTCGAAGGCACCGATATATTCTCTTTGCTAATTTAGGACATTTTCTACGTCAAAATCAAGCGTGCAAGCCATGGAATATCTCGAATCAAATCACGGCTATAGAATGACCTTACACGATAGATTAGTGCCCGTGCGATGATGACGATGAAGATAAGAATTCTTTCTCGTCTTTCACTTTCGACGTATTGAAACACCCCGCGACATAATATATAAAGCAAACTTTCGAATCTTGGCGTGCATCCCAAATTCGCGATCATACCCTCGCATCTATGACTCACTCTGAGTTGGTGAAGTGGTTGGGGGCGATATTGATTTTTACCATTTCAAGGGTTACGTTTAAAATCCAAAGATCTCGGTTAAATTATACAAAAACTGTTTTAGGTTAAGAAAAAATAGGAAATAGAGGGAAGAATAAACAGCTATTTTGAGAGAATATAAGTGAAAATTCTGCTCTGATGAATTTGAAATTGCCTTACGTAAAAATGGATTTTAGTAATTACCCTTTTTATTTTTATTTTGCTTTGTGCGCACGTATCGCCTGTGTTGCCTAAAGTTATCGTAAATAGACTTTTGGACATTTACAAATATACTAAATCTAACGGAATAAGTCTTTTCTTTATAAAATACACTGTTGGGCATTAAATACATATGTACAATAATATTGAGAGAAAAATTGGTTTCGCCGTTTGCAATAGATCAACTGGTGACGGAACAGACTAACACTGTGTGAAAGAATATATCAGGAATAGAAAAAGAAATCTAAGCATTGTAACCGATTGTATTATAATAATGTATAAAGTGATATAGAAAATACAGATGATTATTAATATGAACCAATACTATAACATATAGCGTAAAATTAATCTGGTTTAGTACAAACATGTAGTAAAATACACTATTAGAGTTAAATAAGAAAAAATATTTAAAAAAAACATCCCCACTTTTCATCTATCTTTATTATCTAAAGTACATGTTTGCACCTTCATCACAAAAGAATGGAAAAATAACCAAAAAAGTTCTAAACCTGTGTCAATTTAGTCATAAATCATTTTAATTTTATTAATTTAGTCCGAAATATTTTGACAATTTGCCAATTAAGTCATTCCTGCCAATTTTGACCGAAAATTACCAACATGGACTTCGACATCCGGCGTTGACGTTGATAATTTTTATAATTTTTATTGAATTTTGAAATTTTCTTTTCTTTTTTCTCTTAGCTTTTTTTTTCATTGTGCGGATTAGGGTCACCAGTGACCTTCGCGGTTGGCGACCCAATGGCCGACGACCTTCACTGGCCACAAAGAAAAAAAAGCTAATAAAATTCAAAAAAAAAAAATTCAACTTTTAAAAAAAATTATAAAAATTGTTCACGTTAGTGTCGAACATGCAATGTAGGACGATCGACATTCACGTTAACGATTTATGACCAAAATTGGCCAGAAAGACTCTATTGGTAAATTGTAAAAAAGTTTACAATTAAATGGACAAATTAAAATATTTAGGACTGAATCGGCACAAATACAAAACGTTTAAGATTTTTTTTATAATTTTCCCCAAAAGAATTATGCATACATTCACAATTTTACCATTTTCCTTTCCCAAGATATCCATGCTGATATTCTTGCACCCAACAAACAAACCCCCCCAAAAAACGCCAAATTACCCACTTGAGTTCAGCCGCCATGCCCCGTCTGTAGCTGTCCACCACCGCGGCTGCTGGCGCTCTTTCTGCGTGGGACAAGCCTGTCGCTGCGGAGGGTACCACAGAGCTAGTCGCTCTTTGCCACGTCCCGCGCTTCTTATGTCAATCTTAAATGCATGCCTAATACAGACTGAAATAAAAAAAAAATAATAAAAAAGCACTTTTTTTGGGGGTAAAAAACATCAATGCTAAGAATATTAGGATTGGTCAAACTATTAAGCTGCGCGACCAACCATAAACGAGCTTTTAAATAAGTAAGTTATCAAGAAAAGTTTATTTGATCATTAACAATTTTGCAAATTAATAAGTAAGTGCCGAAGTTATATGTACTAGATTTCAAGTGTTGGTTATATTAAATGTCGAAAATATTAATCAATGTTGTCTGATAATAGTTGAATTTCGAACGTTAAATTATTTCTTTTGACAAATATGAAATAAAAAATATTATTAGTAGGTTTTAAGATTTTCTAATGTAATAGGCAAATTTCATTTCACGTGTGAATATTTTTTATTGAATGAAATAAGTAATCTCATTAAGTGATTTTGGGACTTACTTCAATCATTTAAGTCAAAGCTAGTTAAAGTTATCAAAGGATATAATTTTATTAAGCACCGAATACATTAATTTTTTATTTTTATTTTGAGCACTTAGTGGAGTTATGAAAGTGGCCTTAATATGCTCGATATACTCTATAAATACTAACACCGATTTGGATATTCTTCAGGTTGAGGGACGCCTTTGCCAGTGCTCTCTCTCTCTCTCTCTCTTTCTCTCTCTTCCACTCACACAGAGGGAAACAGAGAGCGAAGAAGATGCTCGCAGCAGAGAATGGAAGAGACCCAAGATTGAAGGCCATCTCGGACACCATAAGAGTTGTTCCTCACTTCCCAAAACCAGGTTAATTTCTCGCGTTTGCATCTTCGTCTCCCTCGTTCGTCTTCTTCAAACTCTTAACGAAGATCGTGTTCTGTTTCTTACCCGCGCACGTTCAAAGGCATAATGTTCCACGACATAACCACTCTGTTGCTCGACCACAAGGCCTTCAAAGACACAGTTGACTTGTTTGTCGAGCGTTATAGAGACATGGGCATCTCCATTGTAGCTGGTGCTCTCTCTCTCTCTCTCTCTCTCATGATTTTTCAATTGATATATCCTCTTCTGATTGTGGTATCATGACATATTCTATCACGAGATTATCAATAATGAAAGACAAGTTGCGGCTTTTGGTATTACTTTTTCTTGTGGGAAAAGTGGAAATGTGGTGCTCCTCTAAACATTTGAGGGGCCACTGCACAATATTTATTTTCTCTAAAAGCATGTCACATTGGAAAGCAGTCGGTAGGTAAGGCGAGTTCTTATCCTCGTTTTGTTGAATTGCTTTTTGTTTTTTTAAATATTTGCTTTTAATTATGACCCCTAAACCCACGAGCTAATGGAATGCAGAGCAACTGGTTTTCTATTCTTTATTTACTGCTCCTTGCTTCTTCTTCTTTTTTCCTTTTCACTGTCTTTTGAAGCATTGAAAGAGTTGTGCGTTTTTACTTCCAATTAGGACATGGAGGGTGCATTTGGTTCTGGACAATGTATTCTGTTTTTGTTTCAATAGAATTGCAAGAAACTTTTTGATTTTCACTTCTTCAGTTTTCAGAAAAATGTGTTTGGTATGTTATTTCCAGTTTGTACAACTTCTTTTTCTTCCATTTTGTTTATATTAAATTCTTTAGTGTGATTAAAATCAGCAAAGCATTCTTACCAACAAAAAAGAAGAAGAAGAAGAAGAAGAAGAAGAAGAAGCAAAACGTGATAAACCTTCGTTGTTTGTCTAGTCTATTTTTTATGGAATCTGTTTCAGTTATCGGAAAGCTTCAGAGAAAGGCGGGCTGCCGAATGCTTTTCTTGATCAGTTTTCTGTTTTCACTGCAAAAGAAAGAGGACAAAAAAAAAACAATTTTGGTTACCAAATGCTCGCAGATATGGTTTTGAGCTGCCCCGCCAATCGTCTCGTTGGAACATCCAAACTTGACCAAGGGCTTGTTTATAATAAGTTCACAACTCTGTTGCTTTCTTTGCTATGTACTATATAGTTTATCACTGTGCCAACAAGTTCGAATTTTCGAAGTTTGCATCTCATTAAGTGATGTTACAGATCCTGTGCATCGGAAAGGATTATTAGCTTATAGGCATTACTGGTAATCCTCAACAGCATTATCTTCCACGTGACGGTTATCATTTCTGTCTATCATATGACGATTATCGTATAGCTGAACATGTTATCCCATCATTTCACTTTTTATCTTGGTCAATTTGCCTTTCTCAGCTCTCCTAACTAAGTTTAAAGTGAAGAAATGAAGTGGAGTTTGCTGATTGAAGCTCAAGTAGTATCCCAAATTTGCATAGTAGACCAGGCCGGGGATTTGCTCGAGTTCATATAAATTGCTATTGAGTTATCCATTTTGGCAAGAGTAGAAAATCGTTTCTCAAATCACATCCTTAAAAAATGAATTCATTTTTGTAATTAAAAGGGGTTGTATTGGATATTGTCTTACTGTGCTTGGTAGTTCTGGTAGTTCTAGTAAATTCTTGACAAGCAAAAGTGCGTGCAAATACATAGTCACCAGCTGATAACTGTCCATTAATCTATAAAAGTCGTTTGCTTGCTTAATGCTAGTGGTGTTGATCGTCCTGGTTTCTTTTTCCGCTTTGGAATTGGGCGTGATGATCTTTCTTTCAATTACCCTGTACAAGTATGCTATATCAGAGTTCAGTTTCTCTTTCTCACTATATCCGATGTCAAGTTATGTTGTAGGCATTGAAGCCAGGGGATTCATATTTGGGCCATCTATTGCTTTGGGTATTGGTGCCAAATTTGTCCCTCTTCGGAAACCAGGGAAACTGCCAGGTACACTTTCACGGAGTTCCTGTAATTACTTATATATATTGATTTTGATCCAAATAAGTGACAACAGTCTAGTTGGTGAATTGACTGTTATCTTGTTCAGCAGAGATCTTGTGCGTGTTAACTCTCTGTTTGTGGTATTGTCAATATAACGATGAGAAAGAATTCTTGGACAATCCAACAGGTTAAAGGGTAAAATCAGTGAAGCAGTTAGCACTTTGATGGGTATACTTCTGTTCGAGTGCTTGATGCGGTGTTGATTATCTAGTTGATTGAAGCATCTGGTCCTTGTTGTCTGCTTGTCATAAGGCAGACAGACTTGGCGCCTCTGGGGTTGTTAGGATTTTTGTGTTAGGGGCCATGGGTTTCGCACTGTCTTAGAGTTGCATGTAGCAAGCGGGACGGCCTTCTTCCTGCCTTCTTTTATTGGAGTTTCTGATAGTCTTGAATTGTAGCTACTACTAGCTAGTCCTTAATGCAGTCTTATCAGTTAAATTTCAATTGAAGCTTCCAATATTTGATTGAACCTTAGGAAGAGTCATATCTGAATCATACGAACTCGAATATGGCACTGATCAACTCGAGATGCATGTTGGAGCTGTTCAGCCAGGGGAACGTACTATAATCATCGACGATTTGGTAGCCACTGGCGGGACCCTTTCCGCTGCAATAAGACTTCTAGGTCAGTTGAACTCTGGGGTTCCTGCTTTCTTTCACCTTTGTCTTTACCATAAAACTTCCAGTTTTCCAATTTCTAGTTCCAAATTTCCCTTTTCTAAATGTGAATTCCATGACTAAGATACATACAATTGGTCCTGCTGACCAGAACATTTTCAGGCTGAAGTGGTTGAGTGCGCTTGTGTCGTTGGTTCGCCTGTTGTCCAGGTAATCCTCAAGTAAAGCAGTATGGCAATTTCTTATCCATGGGTCTAATAAAGCAGTATGCTTTTCTCTTGCTGCTCATCTTTTTCTATCTACTTTAGAAAAAGAATTGTATGATCATTCATGTTAACTATCTAACCATGCATATCTTCCCTAGCTCAACGTTGAAATGCACATCTTTATTCTCGATAGCAGGCTTTTATTGTTGTGGTAGTGTCGTATCAAGTATATATTGTGTTATTTTGTATGAGATCAAGTTATAACTGCTGATCACCTCTGCTGCGCAGAAGTTTCGTTCACGAGGTTTATGCTTTCATCTGTCGGTTAATGGTGTCTGCTCTGTCTGTTGAACTGAAAAATGCGTTTAAGCTCAGCTGTAGCCTATAACGGATATAGTAGTCTCAAACAAGTGGTAGCTTAAGTTTGTTGGACCCATCAGCTCAACTATCTCGAAGTCATTTTGATGCGTTTGCTGTGAATTCTAGTGCTATGATTCCTAGGGAATGAATCACATGTGAGCGAAGAGTGCAATTCTGGAGATAGAGACCTCTTGTCCTTTCTTTGGTTCCATTTGGTTTCCATTGGTTGATTGCGAGTTTTGCAGGGAGAATGCGAGCTAAAAGAGAAGCCGCTGTTTGTTCTTGTGGAGCCCCACCATTGAAAGATGAGTTTGACAGGTAACATCCTCTCATTCTAAGTTATATTTTGTCATCCAGAACAACCTAAGATGTCTATTACAGAATCCCCTACACTGAACTCGACATGGTGGACGCATCAGAGTTGTTTGATGTAGCAAAGCAGACATGATTTTCAGTGTGATTTCCATGCTTTTCATGTACTAGGCACTGTCGTCTTGCTCTGTTCTTGAAGTAATGTTCTAGATGCGTGCTTCTAGGATTACTTTCCAGAATGGGCTACGATGCTTAAGAGCCTAGAGCTGCAAGGTCCTCACACATTTGGTAAAATTCTAGTGCCAACACAGAAGAAAAGGATGGACTTTCTATGCTTCATATGCCTCCTAGATCTGGATTGATATATATTGTCGAATTTAATCTAGTAGATGGAGCAGATACTTTTCGTTTTGCCAAACCGATGAGATGACTAGTAATTACAAGACCATTTTCTTCCTCAAATACTTCAGGAGTCAGGAAGTGAAGAGGATCCAGTTGGGGACTGGTACGTGGGTCGCACCTGATGAAGCATTTGTTCATTATTCTACACCGCCGTCTGCTGGTTACTTCCTTCAACAAAGAACGGTTCGATGTCGAACCCTAAAGGCAAAATAATGTCGCCGGCTCTGCATTGGCTTCCTTTTGTAGTAGGGGCATCAAGCTGGTGTCCTCATAACAGTATATTAGATACTTTCTTGATGAGCATCGAATAAGGATTGGAGTAGGTCAGTCGTTTCAATGATCAGAGGAGACCAAACTCTACCATGCTCTTAGCCAACTACGTTAAAGAGCCAATGCGTAATATTAGATTGATTTCTGGTGACATTGTGGCCTCTTGTGTCGAATATTTCTTGTTCATACTCTCTACAAAACACGGTCAGAATTTCCTATTGCTTGCGTGCCTAAGCATCCACTATGAAATGGCCGGTCCACGCCATGAAACTTGGGTGTCGTAGCGGGCGAAACCAGCCGAGCACGGTTTGTCGCCACTCACTTCTATGGTTGAGTATAGATTGAATTGGTATGTCCAGAATCTGAAGCTGGAAAGTGAGAATGATGCAAAGATTCCTCTATGCAACTGAGCCTTGGCAATTTTTGGTGGGAATATGCCTAAACAGAGTTCCATGGCCATTTGGGCTCTGTTCGGTAACGTTTCTGTTTTTTTGTTCTCGGGAACAGATTTAGAACAGAAACCTATTTGGTAACTTTTTGTTCCCAAAAACTATTTCTGTTTTCGAGAACATAAACAAGAAGTAAAAAAAATTTGCTTTTTTGTTTCAGAATCACTTTTAAGAAACAAACTCAATTAAAAAAAAATCAACTTATTTCTCTTATTCTCACTCTTTCTCACCACTCTTTCCATTGCCGCCTATGTGTCCACTGCCCGCCGCCAGCCACCGCCAACGCAAGCCACCACCGCCGGCCACCTTCGTCGATCGCCACCACCACCGCCCCTAGCCACCTCCGTTGCCTACCGTCGCCACCCATCTCCGCCGCCCATCGCCACTGCCCTCGACTGTCACCATCAGTCACCGTCGCCGCCCACTTCCGCCGCCCACCGCCCCCGGCCACCGCCATCACCCCTACTCACCGCCACCGGCCACCTCCACCTCCAATAGAAATTTTATTCAATTACAAAACGTATTTGTGTTCTTTTTCTATTCCCGAAATAGAAATTTTGTGCAGTTACCAAACGCGTTCTTTTACTTAGAAACTATTCCCGAGAACAGAAATAGAAAAAACTATTTCTGAACAGAAATTGTTCCTAGGAACAGAAACGTTACCAAACGCACCCTTGGCCCATGTTCTATCCCAAAGCCTAAATAAAATGGCCCAAAAAGACCGCCAATGGATAGCTTGTTAGAAATTTTTTTCATTTTAAAGGGAAAAACAGAAAAAACTTAATTTTATTTCTGCAAGTTTTCTTTGTTGCCATGTGCGATTGTTAACCATCTATAATTTCTAATTCTGCTCTAGAAGTAATTCTACAGCAAAAATGCGTTTGGTAAAAAATTACTTCTTGAGTAATTTTCTACTTCTGAAAGAGAATTATGTTTGGTAAAAAAAGTGATTCTCTAGAAGTGATTATTTCCTATTTTCACTTCTTTCACTTTTTCACTTCTCATTTTCCTTTTCATGCTCGTTGGCCGCCGACCGTCGCCGCCGTTGTCACCCATCGCCGTCGCCACTGCTGTTTAGTAACTTGACATAAGCAAAAGTAGAATGAGAGTGCATTTGATAACAATTTAAAAAATTGTTTCTCATTCTCTTTCAAAATTCATCTTCTAGGCAAAATTTTCTCGCTAGAATAGAATCACTCGAGGCATGATGAGGTGAGGGTGCATGGTAGGATTACTAAAAAAGTCCTAAATCTACTACAATTTTACCAATTTAGTCTTAAACTTTTTTTGGCCAATTAAGTTTTAAACCTTTTGCATTTGTGCCAATTCATTCCATCCGGCTAATTTTGGCTGACTGATACTGAGGTGACATAAGCGGCGTTGACGTGGATAATTTTAAATAATATTCTAATAATTTTCAAATTATTTGTTCATTTTTTTTTTCTTCCCTTCCTTCTTCTTCCAACTAATTGCCAAAATTCGGCAACCTCCGACGAAGCTTGCCCCCATTGACCCTTCGTGAGGTCGGCCTCGCCGTCACTAGGTAGGGTTGAGCCTCACCCACCCCTAGTGAGGAGACGTCAGCAGCAATTTTGGTCGGATGAACTGAATTGGCATAAATACAAAAAGTTTAGGACACAATTATAATAGATTTATGACTTTTTTGGTAATTTTCTCAGGGCGCATGTGCTGTCGTTTTTCAGACGAATGAGTACCGTGATTCCAAAAGATAAATTTGTCAATTTACACTGTTAGATATTGAATTCTTGGTCAAAAGATTTCACTATTCCCTAGCTACAGAGCAATTAAGAAGCACGAATGAGTGCCCACTGAGATTAATCTCGGGAGATAACCAAGATTCTTTTCCAAAAATATTTAGTAAGAGACGTGACAAATTACAATTAGTTATTCAGGTTAGGAACTCATATTTAATCACCTCACAAAAAACCTGTTGTGCCGTTTTACAAAATCAATATCGTAAATCGGTCTAATCATCGATATATCTGGTGGTAGGACCAATCAATGGTGAATGGTGAGCTATAAGCCTCTAATCAAGTGATTTAATGCAACAAAACTTTTACACCTTTTTCTATTAATTTATTTGTATTTTCTCAAATTATGAATTATCTCCCAAATTTCAAAAAATATTACATGAAATTGTGATGCCACGTCATAGTTGCACAAGCCTACTCAGTGAGCGACACGTTGTCGTTTGAGAGCCCATTTGTCAAAAAAATAAACTCCCGCCCTTCTATTCTCTCTTTTCACGGCCTCCCTCTTTCCCTTCTTTGACCTCGAGCCCAAGGCAACCCCCCCTCGAACGGGGCCGAGGAGATGATGATAGCACCACCTTCCACCTTAGCAATTTTGACCGGGACATGCTCATCGGGAAGTCCATCTTTTTCGGCAAGGTCTGTTGAAGGTTTCTATGTACATGGGCTGGCAGGGGGACGACTTGCGATGTCAGCTTTGAGAGGCTACTCGAGAAGGTCTCGGTGCCTCTAGACCTTGCCGAGGCCCCATCGAGGGGGTGGGCTACCTCAAGTGGGAGGTAGGGGGCAACAACGGTCTGGAGGGGGAAGATCTTGAGCTTGATCTTGTACCTTCAACAGACCTTGCTGAAGAATGTGGACTTCCCGACGAGCATGTCTCGGTCGGACTTGCTGAGGTGGAAGGTGGTGCTATCGCCACCTCCTCTAGGAGGAGACCCGGCCCTGTTAGGGGGGGGGGGAGAATTGCCTTGGGCTCGAGGTAGATTCGGGCTCGAGGTCAAAGAAGGGAAAGAGGGAGACTATGAAGAGAGAGAATAGAGGGGCGGGAGTTTATTTTTCCGGCAGATTGGCCCTCGATCGACACGTGTCGCTCGCTAAGTGGGTTTGTGCAAGTGTGATGTGAAATCACAATTTTATGTAATATCTTCTCATCTACTATGCCACGTCATACCCCAATCGGCGTCCCCACGCCGACCGATCGCGCCCACGCGCCTCTCGACCTCGTTTAAAAAACTCGCCCTCCACCCCACCGCTCGTTATAAAAGCCTCGTTCGATCGAACCACTCTCCTTCGTTCCCCAACCCCGAAACTCGCACCGAGCAACAACGAAGGCCTCCGGCTCGAGCCAGCAAAATCCCTCTCGAAAACCCTAATTTCAATCCCCAATCCGAGTCGTCTCCGGCTTCGATTCGAATCCGACTGCAACAGATAAGAGGAAATACAGTCCGAGGGGGGAGGGGGATCCGCATAAGATCGGAATCCGAGGGCGATTGGGGGAGCGCAATAATGTCTGCAGTAGTTTGCGGGAGCAAGCGATCGTTGTTCGACGACATCCCTTCTCCCCCGTCGCCCCCTTCGTGCAAGAAGATCCGCCGCTGCTCTCCGTCGTCTTCTTCTCCGTCCCCGGTTCGGTTCTCGGCGCCGGCGACTCATCTCGATCGGCTCCTCCAACTCTTTCCTCACATGGAACCCCAGGTGCCTCTCGTGTTTCGAGCCTTTTGTCGTTTTCGTTCTTGTTGGAAATTTGTAGGGAACTGGTCTCTCGTTGTCGATTTTCTCTTTGTGTTCGCTTTAGAATCCATATGGCGTGAAAAACATATGAAACAACATTCTGTAGACTCTGAAGCTAACCAGCGAGCGTTTTGGGGCAGTCTGTGATTGGCATTAGTGTGGGCAAGGACGTTACTGCTGATTCATGTTTTCTAGTCGGAGTTCAGTAGTTCTGCCTGGTTCTTTTGGCAAGCTCTAGGTTAACGATTCACATGTTCTTTGGATTCTGGACTGTCGCGGACCTGCAGCGCCTTATAATCTTGATGCATTTCATTTTCAGATTCTTGAGAGAGTATTGGTGGAATGCGGGGATGATCTTGAGGCGGCCATTAGTAGGCTGCATGAGCTTTGTTTGGGTCCTGCCGTGGATAATGGAGGATTTTCTGAAGAACCTGGTATTAATGCTGACCAAGGTAAATGATTTTTCGCATGTGCTTTCAGTTCGTGCAAACTCAAAACCTGTTTTTCATAACTAGACAGCCGAAGAGGAAAAGGGAAACAGATGGATTCCACCGTCATCTGCAATTACGCCCTTCTCCTAGGCAGGGAGATTTTGATCCTCATCAATTATAGTGAATAAAATAGGTGTTATATGCTGAAATCTTTATGGGGATTCGTAATGTTTTTTGCTTTAATTAAACAGAGGATATGAATCGACAATCCCTTTCTTTATAAGGGCCGGAATTTCATATAACTTATTCAGATGGAATTCTTGCCGGTATTTATTCTTCATATGTTTCCTTTATCGGTCCAATGACATCGAAGTTCCATCGACAGGTAACAGAGATGATGCTGATGCACCTGGTGAGCCATCAGCCAACCTTCCTGTTGATGGTGCAGGGTGGGTGGATGTATTTGTGAAAGAAATGATGAGCGCCACAAGTTTAGAAGATGCCAGAGTACGTGCCACAAGAGTGCTTGAGTTTTTTGAACAGTCCGTCAGTGGACAAGCTGGGGCAGAGGCTGTTAAAAGTCTCCAGAAGGTACTTGTCATTTCGTTAATGTTTTTTGACATGCTGTGCTTTAGTGTATGCTGTTGTGTCATGGTGCTCCTTTAGACTATCTGAGGTTACTTTAATCGGCTTATGAAGCTACATTTGTAATGTTGATTTTGGTAATTGCCAGCAGTTTTGTTTATGTCACTACCTGTTGACAGTTGGGCTTGTGAGGTTCCTGACATGATTGTTTAGTTTGGTGTTTGTTTTGTCTGCCTCCTAGAAATATCTCTTAGGATGAGAAACACTCATGTGGTATGTCCTTGCTTTCCTTTCTAAGCTGAAATGTATTAGATATCAGAAAGTCTGGCTTGTCTTTCAGTACAAAGTATCTTGAATCAATTACTGTTCAACTAAAAGAACAATTAGTGTTTAGTCTCTTCAACTGTAGCTTTTTTCATGTTTGTAAATTAAAACCATTAAACATAAACGAGGGAAAAAAATCATTTATCCTCTTGCACTGATTAGGGCCAGGAGATGCGACGAAAACACAGTAATGTCTGTTCTTCTGCATTGATTGGTCCAGTATTTGTGGTGGGTATATCCTTGATTACGTAATCATGTGGAACTCTTAGATTGGCATGTGATTCTGTACATTTCTCAGGAAAATATGATGCTGAAGGAGCAAATGGAGGCAGTCCTTCGGGAGAACACAATTCTCAAACGGGCTGTGGCTATTCAACATGAACGTCAAAAGGAACATGAGGACAAGAATCGTGAGCTGCAACACCTGAAGCAGTTAGTATCTCAGTATCAAGAGCAGTTAAGAGTACTTGAGGTCTGTCACCTGAACTTCTCTACTAGATGATTATTAGGTATCACTTGGCTTATTCTAGCATAAGGTGGGAATTTTCACACATTTTGTGTTTGTTGTGTTGCCAGGTCAACAACTATGCCTTGTTGATGCATTTGAGACAGGCCCAGCAAAGCAACTCTTTCCCTGGGAGTTATCCTCCCGACGTCTTCTGATTTTGGATCATTCTACCGGAACGGTTCAAACCAACTGGATGTTTCGTCCCTGGCGACAATGTTCCTTTATACATTATAGAGCGACTTGAAGTTGACAGTGTCTTTCTATCTATGAAAATAGATGAAGGGAGAACGGAGCTGGCAGGAGTTCTGCGGAGCCCGTCTTGCATATCTTCCCCTTTCTGTTCTTACTAGTCTTTCAGTTTGCTTCATATCATCAGATGAGGTGTTGTATTGTAAGAAGTTGAAGTTGGGTCGAAGATTTATCCAATAGGGTTCAATTTTTTATGTCGGGGTTCATTTCTCCGATTCTGTTTGTTGTCTGAAATCTGCTTGTGTAATTTCCTTCAGAAATCATTGGAGTTATGTTTAACCGGCTGTGTCAATTTGCTCTCATTACTCATTGAGGTGGAAGATCCAGAAGTTGTGTGTTCTCAACAGACCCTTTGCATTAGTAGAAAACTCTCCGTTCTAGTGATGAAATGGAAAATTCCTTGTCATGCTCTGGCTTTGTTTCCTATCGACCGGTACCGCTACGAGATCCACGAATGACAGAAGAACATCCCGCTTTTTAGTCTTCTGAATGCAATTTATATCAAGTTATCTGGAAAGTCCCATCATGTTCCTGATGTTCGGTAAAATGGTTGTAACGCAAAGCCATCAATTACCCATTAGGTTATAAAATTGATCTCGGAGTTGCGATTGTTGTGAGTTTTGGTATATTGTTTCGGCTTCGATTTGGACAGATGTATTCTTCACTTTAGGCTTGATGGACGGGATGGACCTAACCCGATGCGTAGTACAATACCGTTAATGGATCGATTGTCTTTAAAGTCGCTCCAGAGGGCGTACCCGCGCAAGAATTCTTTGCATCATCTCCGCCTCCTCTGTTATTCTGTTCCGTTTGCTCGAAGTTCATAAGTTAGAAAGTGCTGGTCGCCATTTTTGAATTTGCATTTGAGGGTTTGAGCCGTCGTTCTTGTCAAAAGAACGTGCAAGTTTTAATTATGTTGCCTTTGATATCGACTAACGATAAATTGCTCAAGCAAATGAAGACACTTCCTTTGACCCCAATCCAAACGATTACGTGTTTAATCCATTGTTGATTTTGCTTTCTTCATGCTCCCGTAAGTTTGCTATGGTCCGCGAATTCGACAGGCCCAAATCACATCTCAAGCCTCCAATTCATTCCGACTTGAGCCCAAAACGAAGCCCATTTGAGGCCCATAAACTAAAACACTCCCGAGGAAAAAATGGAAAATTTTCCAAAAAAATCCTAGATCTATTGCTATCAATTCAGTCCTAAACCTTTTAATAATACCAATTGAGGATTAAATATTTTACGTTTTGCAATTGAGTCCATCCACCTAGTCATATAGGACGATAGATATCCACGTCAGCGATTTTCAGCCAAAATTGGCTGAATGAACTCAATTGGCAAAACGTGAAAAAATTTAGGACTCAATTGATACAATTAAAAAGTTTATAGCTGAATTGACAAAAATGCAATAAGTTTAAGGCTTTTATGATAATTTTCCCAAGGAAAAATCCCCATATTCTTGATTAGTTGATCCAAACGACGCACCGTCTTCTTGTAATTAATTAAAAACAAATTATCTTTATTTGATAACAATCAAACTCCGCTCTATCGTATTTTCTAACTATTTAAAGATAATGATTATCTTTATCTATAATAAGATAACAATTATCTTATTATTTTCCTCCTCCTCCTTTAGCCCTAAAAAGGAATATCTGAGAGATCAGAACCTCTCAATCACGGCTGGAATCGTTGTGAAAGCAAAGGCTCTCATTTGTGAATACGAAGAAGGAGAAGACGACGAGGACGATGGAGAGTGAATGTATTGGACCATCATTGAAAAGAGAAAAAATTCCAAACTTATTACCATAGTAGTGCATCTTATGAGCATCAGGCCATATATTGCGAAGAATCAATCATACTATAGTCTACTTGTTTTGGCCAATATGCATGTAATACGGTTTGGTGATCGATGGGTCTATTCAATCTCAAAAGGCATGCCGAATTGATAGATCAAAGCTCAACTCAAACAAGCATCTAATGATCTTCACAGAGGAGCAGCAATAAGCACCACCCTAATGGAAGATTGTGCCAAAAGATGAAGGACAAACATTTGTTAACTGACGGAAAGAAAAACATGTTTTCTTGCACAACTGTCTGAAAAATGAGTAACTACCCAGTAATATGGATGTCAGTCATTTAGCCGGAGAAAGAAACAAAAGGATGTCGTTCAAACTGTTTTTTTATGGCCGAGGGAAAGTGTAGTTAACAGGCATCGTCAAATGAGCAAGCCGAGATATGTTTTGCTGATTGTCATATCCATAGAATAATGTGTTAGAAGTGGCATCCCGTTGCTGCCATAATTTTAATGTCTAAATCGTGAAAGAAGAGCAGCAAAGAACCGAGTAAAATCCAAAGTAAAATGCAAGTAAAAGAACACATCTCAAACAATGAAGTAAATGCACACCATGATTTCATGAGAAAAAAGTTGTGGCAGAACACGAATATGGGAAATAGCACGACAAGTTTAATTGGTCCAACAAAAGATAACAAAAAACGTGAGCAACACATCCCACCAACATAATGCACCGTCCCTTCCTCAATGGCTTTCCAGTTCGACGAGATTCTGGTCTTTGGCGCAAGCCCCCTTCACTGCTTCTGCGTTGATTGGCCAGCTCTTGGAACATCGATCCTCCAGTGAATTATCACGTAGTCCCTCATTGCTCCACTTCAGAAGCGGCGCCGCCGCCACGTACACGCCCTGCGCCTGCGCTAGCGCCTGGATTCCCTCATCCGCAGTTGGCTTTTGCACCTACAATGGAAAAAAAAGAACTTTTTTTCAATGTTCGTCCTCTTTTTAGGCCTTGAGAAAAGCAATTTCGATCACATACACATAGCTCAAGAAGATATTCCACCTTAGCCACTTCAGACGACTCAGACCATGCGACAAAAGAAACAGTAAAGGATATATCGCGATGCACTCAATCTGGGCAAAAAAATCTGACCAGGTTGACATTGTAGATCACGAGCCCAAACTGGTTGAGCTCCAACTGGAACTTCTTCAAGAGCTCCTTGGAGATATGCTCCACAGTCCCGGAGCCGACAGGGACGTGGGTATGGTTCTCTATGATACCGTGGACGAGGTCCTTGATGTGGACCGAGGGCTCGACGTGGGAGGCAAAGAGCTTGGCATAGAGGAGGAGGCTCTTGTGGTCGGTGATGCGGGGGCCGATGGTGAAGACGGCGCGGGGGAAGAAGAAGACTAGCTTCCCTGCTCTCGAGGCCCGCACGTTATTAATGGTGTAGCTGACCGGCGAAACGTAGAACTTGACGCACTTCTGAGTCGGCCATATCCATGCCTTCTTTGCGAGCTTGACGTCCTTGATGCTTCCTCCTGTTATGGAGAGGTACTCGGACGGGCCTGCGACGCGCCACATTGGGTTGAGGCTTTTGTTTCTTTTCTAGGGTTTCTGATGATGATCGAGAACGAAGAGAAGAAGAGACGGGGAGAGGAGTTCAGTGGGGGAGCGAGTGGAGATTTATAAGGGCGAACCGAATATGCGATTGGAGAGAAATAGGAAGCTGGAGAAATCAAATATGAAGGCCAAAATCTCATTTCCTTTTACATAGAGGACACTTCCCCTTCCAAGCACTTTCCTTGAGCTGACAATTATCTTATTATTTTCCTCCTCCTCCTCCTCCACTAGCCCTAGAAAGGAATATCCGAAAGATCAGAACCTCTCAATCACCATTCCTCTCTCGAATCCCCAGCCCTAGAGTCTCAGATTCTTCATCGCAATGGGCTTCGTGTTCGTCACCTTCGTCCCCGTTTCTCCTCTGCGCGAGCGAAGATGGTGTTGGCACAGTTAGGCGGGACCATAACCCGTGCGATACAGCAGATGAGCAATGCGATGATCATTGACCAGAAGGTCCTGAACGAGTGCCTCAACGAGATCACCCGCGCCCTCTTCAACGCCGACGTCCTGTGTCAGCTCGTCTGCAACATTCAGAACAACAACTAGCGCATCGTCAACATCGATCATCTCGCCACCGGGCACAGGATCATCCAGCAGGTATGTGTTTGATTGGGAATTCATGTTTTCTTTTTCCCCTTGAGGTGTCTATAAGCTGTCCGTGAATTCGACCGGGCTTTGATGAATTTTTGCTGAATGATTATTTGATGAAGTTTATGCAGAAGCTTGCCTTGGATTGAATTTGGAAAATGCTCGACCATGATGCGTAGGAAGATGCCTTAAGATATGAGTTATGGGTATGCCTATGTCGACAGTACGCTGCGAGCTCAGTGTCATTGGAAAATTCGGCATGTTTCACTGTGTGAATCAGCAATTACGATCAAGTTTCCGATCGAGTGAAGTTGGAATTTACTAATTTTATTTCTTTACAATATTAACATCTGTCGATTTTGAGGATATTTTAGATTTTCGGTGTATTTTGTTTTTTGGACTCCACTTTCATAGGCTCTCTCTCTCTCTGAAAAAGTGCCTCGATATGATGGGTCCGTTCGTTTCGGAAAAAACAATTTCTCAAAAAATGTTTTTCAGATTTTCCGGCTTTCGAAGGCAAAAAATCAATGAGTAAAGGAAAATATTTTCCCTCAATGAAAAAAACACCTTCAAATGTGAGGAAAATGATTTCCTCTTTTCAAAAAAAGGAAATCATTATCTTTGGAGACCCATCTATTTTCACTCTCTATCTACATATTTCGAATTTTTCAATATATTTTTTTTATTTTAATACTTTTTCTTTCCTTCTTTTCTTTCTTTTTCTTTTTTTTTTTCTTCCTCCGTCGGTAGCTCGGCTGTCGAGCCTTGAGTTTGACCGAGGCCGACGAGCCTGCGAGGCTCAAGGCTCGCTAGAGGTCAGCGAGCTTGAGGCTCGGCTGATCCCAATGAGCTCGAGCTCGACTTGCCTGAAGCCAGCGAGCCTCGACTTGCCCGATCCCAATGAGCTTGAGCTAGCCTATGGCTGTCGCCGAGCGAGCCTCGAGCTCACTATCGTGGTGGAAAAGGCAAGAGGAAAAAATAAAAAGGAAAGAAAAGAAAAAAGAAAAAGAACAAGAAAATAATTAAAAATTTGATTTTTTAAAAATAAAATAAAATTATAAATAAAAAATTATTAAAAGGAGTGCACGAAGGAAAATCAAATCTGATTTTGCATAGGCAGAAAATATTTTCCACTTCATTTTCATGTTTTAGCCGAACACCGGAAAATATTGTAATTTTTTCTGAATAATGACTTCTAGCATAACATTTTCCAAAAACATCACATTTTTCGTGAAACGAACGGAGCCCAAGTGTTGGTTGGGAAACGCCCAAGTTTCCTTTCGGGATATGTAATTAATATTGATTTGCTACGAGGAGAAAGATGTGTTACTTCGGGTGGCATCTCATGTGGAAGAATTTTAGCTCATTAATGCTCGGGTGAATTTCTTGGTTTCATCCGACGAATTTACCTTGGAGTGTCTGGAATAGATGTGTGATGAAGCTGATCACCTGGTTTCTCTTATATGGTTTAACGGCACCCTTTCTCACGATCTTGCTAATTGAATTGCTCCGAAGGTGAAGTAGACCCGTCGCCAGACACCGCTTTGTTGCTAGAAAGGCGGTAAATAACTAGTCTAAGAAGCCGTTCTTGATACATCAAAACTGAAGGAGACTCAGACATTTCTAGAAACAATAACACACAAGTGGGGGAAGCTTCAGCTCATTTTTTTTTTTTGGGTCGAAATATACTTTTATTGAAAATGAAACGAGTTCAAACATAAAAGCCCATAGAAAGGGCATCTAAACAAAGCAGATCCCATAAGGGTTGTGGGGGGTGAGCAACCCAATTTGAAGGTAAAACATTCTGTCGTTGGGCTTTTGATCCAATCTGCTACGCGGTTGGACTCTCTTGTGCAATAGGCTAGGGTTAGATGCTGAAATCGGCCCATGACTCGGCGAGCCTCCGAAATAAGGACTTCGGTTTCCCATCGATTCTGAACTGGGCACGTGATACATTGAACTAACATCAGGCAGTCAGTTTCAAGTACAATCTCAGCATCTCTGTTTGACTCGAGGAGAGAGAGAGCATCCAAGAGGGCAAGGGTTTCGGCATGGAAAGCGGAGGAAATCGGAGCCGATCTCGCCGTACCGTCGATTAAAGCTCCAGAAGCATCCCGCACAACACAAGTGACAGCTCCGATGGTGGAATCAACCACAAAATATTCGTCGATATTCACCTTGAAAGCTTGGATTTTTGGTGGTATCCAGCCTCGAGGTAAGTTCTCTGAGTTCGATCTATTCGCCTTCTATTTGGGATTCCATTTGTGCCAGTTTCTAAGTAGGTTTTGTGCCGATTCCACAAGTGTTGATGGATTAGGTCGTCGGTGCCGGAAAATTAGTTCATTTCTGGCCTTCCATAAAACCCAGAGCAAGCAAGCAATCGTTTCTAAAGAAGGTAAGCTCACTGATTTTGAGCAGAATTCTAATAACCAGACTTCGATCCGTGAAAGCCCTTGTCGTGAAATATCAATTTTTAGTGCAGGGTCTATCCAAATTAGTGAAGTTCAGGGATAGAGCAAGAACAAATGCTCTACAGTTTCGGCTTCTTGATTGCAAAATGGGCAAGTAGGCGCAAGTAATACCTTCCTTTTGAATAAATTGTCTCTGGTAGGGAGTGCGTTGTGACATAAACTCCATAGAAAGATTCTTACTTTGGGAGGGGTTTGCATTTGCCATATGTGATTCCATAATTCACGAGGAGGCTGATATGATGTTGACGCTTGCATTTGTGTTTCCTGTTGTGTGGTTCTTTGCTCTCTGTGATATGCACTTTTAACTGTGAATAGTCCTGAATCAGTCCCTGTCCAAATAAGTTTATCTTTTTCAGACTGGATTTTCAAAGGGATTGTTAGTATTTCACTAACAATCTGCTCATCGAACAGTTTGTTTAAGGTTGGTCCATCCCAACTATCCTCCTCCTTACGAATTAAATCCCTGAGTTTGGTTGGATCCCCATAGTTTGCTGGTTCCCCTATAAGTCCTCTCTTCAGCCACCGATCCTCTCGGATACTAATGTTATCTCCATTTCCAACTCTCCACATCACTTCAGGTTGAATTGCCTCTCTTTCCATAAGTAAACTTTGCCAACCCCATGAGGGGCGAGTTCCTTTTCCAGCATTCCAAAATGATTTTGAGGAAAATAAATCCCTTTTAGTATCTGGCACCACAGAGAAGGTGTATTCTGAGCCAATCTCCAAGCCTGTTTTCCAAGCATTGCTTTGTTAAAGGCTATTAAATCTCGAAAACCCAAACCTCCCATATCCTTTGAGAGTTTTAGGATGTCCCATTTCCTCCAATGAAGCCCTGCTTTTGATTCTTTATTTTTCCACCAAAAAGATGCAATTTTCTTTTCAATGGTGCGACAAATAGAAACTGGAATTTTGAAAATTGACATAGCATATTGAGGTAAAGCTTGGACCACAACCTTGATTAAAATTTCTTTCCCAGCTTTAGACATCAAATTCTCCTTCCACCCTTCTAACTTCATATTAACTCTAGCTAAGATCCACGCAAACATATGTTTTTTAGAAGCTCCCCAGTCCGATGGAATTCCTAAATACTTCCATGTCTTATCAACTTCAGAAACTCTCAATGCATTCGCCATATTCCTTCTTAAATCATGCTGGCATCCCATACTAAAATGAATTCCAGGTTTGTTCAAGTTGATGGCTTGCCCCGATGTATAACAATATTGATTCAAAATTAATGCCAAGTTCTGGCACTCACTCACTTTTCCATCCAAGAAGAAGATAGAATCATCAGCAAATAGTAGATGAGAGAGCGTAGGGCAGAACCTGTTCAGTTTGATACTCCTGATCGTGCCATCCTCCACTGCTTTCTTGATTAAAAAGGATAATGAATTGGCCATCAAAATGAAAAGATATGGAGAAATAGGGTCACCTTGTTGAATTCCCCTTGAAGGCTGGAAGAAAGAAAGTGGCTCCCCATTGAATTTAACGCTGAAAGAGACTGTTTTGACACATATCATTACTCTGTCGACCCACTTTTCACAGAACCCCATTTTTAGCATGCAAGCCTCTAGATAATCCCATTCCACTCTATCATAAGCCTTTTTCATATCAAGCTTAAGTATGACTTGAAATTTCTTTTTTCGCTTACGTATTCTCAATTGATGAAGAACCTCTTGCACAATTAGGATATTATCCTGAATCTGTCTTCCTCCCACGAATGCACTTTGTTCTCCAATAATAATATCAGGAAGCCACGGTTTCAGCCTGTTAGCCAAGACTTTCGAGAAAATCTTATACCCAAAATTGCATAAGCTGATTGGCCGAAAATGATCAAGACTCTCTGGATTTGGCACTTTTGGGATCAAAGAAATATGAGTTTTATTCAATTCTGGATCGAGGTATCCAGTATCAAAAAAACTCTTCACCGATTTAATATCTTCCCAATAAAGTTGATAAAATTACCCGTTTAAACCATCCGGACCTGGAGCTTTCAGTGCTCCCATTTGAAAAACTGCTCGTTCCACTTCTTCTATCGTAATATTTGCAATAAGCATATGGTTCATCTCATCCGTGACTAGGACCGGGCAATGCTGGAACACAGGATCTAGATTTCGAAAACCCGCAGTGCTGTATAATTCTCTGAAGTACTCAACAGTCATAATTTTCAGCTCCATAGGATTATGAACCCAAATATCATCGCATAACTAGTGTAACTTGCTATTATGTAGCATCGAGAGAGCCATCGAAGCAAGCCCTCTTGTATTACGACGCAGAAGATTGAATCGAACGACCGTCATTGATGAATATTGGATATAAAAAGGAGAACTAAGCTCATGGGCAAAGAAAAGCTTGCTTACCACCCTCTTACGTGAAAGTTAAAGATTTGCGTAACTCCACTTGTGCACATACTCTCTCATCGTTGGAACAAATGACCGTTCATCAAATTTCAACCCATTAGTTTTTTGCGGAGGAGAATTGCTAGTTTATCTTACAGGGTCTCGCATAATATTTAGGGGTAATCTTTATTGGCAGCTAGTTACCCCAGTCCCTCACGTATTCTGCACTTAAATTATTACCAATATGAGAACATTAATAGTTAAGAAACTCATTCCTAGTGTCACAGGCCAAGAAATTCTAAACCCAATAAACCAAAGAAATGGCCCAAGAGCCCAAATCCAAGCCTTGAAACTTTTAGAAACCCATAATGCTAGATATTTCCAAGGGCAATATAGTAAATATACACGTCTAGATATTTCTAGGGATAATATTTAGATATTTCTAAGGCATAGAATTTTGTAGGGGTAATATAGAAAATGTATCGTAGATATTTCTTCAGATTATATCTTAGCCATTAAATCAAGAGGAGATCCAACAGTTGTACTTAGAACGGTTCTAATACAAATAGGGTCCCCCACCTCATTTGACATCCAAAAGTTGAGTAATATAAAATACTCTTCGTAGCTCCTCTTTATATCTCTCTCTAGTAGTCTCTTTCTTGAGTGTGAGAGAGAGCAAAAGTAAGAGTGAGAGCTTGCTAGTAAAGGCTGACTTAGGCCATACGAGAAAAATGGGTCTAAGTGCTGCACAGGTAGTGATTTATAACATCGACTCGTGACACTAGCAAGTAGGTTGACGGCATACCTAGTAAGGATACAAATGTATCCAGAATGAAGAAAAAACTTTAGTGAAAATAAAAACAGAAGTGCAAAATTATGCAACATAAATGTTCAACTGAAAATCATCTGAAGAATTCCACCAAGACAACTTAGGTGGCAATCTATTTCGCATACTTATCCCCAAACAATCATCTAGAAAATGTGTTAATCTCTCAATTATCCTAAGATAATACTGAGTCTTTGGATTAATCCCAATATCAATTTTAGCCCATCCAGGCCCCCGAGGAGCAAGGGGAGCAAGGCTACTCCCAATACTACCACCACCAGCTCCAGCAGTGTTATTAGCTGTATCTTCCACAGGATGAGCTCCCCCACCATCAAGCAACACCAACAACAGCCCCTATCGTCCTGCTCGTGCTCCACCTCGTGCACCTCCTGCCCCACATCATAAATTGCTGAAATTGATATCACCATCCTCAATATGGCCGTCACCATTGCCATCTCCACCCTGACAACGACGGCGAATTCATTGTGTAATTCAACTTCCTCCCCGCCCTCTTCTTCATCAGGTATGGTAAACATGGGTAGTAGATCTATGGATTAGAAAAATTGAGGGGCATTACCTCACGTCTCATAATGATGCCACACAATTCAAAGTAGTGGATTAACCTTTACAAGACTGTTATCTGTACTTTACAAAGCTTAAAGGTGAGAAAACAAACACATAATTGCCAAATCCTAACCTAGTTGACGAACTTTCTAACCGAAACAATTTTATCTCAAGGGAATGAAGGACATATAAGTTTTGATATAAGAATCAAACTTAGCTCAAACATCTATGGGTGATTGTATATCACAGATGAAGATGAGAAAATTATTAGATACAACCACAACTTCAAGAACCATCGCGTCTTCACGATGGTGCATAAAAACATTTTCGTGAGAGAAATGCAATGCCAAATGCTAAGGGGCGAGGTACGAGAGTAATCAGGAGAGTTTTATAAGAAGGATGTCAGATGTATATATTTGAGATTAAGTTAATTGTGGTGTACATCATTTGTAATTAAACCTAATTGCCTCTCACCCTATATATAACGGAGGGATGGTACTCTTCATTTGGTAGTGTGAACATATTACACTTTTCTTTCTTTTACGACAAACCACAAGTCTCAAGTACAGCAACGAGGTCCGTGTGATTTGTTTGGTGAACTTTATCATGTGGGTGCACTTTCTTGTGCCTAGATCGTGCTAAAAAAATGTTCAATTGAGAAACCCTAGCTTTTCAGACTCCAGCTTATGGTCGAATGTCGGGGATGATGACTTCTTTAATGCAATTACAGATTTAATCTCTTACGCTCATAACAACTCAGGCTGGTTTTCGCATTTGATCAATGACAAACTGATATTCAAGACCCTAATTTGCAGTTCGTCCAATGATTGGTCGATGAGTTTGTCCGTACAAATGCTGCACCCATCCAAATTTGGGAAAATTAGTATGTTGATGACATCTGATGGCCATATCAGTCACAGCTAGAGATTTTGTGATGCACTTGGGTCTCCATTCTTCTTCTCTTTTTAGGTCTTTCCAACATTCAAATCGCCTATAATTGACACATCGTTCTCTGCTGGTTTGTAATTTTAGGATAGCGAGAACACGTTCTTCTCATTAGAAAAAGGCGGAGTCTATCGAGATCACTGAAGTTGCTCTGTTAACCGCTTTTGATTAGTCGCGACACGATAATGAATAAAAAGCTCAAGTTTATTCCGTGTTGTTATGTGCTGTCGCTTTTCAAATTCTTATTGTCTAATTCCTCAGTTTTTTAGTATCCACTCGTCAAGCTTGTGCTCTCACAGTCACAGGCCCTGTCCGTGTATATGCATGAAATAGTCACAAACACGTCCTTTTGTCAGGTTGTCTTTGTCCATGACCCGACCAAAGGTCCCTTATTAACTTGACGAGCCGGTCTATAGAGCTATTCAGGACAATAATATAAGAAAAAGAAAAAAAAAATGCTAAAAGTGAATACAGAGACGAGTTGCGTAGGTGCTGGGTTGGGCATGGGTCCAGAAATTTGCATTACGAATAAATTGGTCAAAACGGATTAAATGAGTCATTTGGATCGGACCACTTATGGCCAACACAAACTCAATCCAACCCACACGTTTGACGGCCTAATTTTCATCTTTGAATTTGCATTTGAGGGTTTGAGCCATCGTTCTCGTAAGATGAACGTGCAAGTTTCGATCATGTTGCATTTGATATTGGCTAATTATAAATTTCTCACGCAAATGAAGGCACTTCCTTCGAACCGAATTTAACCGATTCCATTTTGAAACCATTGCTGATTTTGCTTTTTTCATGCTCACATAATTTTTACTTCGGTCCGCCAATACGACAGGCCCAAATTACATTTTAAGCCTCCGATTCATTACAAGTTGAGCCCAAAACGCAGCCCGTTTGAGGCCTATCAACCGAAACCACTCCCGAGGAAAATCCCCCAAATTCCTGATTGCTTGATCCCAACGCCGCGTCGTCCTCTCATAATTAATAAAAAGGAAAAATACCAAAAAAAAGTTCAAACTAGCTCATTGTTATACAAATACCCCAAATGTTTTTGTGTCACAAAAAATCATAAATTTACCAACTGTGATACAAATATCCCAAATTTTTTTGTGTCACGAAAAAACCCAAACTTATATATGTAAGACATATATACCATCTATTTCAATTACATCCATGATATATTTGTCACACTGATATAAGTTCAAGATTTTTTATACATTTGAGATATTTGTGTCACCAAAAAAAATTCAGAATATTTCTGTCACAATAGATATAATTTGAGATTTTTTGTGGTATTAACATTTATTAAAAACACTTAAAAACAAATTATGTTTGTAGATAACAATCAAAACTTTATTTTATCCTAATCTTCATTTATAATATGGAAAATTTTAAATAAGAGTTTAAAGTGGAATTATTTTCACAAAAAAAGGCTTAGAGTTAACCTTATCTCAAATAAAGATATGAATTGGCAAATTATCTCAAATAAAGACCTTTGGCCGACCAACAATCATGCGACTATTTCGTCTGTTCAAGAAGAATCTTTGTTCCTTTTCCATCCTCAGCCATTGCCTAGCCTTGTCGATGGGTTGAGAAAGTTGTCAACCTGAGGGGAGGGCAACCCTCGCTAGACTAGGCAATGACGAGGGTTGCCCTTGTCGAATCTAGCAAAGGACGCCCTTGCTTGGGAGGCATGAACCTCCCTTGCCGGCCCAGGGGAGGGTGACCCTCGCCCGAGGTCGACAAAGGCGTCCCTCACCAAGGCAACCCTTGCCTTCACCTGATTTGGTAAGGGTTGCCCTCGCTTGAGGCTGGCAACCTATGCTAATCATTAATGAGGCTTGGCAATGAAAAAGAAAAAAGAAAAAGGAAAATAAAAGAAAAGAAAAGTTAAAAAATTCAAAAAATATATACCTACAAATACTTTTCGACTAAAATACCTCTTTTCCATCGGATGGAATAGTCACATGCTCATAGGTTGGCTAAATCTTTGGTTAATTGGTAAGTTCAGGTTCTTATTTAAGATGATTTGGCTATTTCGAGTTCTTATTTGAAACAATTTGACCACTTTAAGTTCTTATTTGAGGTAATATTTACTCTAAATTCTTTTTTGAAAAAATAGCTCCAATTTGGTCCCTTATTTAAAGTTTTCCCTTTATAATAAGATACCAATTATCTTATTATTTTAGGATAATGACATAAATAGTCATTAAACTTTAACACAATGTATAATGTGGTCTATGAACTTTTAATTTATTCAATGTGATCCATGAACTTTTAGTACATGTTTAATTAAGTCCATAAATTATATGAAAATATTTAATGTTGTACTTCATAGTTCCATTGATATAAGTTCAAGGATAAACATTGAATATTTTCATATTGTTCAGAAACTAAATTAAACATCTAACAAAAGTTCAGGGATCACATTGAATAATTTAAAAGTTTAGGGGTTACATTACATATTGAGATAAAGTTTAGGGGTTATATTAAATAAATTACAAGTTTAGAGACTTTATTACACATTTGATCAAAGATTGAGGACCATTTGTGTAATTTTCTCAATTATCTTGTTCTTCCTCCTCCTGCGCTAGAAGGGAATATCTGAAAGATCAGAACCTCTCTCTCGAAGCCCTAGCCCTAGAGTCTCAGATTCTTCATCGCGATCGGCTTCGTGTTCGTCTCCTTCGTCCCCGTTTCCAGCTGCGCGAGCGAAGATGGTGTTGGCACAGTTAGGCGGGACCATAACCCGCGCGATACAGCAGATGAGCAATGCGACGATCATTGACGAGAAGGTGCTGAACGAGTGCCTCAACGAGATCAACCGCGCCCTCCTCAACGCCGACGTCCAGTTCCAGCTCGTCCGCAACATGCAGAACAACATCAAGCGCATCGTCAACATCGACGATCTCGCCGCCGGGCACAACAAGCGCAGGATCATCCAGCAGGTATGTGTATTTTTGGGAATTCATTTGTTTTTGGATTGAGTTATCTATAAGCTGTCCGTGAATTCACCCGGGCTTTTGATGAATTTTTGCTGAATAGTTGCATATAATTTGATGAAGTCTATATAGAAGCTTGTCTAGGATTGAATTCGGAAAATATTCAACCCCGATGCGTAGGAAGGTGCTTCACGATATGAGTTATTGGTATGCCTATGTTGACAGTAGGCTGTGAGCTCAGTGCTATTAGAAAATTCAACACGTTTCACTGTGTGAATCAGCAATCGTGATTAAGTTTTCTTTGATTGAAGTCGGAAAATATTAATTTTATTTCTTCATATGATTGGAATTTGTCAATTTTGAGGATGTTTTAGATTTTGGACTCCAATTTGATAGGCTCTCATTCTGAAGAAGTGCCTTGATATGAAGCGTTGATCAGGAAACTTTTTATTTTACTTTCTAGATAAGTGGTTAATTTTGATTTGCTATATGGAGATAAAATATAATGTGTTACTCCGGGTGGCATCTCGTGTGGAAGAACTTTAGCTCATTAAGACATTAATGTGACTGTAAATGCTAGTTCTTATTTTTAGTATTGATATGATCTTTGCTTACAGCATAGCTCTATTCCAAATACATTTTTGTGTTTTGGGGATAGGTGGAATATCCTGGAGTTGTGTATATTGTGTTATTTGATCTGTTTGGTCATATTTTGAGGACATATCTGTCACTGGCACTGTTTGTCAGACTTTTGTCTCTCATGCGACTGAATGTGATCAAGAAGTACTCATGCAGATCACTTGTGGCTACTTTTGTTTCAGGCCATATTTAATGAGTTATGCAATATGTTGGATCCGGGGAAGCCTTCCTTTACTCCTAAGAAAGGAAAGACAAGTGTCGTTATGTTTGTCGGTTTACAAGGTACTTAAAGATCTCCTTTAACTTGAGTTTATGTTCGTGAATTTAGTCACTTGGGATATGGGTTATGCTTTGTTGCATCTGTGCATTCTCTTCCAGTGGTTACGATTTGTTTGCAGGCTGTATATACTGCTTATGCTTTGATGTGTGAATAGAATTTTAAAGTATGCGTTATTATGACAGGATCGGGTAAGACCACGACGTGTACCAAGTATGCATATTATCATCAAAAGAAAGGTTGGAAGCCGGCTCTTGTCTGTGCTGATACTTTTAGAGCTGGTGCCTTTGATCAGTTGAAGCAAAATGCCACTAAAGCTAAAATTCCATTTTACGGAAGGTACTTTCTTTCATATATTGCATTTTGATCTTCTCCTGCATGCAGACACCTAGTTCCTCAAACAAAATGACTAGGGCTGTCAGATTTCGTAAGAGTAAACTTTAGGTCTCCAAGTGCACACGTTTTTCATCATGCATAAATTTGTTCTCATGTTGAGTAGTTTATCCTTCATTTACTCACGAGAGGGCTCACAGAAGTGGACATCTAGGACTGTCGTGTTTTCGATGCAATTTCTTGGCCATCAAATGATACAAGTTCTGTGACAGTTACACGGAATCGGATCCTGTGAAAATTGCTGTTGAAGGTGTGGAAACATTTAAAAAGGAAAATTGTGATCTCATAATTGTTGACACAAGTGGGCGTCACAAGCAGGAGGCTGCTCTTTTTGAAGAAATGCGTCAAGTTTCTGAAGCAACGGTAGCATATGATCCTTTTGGGCACTTACTATTGGATGTCTGCTTCTCTAAGATTTTAACATGTTGCATGATATGCTGCAGAAACCAGATCTCATCGTATTTGTTATGGACAGTAGCATTGGTCAAGCTGCATTTGATCAAGCACAGGCATTCAAGCAAAGTGTTCCTGTTGGGGCTGTTATTGTGACAAAGATGGATGGTCATGCAAAGGGAGGTGGTGCTCTTAGTGCGTAAGTGTTATTTTGGTTTAGTCAGAGACATACCATTTCATTTCCCATATTTTCCCTCTTCACAGTTGCCATCATTGAAGTTGTTTTCTAGTATTTGAATGGGGTAATAGAGTGGATTAATGTGCAAAAGGTTTACAAATGGTTGCAATATGAGTCTCTGAAGTAGATATCTGCTAGCTTGCAGTCGCATATGAATGTTGTGTGTACATGTGTGTGTTTCTTAAAATGGCAGCGGCTATGATCCTATTCTTAAGTATAACTCAGGAATGATTATACCGGTTATATTCTTCGTTGGATTCTAATCGTTAGATCTTCATATTTTATGGGTTATGCTAATATATGTCATTTTAGATGAAAGATCACATAAAGAAACATTTATACCTGTTGTAATTGGAAGTGATTATTATTTTCATTAGACTGAGGGTGAAATATTCTCTATAGAAAAAAATATATATATCAGTTGGGAATCCAGCACGGATAAGTTTTACCCGTTGAAGGCTACTTAAACTTATGATACTTTCGGAACATAAAAATGTATATGTATATCTTCCTTTGGTCTGAGTTTATTTGTTTACATGTGCAGTGTTGCAGCAACGAAAAGTCCTGTGATCTTTATAGGTACTGGAGAACATATGGATGAGTTTGAAGTGTTTGATGTTAAGCCTTTTGTTAGCCGGCTATTAGGTAGGTTATTTCATTTGGGTTCTGCCTTTCAATGTGTCTTTTTGATATGTATGAGTGTGAGATGCATTTTTAGTGGTTTAATATTTTGGTGGAAACTGTCTTCTACAAAGGTATGGGCGACTGGTCAGGGTTTATGGACAAAATTCACGAAGTGGTGCCTAAAGATCAACAGCCTGAGCTTCTACAAAAGCTTTCTGAAGGGAACTTTACCTTGAGAATTATGTATGAACAGTTTCAGAACATTCTTAAAATGGGTCCAATAGGCCAGGTTTGTATTTCTTCCATCATTCAATATGATGCTTTATCTTATCATCGCATGCTTTTATTTTGAGATTCGTGCAGAGAGAATACTCATGCATGCATGAGAATGCACAAGCATGTGCCTCTTCAAGATCAGTCGATGATCCAGGCTAATGGTTTGGTTCTCTTGAATCAAGGTTTTTTCCATGCTACCGGGTTTCAGTTCAGAATTGATGCCAAAGGGTCAAGAGAAAGAAAGCCAGGCAAAGATCAAAAGATACATGACCATGATGGACTCAATGACAAACGAAGGCAAGTCATGCCGTAACATATGGTTTAGCTGTTTATTATTTTGGCTTATGGCTGCAGTGAAGGTTTTAAATTCAAATCTTGTCTCTGAGCCTGATTAAACAAGTTTGATTTATTCCAGAGCTAGACAGTGCAAATCCAAAGATAATGAACGAATCGAGAATCATGCGGATAGCAAGGGGTTCTGGTCGCCACATCAGAGAAGTTATGGAAATGTTGGAAGAGTATAAGCGGCTAGCCAAGATTTGGAGCAAAATGAAGGGACTTAAGATCCCGACGAGGGGTGATATGAATATGCGGTCTCGAAACATGAATGCACAACACATGAGCAGAGTCCTCCCACCTCAGATGCTAAAGCAGATTGGTGGCATGGGTGGTTTACAGAGCTTGATGAAGCAAATGGGTTCTGCCAAGGATATGATGGGTATGTTCGGAGGTGGCGAATCATAATGGCTGATGTGTTAATCGCATTATTCAGTTTAACCTCCGGGCGAAATTAAGTGGCCTCAGTTTGACTCCCCGGTAAGAATTAGATGGGCATCGTTTCATCAAGTGAGAAGCTATACAGCTACAATTGGACATGGGAGAGTGAGTTCTGGTGGAAGCATCGATGCATTTGATTCCCCTTCTTATGTAACTTAAGTCAAAATGCGGCCTGGAATAATTAGTTACAGGTTCTTCTTTGTTTTTCGAGTTAGAATTATGGAAGAGCAGGTGCATTTTGTGTTATAAAGTCAGTTGAAATGCATAACTGGAGTGTTTTGCGTGTCTCCTCCCTTTTTTGGGCGAATTTCTTGGTGCTATTTGACAAACCTTACCTAGTGTCTGGAATGGATGTGTTACGAAGCTGATTAACTGGTTTGATTTTGCTAATAGAGCAGGTTTGATCTGAAGGTGAAGTAGATTCCGTCAGCAGATGCGCTTTGTTGCTGGCTGGGCGGTAAATAACTTCTAACTATTTAATCAGAAGCTCGATAATTAGTAAGTCAAGTTGGAATGGCTCATGACTGACCAGACCGAAGTCTTTCGGCCTTATATCAAACTACAATTTTGCTGTATTAAGGCAAAAGAACTTACACAAATTTTGATGGCGAGACTGGTAGTTTTGCGTTACCTGTAGTCTTAGAAGCTTTTCTTGATAATATATAAACTGCAGAAGACTAGGACATTTCTAGAGACAAAAATACACGAGTGGGGGAAGTATCAGCTCATTGCAGAACTAGTGCTAACTTGGGCTGAATAACTAGTCCTAACTTGCTATTCTGTAACATTGAGAGAGCCATCAAAGCAATCCACTTTCATTACTACGGATACTCATCCTCAAAACACATGACGGTCCATCAAATTTCAACCCATTAGTTTTTTGGGTGGAGGAGAGAATTGCTTTTCATTTTGTGGCGTTCGCTCTTCATTCGGGACATATTGACAAGGGAGGCAAGTTTACTATCTACCAAGAATTTGGCAGGTTCTTAGTCGAGCAACGACACTTTCTTTGGCCGATCCCGTCTTGTGGGAAGACAAGATTTCGCGATATAAATTCCAAATGATCGAAATCTGTAGTTGACAATATCATCCGCATCACAGCATGTGTACCCAACTGCAAACTCTCACGTGACATGGAGCCTTTCTGTGGAAGACGGGCATTATAGTCGGAAACGAGGGATATTGTTGTGAACAGATCTCGAATCAGCTGAACCATTTAAACACAATGACAATTTAAATTGCAAGCACAATGCAAAAATACTATAACTAATTTGATTGGAAAGGGGGACGGATCTAACATATGAGTGAAAATCAAGAATCCACCAGTCAGCATCTACTGGTTCAACCTCTGAATAATCATCCACACAAAGATAAACTAAACTAAAAAGTAGAAAAGAAAATTCGGAATTCTAAACCTAAACTTCGGCTTTCACATATGCACTAGAAGTCTCGGACGATCCAGACTGGAGCCAGTTCTTGGCACAAACAAGCGCTTCGAGCGTAACCGGACGCAATGAACTGCGGTAACTGTCAATCTTCCTGCTTTGGGTGTCAAAGATAGAATCAGGATCAACTGTCGAGATAGGTATGGATAAAACATCAGCAGCCATCTTGGAAAGGATAGGGTACTTCAGGTTATTTAATTTCCACCAACCCAATAAATCGAAGTCTTGTACCCTCGGCAAAAGAGACTCCTCCAAATATTGATCTAACTCGGATTTTGTTTGCTGGCCACTACTGATCTCTGAAATGTAGACATCAAAATCCGAGAGCCCATCCCCAAAGGAGATGACCGTACCATCATGTGGAAGCTCTTCATGAGACACTCCTTCCTGAGGCATTCCTTCATCTGGCAGCTCTGTTTTTATGATGCTCTCAGTGCCGTTCTCCATAGGACCTACCGGAAGAGGAAGTACAGGAGCAAAATAATCAAGAAAGAGGTCGTGAATACCATCATCAACAACTCTAATCCACGTTTCAGCATCATCACCAAAAATCCTAGAGAAACTAAATTCTACGAGTTTCATCTTGAATCTTGGATCCATGACTACTGCAACCGCCAAAATAAGGCAGCATCCCCTCCAATATTTGTCGAACTTTTCTTGTAAAGGCTTGATTAGGTTGCTTACAAATGGGTCCTGGCTCGTTGCAGCATGTGTGAGATCCAACTGAAGTTTAGACACTTCATGGAAGAAGGTACTGGCAGTTGGGTATGTGGGACCAGTCAATATATTTGCGGCATCAAACAAAATCTTCAAATAAGAGCAGAGAGTCTCTACTTGCTTCCAATCATCCATTGAAGGGGTTAATTTATAATCAGGATCGGACGCATCGAAGCAGGCAAATACCTCCTTGAGTTCACAAGCAGCTACAAGCATATGATAAGTTGTATCCCACCTTGTTTGGTCATCAATAAGCAGGTCCTTGGTACTAGGTACTTGAAGTTGTTGCTTAAGCTCATCAAACTTCTCTTCGTGAGCTTCTGAAGTCTTCACATACTTCACACTATCACGAATTTTCTTAATGGTATCTGCCATTGACCCAAGAGCATCTTGTGCAAGACCACTTAACAAATGTGCATAGCAACTCCCAATCAGTATCTGGCCATTGAGCAAAAGTGGATTCTTTACTGAGGTCAAACCTCTCAGATTTGCAATAACAGCTTCGCTGGAGATGGACTGATCGACAGTGAGGGTGAACAACCTACCTTCCAAATTCCAATCAGATAGGCAAGCCACAACAGCCTGATTAAAAGCATGATCTGACTCGGGATAAGGCACCATTACAACATTAAGAATGTGGCGATGTACCTTCCAATCACTATCAATGAAGTGTCCAGTCAAGAAAACATAACCTAGGTTCTGGTTTGAAGTCTGAAGATCCAGTGTCAGATTGACTCTTCCTGGTATTGTACTAATGAGGTTCAAAAGCCTTTGCTTTTCCCTCAGGTATATAGCTACACAATCACCTTGAACAGTATTGAAGCTCACCATATTGTAATGGGGATTGAGAGTCCGTACAAAGTCGATGAAACCCGGATGTTCAACAATGTGTAGAGGATACTCATGCATGATAATCATCTTGGCAATCTCAAGACTGCATCGCTCTTGGTCAAGAGGTACATTTGCTATTGCAGGAGTGGTCCTGTACCGCCGTTTTGGTGGATCAGTTGCACTTCCATAAGCACCAGCAGACTTGGAACCTGGTGTTGTATATGGAAGAAGAAGTTGATTCCTCTGGCGGCTGACAGGACAGATACCCAGGGCAATGTGCCGTTTTAGGTGACTCGTGCCTGCCAGCTTGGAGCCAGTTATATAGGCAAACGACTTCTTGCATTGCTTACAGCAAGCCCTCGTATGTCCAGGACCCACAGTTTCTACGGTGAAGTGTTCCCAAACAATAGATTTCTTTCTTCTGCGCTTATTAGGTTGTATCTCTGAACCAGGTTGCTCATTATCAAGAGGGGTAGCGGGTGTAGCAGGGACAATAGCCATATCTGAATCAGGGACGAAATCAGAATCTGTTTCAGGGATAACAGCATCATCTGTTTCAGGAATCATAGCATGATCTGTTTCAGGGATAATAGCATGATCCATTTCAGGGATAATAGCCTGCTCTGTTTCAGGGATAACAGCAGCATCTGTTTCAGGGATAACAGCAGCATCTGTTTCAGGGATTATAGTAGCATCCGTTTCTGGGAGAATAGCAGTCTCTGTTTCCTGGACATGGGTGGTATCTGTTTGAGGAATAATGGCGGTATCTACTTCCGAAACTACAGTGGTATCGGTGTCCATGGGAGAAGGTGCATCCCTGCAACCATATGGAGGCGTACCATTAAAAATTTATGCGTGAAGTAGGACCAATAATAAGGATCAAAAGCTGGAAGATCACATACATGATGTTTCTTGAGCACAAGAATAAGCAAAAAGACTCAAATAACAGGTAAAAGTACATGAAAAGGAACCAACACCAGATAGATGGAATTGGCAAACAGAGATAATCCACAACGCATGACATATATGCATCGAAAGAAGCAAAAAATAATTGCCCAACATTGATGCCTTAATCTCCTCGAAATTTCTATACCCCTGTTCTGTCACAGCTTCAAATATCAAAATATAGCAGGAAGAATAAAAAACCTACATCCACATGGCGAACACTTCTGATCTGTCAGTCAAGTTGACAGCATGAACGGGTGCCATCGCTTTGTAATCAGTAGTCAGCCAAAGAGAAAAACCATAACTACAAAAAAAAAAAAAAAAGAAACCCACACCTACAATGTGCCATATGTAAGTACCTAAACTAAACCCTCATTAAATCTGATATTTCGCACATCTGAACTAATGTAGCTTAAATTAAACTACAAATGACCCAAAGTACTAGGGTTCCTAGACAATTTTCCCCTTTCTACGAAATAAATAAAATATTCACCCTATTTTCAAACTCGAGAATTAAAACTTAAGCTTCATAGAATTACAAAACAACTCGAAAACCTTCTCAAGTCAAGCAAATGATATAAACTCTAAGTTGGAACTAAGACACAAATTCACATGAACCAAATCACCGAGTGTAATTTGGAAAAGATCTCTGTTTTCACTTTCCCATGCTTTGCAGGATCACATCACGATTATAATCTAGTCAACAAGGGTTTCCAGAGAAGATGCGCCCATCGTGCTAGGTGTAATATTAGCAAAGAAGCGCCCAGTCATAGATGCTGTGTGACCTCCACAGTGCAATAATCTAACGCTTTGACACTACCTGTACAGCTGTAGCTGACACAGTACAGACCGAATCCACAAGAGCAGCGTAGTGACATTGCCAAGTGGACATAGAACTTACAAATCGCTAACCATTCTCGTATTCACTTCATTAATACTTGGATCTTGCTAAAACATCTTGAAAATTCACTTCTTGGAAAAAGCAAAAAACTCAACAAATGGCCTAATCAGTCTTGTTAGCCCAAAGCGACTGAAATTCCTAACATGGTTGAAATTTCAGGCATCTCAAATCCGAGGGTGGTAAGCATATGGATTTTAATAGCGAATACAGCCTCAAAGAGTTCCATTGATGGCCATCTTGGCTATGATATGAAATCTTTTTTATCCAAATGCATACCACCATGCCTTTAGAGCTGTGCCGAAGCCAAGGTTTGAACTAAAGTATTTATGAAATAAAAATCCTAATCCTACGCCTTCTACTACAAAACTATAAATAAATAAATAAAAACCATATTAGAAAGGACGACAACATAGCCGTAGCAGCCGTTTTCTGGAAATTTTAAAAGATCCATCAGCTGTTACAACTTGTTTCTAGCTATAGCCTCGATCAAGTACATATAACAAAAACCCTAGAAAATTCAGTACCCACTTCAAAAGCCAGAGTTGGTGCATCTCCTATCCACGCGAAGACATCCACAGTCAAAATCTAAACACCGCTTAACGAGAAAACTCAACCCCCACACTGCAGCGCCCCTCAAAACTACACGTCCAGGAACCAAATCCAAGAAAAACACTCTTCTAAACATCCACCAACCAGCAAACCCGCAGCAGAATCATCGAACGAAAAAAAAGACGACGCAATTCAACCCCACGAAACAAGCGCGCGCGCACACACACGGGGCCACAGCTCCCGAACCCGCGAACCAAAACCAAAAAGGAACAGAAATCACTCACATTGGCGACAACCCTCAGCTCCACGGGACGAATTCGCGGCAATTTCAAACGCGCCCGATTAAAAAACGGAGGAAGGAAGGCAGGAAGGAAGATTTGAAATTCGGAGCAGCAGTAGCAGAGAGCGGACTGGTAGCGGGGGAAGGACGGGGGAGGACGGGGGGTACACACTATGGGCTTGAGCTCGCTCGCAAAGCTTCGAGCTTTGAGCTCGAGAGAGAGAAACCCTAATGGACCTTTTTAGGGCTGAGGTCTGATAAGAACTCGGTAGAAAAATAAGCTCCCGAGGCCTTTCTCCATAATAAAGGTGCGACCTTTGGGGCGATTCCGACTGTCTTTATACGACGCACGAAAATAGCAAAAAAATTACATAAAAAAAATTCAAAGCGTTTTTAAAAACCGAATTGGATTTGGACTTTGAGGTCCACCAAGCGGAGGTCGGCCATTAATAGAGCCCACCTCGATTTTGATTTAATCTCGGCCGTTGGATTCCCCCAAGGATTTTATTTCCTCTCGTGGAGTTTTCTTTTGATTTGCCCCCTTTTTCTTTTCTTCTTTTTGCTTTTTTTTTTTTAGCAGTTTAGGTGGGGTTGATCCGGTGCATCGCACTCCATTAGTTACTAGTGAGATTTGATGCCGATGGAATTATTAATATTTACATATTATTAAGCCGATACATCCTTCTGTCTCGCTTTCAAAATTTCAAAATCACCCTCACATCAACAGTTAAAACTATTCATCACTCTCTCTTTTACCATGTACGCTGTGAAGTTTATGCTTGCGATATAAGTACCCGTTGCACATTCACTCAATTTTATCTAAAAAAAGCTGCTGGTGTCTTTTCGTATGCTACCTGTTTGCAATTGTGCGCGTGCCTCTACACTAGTTATTAAGTTAAGTTAAATATGAGATATCACATTATTTTGAGAGATTACTTTTGATAATCACAAGCATGAGTGCAAAAGTTTGACGATCCAAATGCCCATGGATTATCGAGTAATGCCCCATGAACCGGTTAAGTTCAAGTTTTTGGCGTGAGTTGGTTTTCTTGATCCAATATTGATAAGAAAAGTCTTTTTTTCCTCCTCGGTCAATATTGATATCGATCGTGTATGCCGATAATAATCCATTTATCTTAGTATTTTGATGCATTACCTGAATGGTGACTTTTCGAGCACATGAGATATCGACCAAGTTCTTAGTTTTGAGGATCAAATTACTTTGGATGGCTGTAGCTTTTAATTATAAATGTTTGTTATGTGGACTTTTACAGTGCACACTACATGTAAAAAGTGAAATTTACCCCCAAAAATGGCGTTGAAATTTATGATCTTGAGACTGCTCGTATAAAGAAAACTTCTCGTGATTGCCCATAAAAATCAGTAAAATCTACTTTCGAATGATTAAAAATGAACCAACTTCCAACTTTAAAAGGCATGAAGGAAAGAAGAACTTCGGAAAAAAAAAAAAAAACAGCAAAAGATTCTTTACAGCTTCAGCTATGGACAGATGAATTTCATGATCAAAACCTAGATTTCATCCTTGAAACTTACAAAAATAGATGAGGGAAAAAAAGTAAAATCTACCAAAACGAGAACCATGCGTAGGTGCTTCGCGACTGATGGAGTTTACTATTGCATATGACAAGTCACTCATCATGCTTAGATTTTTTTTAATTGAAGATGGGTCTAGAGTCACTTTTTTTTTTTTTTGAAAACTTAACATAGTACATATGAAAAAATTGGTTACTGATGGGTAAAAACGTAATTGTCCAATGTGAAAAAATGCTACTAACCATACAGGGGAAACCCACTTGATATAATTACTTGGTTTCTTGATAATTTTTTAAGAAATAAGCATACTAGAAGTTCAAAATTTGCAGGAAGTGGCAATCAAATCTAGTTTTTTTTTTTTCAAAAAATTCAATCAAATCGTAAAAATCATCAATAGCCTATTAAGATGGGTCTAGAGTTACTTTTTTGTTTTTTTTTTAAACTTACAAAAGTACATATGAAAATATTGGTTACTGATGGGTAA
Source organism: Metrosideros polymorpha var. glaberrima (assembly GCA_001662345.2). Lineage (NCBI taxonomy): Eukaryota > Viridiplantae > Streptophyta > Magnoliopsida > Myrtales > Myrtaceae > Metrosideros > Metrosideros polymorpha. The sequence goes on along the minus strand of BCNH02000006.1, from coordinate 25,950,712 downwards.
AAACGTAATTTTCCAATGTGAAAAAAGGCTACTGACCATATAGGGGAATCCCATTTGATATAATTACTTGGTTTCTTGATAATTTTTCAAGAGATACGCATACTAAAAGTTCAATATTTGCAGGAAGGTGCAATCAGATCTAATTTTTTTTTTTTCAAAATATTCAATCAAGTCGTAAAAATTGGCAATAGCTTATTAACGTACTATTGTATTGAGTACCTTTGTTAATTCTATATATTTCAAGTGGCAAAAATATCCGGCATGAATTTTGATTTTTTGGACTATATACAATGCTACCATTACACTATGGGCACTGTAATAGAAAAGAAGACTGAAAGCGAGTGCCATTTTTTCCGTCGACAAGGGCTAGCAACCCTTGATTGCCCTCATGCAATGATATTGCCATCCACCACAAAGCAATGACCCACTAATCCTCGCATGGCAGTTGTGAGAGCTGACCGACACCTGCTTTGCTTATCCCTTTTTGCCTATATTACACTTTTTCTGCATATGTTACCGTCATTTGTTACCACATCAACACTTATTTTGACACCATGTTCGCGTTCACCTAAAAAAAAAAAATCGAAATCGAAGTAGATACATAATTGGAGATTTTTGGTTTACTATCGACTAGACTCACACGACAAATTTTATGATAATTGGTGTAGTTTTTTTATTTTCCTTTTTTGTCACAAAATAAATAGAAACAAGAAAAAGAAAATTCAGGACCACGGGGAAGGAAGGAAAGAACGCATCGCTCTTCTTCCCTGAACCTCTGAGCTGACCAGAGCCGCAACCAAACGGGCCTACAAGTTAAGTCTCAAAACTCCCGTTTCCTTCTGCGAGTGGGGGCCACGCGCCGGAGCTCATCCTTCGCTTCACCTCTCCAAACTCCACCGCCCGCCACCGCCACTACGACCGCCACCACCACCAGCAGCAAACCTCCCCATCGAATCGGAGATGAGTCTATATGCGAACGACTTCTCTCTGTTCGACTTCGGCTTCTCCGATCCAGTCTTCGACTCTCTCTCTCAACGCTTCGATTCGCCTCCGACCTCTCCCACCCCCTCGACGTCGTCGAGTTCCGCGATCGCCCACGCCAACGCCAACGCCTCCAGTTCCGCCGCCGTCGATCCCCCGAATCATCGTCACGATGGCAAATCGCCGTTGCCTCTCGGGATGGACTGGAGTCCTCCTCCTCGCAATTGGGTATATCTCCCTTCATTCGATCCGCGATCCCAATTTAATTGCTTCATCGCGATCCTCTTTTTTCCTGTGAAATTGGGAAACTCACGTTGCGTGGAAAAGTAGAGAAGCTTAATTCGTTTCGCGTGTTTTTATCATCTAATGGCGTGTATGCTCAACGAACCTTACTCATTCTCAATTCTTTGGAAGGGTTTAGGCTTGCTAAGTTGTATAGATTGGTTGATTGGGTCGCATTAGCTAAATTTAGTGATCAATGAGGTAGTGATGGTTTCGCCTTCCTGATTTTGATTCTCCATAATCGATGGCATCTGCTGAGTGTGTTAAATGTGATGACAATTGATAGTTTAGCGAGACTTTTAGAATGCTTTTACATATTATGGTGCATGGAGTGATACGATGTGCATGCTTTGAATTCTTGGATATGTTGATTGTTTCATTCTACTTATCTTGTTGCTGAGTTTCTTTCTTTCTTTCTTTCTTGTGGTGGCTATATGTTTCCTATAAGTTTGAATTGTTTTATACGATGGAGGCCTTAAGTGGAGTACTTCTGTTATAACTTGGTTAGCGAGCATAAACGTTTTCTTTCACATGATTTTGGTTGTGGTGATATAATTACTTGGTTGATATCCCACCCAGCGCCAGAATACGAACTAGAAATTTTCGTGTAGTGAACATATGTCTGAATGAAGATGTTCAGACGTTGAATTTCCTTTTGATGCTCCACCAATGAAACGCTACAGTTTCATTTAAACATGAGATAGAGGTTTACAAAATGTAGAGCGATGAAAAAATAGTTGGGGCAGAAATAGTTTTCTATATGGCAATTGCATGTGGGAAACTCATCTATTTGTTTTAAGTAAATTTCTATAGCTCTGAGATTGATGAAGAGGACCCAACTTTTCTTTTGTCTCAAACAGTATCAGTGATAAGAACAAGGACTGGAAATGCATTGGATCTTGTTAAACCTTACAACTTTTGAATGAAGTATACTCTGTTATTCTGGTTTCTGTTTTCTGTAGACTTGATGTGAGCAATTGGGGAAAATGTGGAACATTCCCTGTACTTGCTGCTTCTTAACTGCATGGGCTTACTGGAAAAAAAAAGTATCTGGGGCGTGGCTGAAGGTTATAAAAGGTCTAATGCTTGAAAAATGCATCGCGATACTGGGACGAGACATTCTATTTGAACACCTCTACAACCCTGGATGAGCATTGCAAGTGAAAAGAGGCATGTCAAGTTCGGTATAATATAGTTTTAAGTTTGCGCCCACTCCTTTTTCCCCTAAAGTTGGCGACTCTAGGGAAGTGTCTTTTGCTTCTCATCATTTGCTTTACACCTATTACTGGATAAGCCCAGAAGTGCGCTACATCACTGCATTGCCATCTAGGCTTTATCTACAAAATTACAAAGTCATCTAGGCTTTGTGCAACGACACTAATAATCCTTGAGGTCATTCCATATTCAAGTACTTCATATGGTTTTCTGCCCATCCTGTTGAAATTTCATAATTTCGAGTTTTGATTCGTCTCTGATGGCAGGATGGGCAGAGTACTGTTTGGCCTCATGATCCACGCACGGGATGGAGCTACTGCATCACAATTCCTTCTTGGATTCTCCTATCTGAATCTAGAGGTTCAGACCCCACAGTGGTACTTAATGTTTCCTTTTAGTCAACCAATGTAATATTTTCATTATGCTAAAATATGAGTACATATAATATTTGAGCACCAGAGGTAGAGCAACTGTTTGGAAATGAAATATTCTGGTATAGGTACTAAAATTACTTGCATTTTACACACATAAGTATACTATATGCGATGTAAAAAATGCCGGACTCTAGACGTGTCTCGAATTGTGGAAAACAGTTGAGGGGCACATTCAAAGCATGTGCCACATGTTAAATACTTGATAGAGAGCATTTGTTTGGTGATAATCATACTTATTTTATTAGAGTTGATTCAAACTAAATTCTCTCTCTTTGAAATTTTTTAATAACCTCTTCTTAACTTTATGTTATTTAATTTTGTGTACTTATCGGATAGAGTGATTGGTATTGCATTCAATATTGGCGGATTAGCTACTGCGTGGTATTGTGGAGTGCTGAAGCGCGGTGAAATGTTGGGCCGAGTAAGCCGTGCTATGGTGATTGTACAGCAATGTCACACTGTTTTGAACAAAAGAAAATGTTGGTTCCAACTATAGCAGAGGCATTAAGAAAAAAATAATCAAAGAAAAGAAGAAGAATAAAAACTGGATGGAGAACAATATGTTGTGGCAATTAGTAAAGTGGACATAAGAGTGGTCTCTAGACCAACTGAAGAACAGGAGGATGGAATGGCATCTATCTCTTCCCCAAAGCTCTGCCTCTACTTCATGTTTCTTTCCTCTTTCAGACTTCAGGAGTGTCAAAAAGAAGCTTTTTTATTCAAATTACTATGCCCTAGTAGGGAAATCATGTGGGTTTCCCATTAATTGCGATTGCTGAAGAGGACTAAGAGCTGAATTAAAACCATAGACTTTTCTATATATGTATAGTACCATTGCCACTTGTTTGTTAGACCACAGTCAGTTTTTTTTACTGCATGGTGTTGATCTCGATATATTAGTTCTTGCATTAATTTGTGGTCTTGAGTGTGTATATTATCGATCTTGATGGTGTTGTCACTCTGTCACTTCGCACTTCATGCTGGTATTTTCTGTTATTTTCTTTTTCTTTGTTTTTCTCTGCTGTACATAATGACAAGATTTGTATTTGGATAACTAGTTGATTGAATATTTTTGTATTCTGGAAGATGAATATCCTCATAACAATATCTTGTTACAGCGGTTCGCCACCTTTACTTAAAGTCTAGGTATCACAAAGTCATTTTCTGTTTTAACATTCATGTAGAACAGTTTTACAGGGTTCAAGTTGGCATACAATCGCCAGAAGGGATCACAACAACACGAGGAATAATGCGAAGATTTCGTGATTTTTTGAAGCTTTCAAAGGAGGTGAGTTGTCTGTTTGTCTCATGATTGCAAAGTCACTCTAGATGTGCACTTATAAATATATGTAATTCATGGATTACACTCATAAGCTCCTAAATGATCTTCGACAGTGAGATGGTTAATCATTGAATTAAACAATTCCAGTAACCGGATACCTTTCTCCATGTTTTTGCAGCTTAAAGAGGAATTTCCGGTGAAAACGCTGCCTCCAACTCCTCCGAAGAAAATTTTGAGATTGAAAAGCAGGATACTTTTGGAAGAGGTATGCTATGTATCTCTCTCTCTCTCTTTTGGTGTTTACTTCTGATATAGCAACATGCTCAAACTCTACATTTTTTGCATTAAGGGCTTATTTCTTTATTATTCCAAGATCTACTGTTAAATAATTCTTTCTGTTCGCTACTACTTTCGTACATAATAGATTCATTCTCATGAATGGTAATAGTAATGTGCTCAAACATTTAGTTCACTGCAGAGAAGGTGTTCTCTGGAGGATTGGATGGATAAACTCTTATCTGATATTGATATATCACGATCTGCTGTGGTAGCAAACTTTATTGAGCTTGAAGCTGCTGCGAGGTCATGTAGGTGCTCGTTTGATGAATCCTCATCATTTCATTATTTCTCTTCACTTGAACCAAGGTCGTTGCATGACATATATAAGGGCGATGTTTTCCTATATTTTGCAGATTTTGATGAGGTACATGTGCAGAGCTCAGATGCAAATTCGATTGCCACTGATGCAGTTCCACTCTTTACTCCACAACCTGTAGCTGATGTTTTCAGTAGTGTTGTAAGTCCATCTGTATTGTCAGATCAGGGAAATGATTCATCCTATGAGATATCTGAACTTGGATCACCGAGACTTCGGCATAGTGATTCTGCTGATCTTGGCATTGACAACTCTGAACATGAGTTTACCTATGCAGAAGCAAATTTGAAGTATGGACTCTTTAATAGAAAGTTCATTTTGGACAATATAGAAAGATTTTCCTGGCTTAAAGTACGCAACAGAGGTGTTAACAGCATTTTGAGTGGCAGAGGAGCCCCTTATGATAATGTTGCCATTGTCAAAGATCAGTATGAGAAGGACTTTCCTTCTGAAACAGAAAGTCACATGGTTCATGCTCGAAGACTATCATCAGAAAGTGTTGCTAGTGAATTAAGCTTTGGAAAAGCAAGTGAAGGAGTTGCATTTAATCCCACTGCAAACAATACTATGTACAATCCCGAATTTCCTGACATGCAAAATCCTGCCCCCGCAAGGTTACAGTTTCCAGACTTAGCTGTCGCTCTTCCATCAGAAGAGCGGCATAAGTTGAACAGAGTTCTTACAACTGTGCAACAAAGGTTATCGACAGCAAAAACAGACATGGAAGATCTCATTGCCAGATTGAATCAAGAGACTGCTGTGAGACAATTCTTAACAACAAAGGTATGTTTTGGCCTCTTGGAAAATTTGTTGAGTCTTGTATCTACTCACCATCTCCAATCAAGAGAAATGATTGCTGCATCTCCACCATTTTGTATTTTGAGATAAGAGTTGTGATTTGTGCCATCAAAATTTTAGCTTGTATGCAGTAGATTATTGGTTTTTCTTTCCCCAGCTGGTCACTCTGAACTCTTCCCTGAAGTTCGAATATATGCCAGTAGTCATATTGATAGTCTCCGCTGCACTCTACTCAATGGATGAAAGGCGGTAAGGATCTATTTGATGAATACATCACATGTTTAGCCCTTGAAGGCTTGCAGTATTCCAATTTGTTATATTTTCTGTGTTGTTGAGCTTTTATATGGACACTCAAATCTATTATGGATCATTCTGCTTGCAATATCCCCATCCTGAGACACCATTACATGGTTAAGAGGCTGTTATCACCTAGTTGCACGTTGATTTTTCTGACTGCTGCTATGTTCTTGTGTTCATTCACATGTCGTTGTTTTGGATGATGCAACTAAATATATGAAGATTGTGTCTTGAAGGTCAAAGATCTGGAAGTGGAACTTGAAACCACGAGATATAATTGCAAAGAAAACATGCAGCAAGCAACTTTAATTGAGAAAGAAAGGTTTACCCAAATGCAATGGGACATGGAGGAGCTCCGAAGCAAATGTTTGGAGGTGGAAATGAACTTGAAGGCTGAACAGGTTCTTATTACCATGTATTTTCTGTGACTTCTATTCTATTGCCCGTACCAATAGGCATTTTCAAATGCTGTAAAATTCTCAGGAAGAAAAGGCTCGTGTTGAATCAGCAAAACTATCAGTGATTCAAGAGAGAGACTTGTTGCTTAATGAAATGGATGTTGCTAGAGAACACCTCAGTAAACTGCATAAACATAATGAGGAGTTAGAAGCAAAATCAAAAGCAGATGTGAAGCTTCTTGTTAAAGAGGTTAAGTCTCTTCGTAGCTCTCAGTCAGAATTAAAGCAGGAGCTTGGCCGCCTCATGAGAGAGAAAATAGAAGTTGAGGTAATCTGCCCTTTTTATGTAATAAGATTTTTTTTTTTGTAAATTTAGAATTTCTGTATGTGCACGAAGAAGCGTTACATATCACAAGCAGTTCCTGCTCTTTTTGTCGCATCCACAATCCATTACTTGAAGTCTGAAAGACTGGCAATTTAGTTTAAGTCTGCCGCGGTAATCACCTTTAAGTCTAGTTTTTGGAGTCTCAAAGGCTGCTCTCTCTCTCTCTAAGCCTTAACTCATTCTTGCATATGTCTTGATCAGCGAACTCTACAAAAGGAAAAACAGAGAGTGGAGTCTGCAAGTGCTGCAAATGCAAAGCTGCTGCATGAATGTGAAATTCTACGAAATCGGCTTCAAGAATGCAGCGTTAATTTCCTTAGTGAAGAAGAAGATAAGTTGGTTGTGGACACCTCTTCACCGTCTGATGCAATAGATCTACTGACAACCTCTGACAATCGAATTGGCCTTCTTCTTGCAGAGGTATCGTTGGCATTGCAGAATTTTAACTTCTTCTTTGCTTATATTCTATTTCAAATCGGCCTCAGCTCCCCCATATAGACCTCTTCTTCTTGTTGTAGATTCAAATATGCCATCCCTTATATCATCTCTTGTAATTCATCTTTCTGCAATTCAATAAAAACCTGAACCTTATATTATGAATGTAGCGTTGTTCCACTTATGTTGTGAATTGAATCGGTGTTCTCTAATTCATGAAGTCAAGGATGTCAAGTTCTTGAAGTTTTTCTGCATTATGTGGTCTTTACTGCGTCACTTACCTGGCATTAGTTATTATGCTGACCTGTGTGCATTATCAGGCCCAGCTCCTGGCTCAAGATGTAGAAAATGCTGTTGTAAAAGTGGATGAGATGCGGAATGCTAATGATGGCAATGGGAGGACCAGTGATGATAAATTGAGGAAGATGCTGACGGACATGTTCATCGACAATGCAACATTGAGGAAACAAGCGAATTCAGTAATCCGTTGTGCTTTAAATATGTATGTCCAAGCGGAAGAAAAGGATGAAGATGATGAAGAAGTCCCTTTGCGAAAAACAGTTTTAAGCAAGTTCTTAGAGAGATGATGTGAATTATGGTGACTATTGCTGGTGGGTCTTTGGTCCTAGTAGAATTAGCAGCAGCTGCTTGTACATTTGTGCTGGCAATGAATGAGATTGCCTCTGCTGCAGGGTGGTCCCCTTTCTCGCGTAAGGTGATCATAATTCACACCGTATCTTTTCTATTGCCAAATTTATTCTTTGATTGACATTTCCTCCAGATTAGAACAGTTTCCTCATATCAAATACTAACGCTTTACATTTCAACAAGTGGTAGTTTTGGATGTACATACTTCTAAGAGTGTATATGATACATAGGAAATGATCTTTTGTTAATTGATTTTGACTTCATAATTTCCTTCTGGTACAGTAATCCTTTTGTTGCATAATTATAGAACCTCAAGACTTTTTCTTTTGCCGGAATGAAGAACCTTAGGTTTACATCACTAAGAATCCATCATATGTACCCTGGGTTTTCTTGGGTCTTTCAATTCCGCTGTTTGGGTTGTAAGGTTGCAAATTCAAAAGGGCAATTGAAAACCAGAGCTAACAAGAAATAATTGCTTATAAGAACATTCTCTTCCAGCATTGCGCTCGAGTCTATAGCGAGTCTTCAAGCTCTACGTGCTCAATGTTTTTCCTTATCAGAAAAAATCTCTTGATTACAGCTCTGACTGGATCATCCCAAAGCTTATATACGACTTGAGCAGTAGGAAGTCTTTAGAAAATGCTAAAATTGCCGATTCCAACGCAAGCTTATGAATGAAGATGTACATCGAAGTGCAAAAATATCACGTCCCTTGACATTTTAAAGAAAAATAGAGAGCACTACCATGTTGCTCTCTCTTTTACTTCTTGAATCATACCTTTTAAATCATGTCAACGGTCCTGTACATTGATGGCATTAGTTTGCCATCACACCTGATGCATTTAGTGGATCACTCTAGCGTTAGCTGCCGATCAGTGATATATGAATTCGAAAGTCTAGCCTTGCACATGCGTTTCTACACCAGTAAACTAGGCATCATTCAAGAGAAGAATCTGTTTTCTTTTTCTGGCTAGAAACTAAAGAGAATTCATAACAATCACAAGTGCGAACATGGCTTCAAAATAACATTCTCGCTAGTCCTCACAAAGAACAGTAGAAAAAAGTACTACGCCAATTAAGATGGTCAGTGGACCTCCGTCCTGGCTGGGTACTCTGAACGGCGACAATCCTGAGCAGGAGCTGCAAAATAGAATTCTCCAAGTCATACATATACACACACGACAAGTTCATGCAGGAGCAAGAGAGCGGACCTCAAATTTTGCATAGGGTTTCGCTCTATATTTATGGCAATTGCGTAGCATTATCACATAATTATTGCAGTTAATCTCTTTCAAGCATGCACTTGGTGAAATCCATATATAAATCATATAGAGTCTGACAGGATCAAAAACAGGACGAACTTGTTTATGTTTACCTCCTTGGTGGTGTCCAAGCGCGGACGCAACATCTCGTACTCCTGTTTGATACAAACCTTCTGCCGTGCTACACCTGTACAATGAGCATATCCACGGGAAGTCATTCAACTACGGTGTTAAGGTACAGAACAGAAGTGAGCATGCCAGTGCTTGCTGCTGCGAGGATTAGTCACTTGGCAAAATGCGTTCCTTTCCTAATCCCGCATCATTACTGCCATAACTTTCCTGTTGAAGATAGATAATTACAGCCCGAAATGGCCAGTTTAGTCAATTTTGTTTTTCTCTTTCATCTACTGCTTTAACATGGTGAAAAAATTGTTAGTAGAGAAATGACATTTATTCTTTAACGAAATGATGTTAGGGTCAAGTTCAAAAAAATTGCTCGAAGCGTGTCAAAAAATTGAATTTTATGAGGGAAAAAAATGATCTCAAACACCTTTGTAAATCATATATCATGATGAACACCTTTCGATCAAATCTTTAGGACGGATGGAAATAGAAGAATATCCAAACTTTTTAACTGGAAATCTTGTTTTGTAATACTAGTGAAAGTAGCGTATTATTGCTATCCAAAGATCAGGGATTGACTTTTTGTTTTTTAAAGATGCGCATTTCCTATCCAAGTGATAACCTTGTATCATATTTCTGAGATGAAATCCAGTTAAAATTTTGGGTAGATTGATTCTGATCATAGTAGTTTTATCAGCTCGTAATCTTAACTTCACATTTCGACCCCCCCAAAAAAAAAAAATCTTAACTTCACATTATAAGTTTAAGAACTCGGTCCAGTCTATAAGAAAAGCGATAGTAAAATGTATCGTAAGCTATCATATTATCGAATGCATTGCCATAATGATTGACAATACAACACATCTCCGAGATGCTAAAAGAGAACAAGAGGAGCATCTAATGACAGAGAGGCACATCATTTTCAATAGGCTCATATTTTTATCTATGTAATCAAGCACTCAGGTGGTTTTCACTCTTTAAGTACATTCCGACCTTCTGTAAAAATGTCATTACCCTTTAAGTAATCTTATCCATTTTGTCTTGACAAACACGAAGTCGCTCTATGCATTTTTTAAAGCACACGTGGACACTGGAAAATCTGACGTGGACGCTGAAAAAGCACATGTGGATGCCGAACATGTGTGCTTTTCTGGCATCCACGTCAGATTTCCAACAATGTGGCACTCAAGTGAGCGTTTTTAAAAAATTATGGCACTCAAGTGAGCCAAAAAAAAGTTATGGTACTCAAGTGATCTCCGGACAAAACTTATGGCACTCTTGGTATCCCAATCCCTCAATTCATTCATGAACCACAATATAATTCCCACAATGACGTAAATATTAATAATCAATTGTGAATAAGACCTTCCTTTCCCCTTTTTGTTGAGGTTCACGAATATTGCAACTAGCGATCGGTGCTTTAATTATTTTAAAACTTACGGTGAACATGCATGCATGCTATAAATTATTTCTAACAGGAGATAACTGAAATTTGCTTTGGAAAAAAAAGAAAAAGAAATTTTAGTGGAAGAAGAAACTAAAGGAACTGTTACCAACCGTAAGAGAATATGAGATGGTTCTCTCTATAGTGACCAACATCCTTCCAATCTTTTGTAATCGCCATTTAAGGCAGATGAAATCCCGCATCTAATCATATCTCTCAACAATGATATGTGTCTGAAGACGCAGATCGGACACATTGAGTAGTGGACATCGGCAGAGTGTTAATTTCCGCAGCTTCTTCGATTCCGATAGACCAGGCAACCTTTCTAAGGATTCGCAATCCCAGATTTTTAATATCTCTAGCGATTCCAATTTCTCCACACCTTGAATCTCCATTAGCCTTGAGCAAAACTCCACACTCAACTCTTTAAGCCCCTTTAGTCTCGATAAACTTGACACCAATAGCCTCTCAAGCAATTCACACCCTCTCACATGCAAAGTACTGAGTTTCTCAAACTGCTGTCCAAGCACATCCTCAAATTTGACCTCCCTCAGCCAACAATCACAAAGGGACAAAAAGGATAGATTTGTCAAGTTAGAAAAGAGTGACCTTACAATCGGTGACGCCACATTGTATAGAGTCAATTTCTCTAGATTGGACGGAAGCCCTACGAGTAATTGGGGGTCAACACAAGTTATTTCAAGAACTCGAAGCCGAGAAAGAGTAATCAAATTGATAGGAGGAAACGTGAAATTTCTCACGTGAAAATACAAACTCTCCAGTTTTGATAACCCCTTGATCCACTCTATATTTGGAGCTCCTTCACCAAATTCTATCAACCGAAAAGTGTCTTTCCTTATACGAAGTTCGACTAAGTTAGTTAGGTATGAGAGATCAAGGGCGGTCCACAATAAATGAAATGGAAATTTCAACTCCTTCAAACTCATGGGGAGCTTTGGAAACTGTTCAAATTCAGCACACCCATTTAAATAAAGTTGTTGGAGATGCGAAAGCCCATTCATAGATGTGGGCAATCTCCTAATCTTGCTCATCGATAGATCTAGCATCCTCAAAAAGGATAGACCCCCAATTTCACTTGGAATTTCCCCCTCCAGATTTGCACAGCATGAGAGATCCAACTCTTTAAGATTCTTCAACATCCCTATGGCCTTTGGTAGCTCTTTTATCCAAGTCCCAGCTAGACGTAAAATCTCCAATCCTTTGAGATTCCCAATAGAAGCAGGTAATTCTGTGACTTTTGTCGCAGACAAATTTAGCTTAATCAAGGACTCTAGCCCTCCTATTGAGTTTGGTAGCTCTTTTATCGAAGTACTCATAAGATTCATCTTCGTCAACATTTTAAGATCTCCGATAGAATGAGGCAACTTTGTGATTCTTGTCCCTTGCAAGTCCAATTCAAGTAGAGATTCCAATTTTCCAATGGAGTCTGGAAGTGTTCTAAGCGAACAAGAAGTTAAAGTCAAATACTTCAAATGCGTCATCGCTCCAAGGGAATGTTGAAGTTCTCCAACAGGCATATTATTTATATGTAGAGTTGACAGGGATCTTAGACAACCTAATGCAGAAGGTAATGCAAAAAGTTCGCTATAGTCTCCATAATGCAGACCCGTCCCCATGATTAGCAAGTGCTTTAGGTGCTCTAGTTTAGAGAAAGAGCCATCAACCACTAGCGAGGTTGGACAACCAAAAAAAAAGCAATCTTTTCAAATTCTCACAATGCGAGAAGTCAGGAGTCCTTTTCAAGCTTGGGCAATCAGCGATACGTGTAACTTTCAAGTTCTCGCTCACCTAGAAAAACAAACCAAGGATCAGACAAGTGAAGAAAGGCAAATGGGTAAGTTTGGTCAGGGAGACAAATGCAGGAAAAAATAAACTGCATGGTGTAATGTTGTACCAGGCATTGCCCCCATCCTGCCCAATCTTCAATATCGTCATTTACTAAAAGCTCAAGCACGACTAATTTCTCAAGACATAAGTTCTTCGCTTCTAATTCCGAAGGGAAACTACTCCAAGAGAGCCATTTTAACTTGGAGAGAAGATTCTTAAAGTCCCCTACCAAGTTCCCGCCGTCTAGTTCCAAGAATCTTAAGTTAGGCAACTTTGAAAATTCTTCACTCGTGAACACTTTGGAGAGTCCCGTCAGCCTGAGGGCTACGATTTTGTCTGTCCCCTGGTGATAGGAAAAGCATAAGTGAACATTTGAAGTGAATGACAACCATGGGATCATACAAGTCCGGGAAGCTCGATTGTTTCGTACAAATCTAAATCGAGAAAATCATTAAAACATAGTTAATCACCCATTAATGTGACATGTTCATACAATTGAGAAAAATTTTATTTATATTGTATAAAGAATAATAATATTTTTAATCCATCAATTTAAGAGAATTTGTGTCGCAAGATGATAACAGAGAACATTATTATAACTGTGTAAAACCCTTTGATAGAAAATACTGCCTATATATTTAATTTTTCCGGAAAAAAAAAACCTGCAATGTTTTTGCAATTAAGAAAAAATTATCAGACCAATTCCTAACTGTCTTGAGGCGATTGCAACTCTCTGGATCTGGATGGAAACTTGCTTGGTCTATAGCGTGTGGTAGCCTGGGTTACTATAAAATGTCACATAATTAGGTTCCATCTGAGTTTTATCACAAGATGTGGACAGGAATAAAAAAAAGTTATGCTCATTTTAGGACTCGTTCTGGATTCTACAGAACAAAGGATCAATGTTTAAAAAGATTTCTTCCATAGCAGTAGAGAGAGTCAACCAAGTCTCCCATATATTGATTGAAATGTTAGACAATTGCACATCACAATTAATCACTAAATCTATTACCAAAAAGGAACAAAGTCAGCCTTGAAAAGCTTTGATGGCTTAGGAAGTCGCAAGCTGGATCTGTTTTCATAGTGTTTGCTGCTAATTACTTTCACGTCGTAAGTGTAGCCTATAAAACACTTTTTAGATATGATATGTGATGATATTACCGTCAATGAACTCTTATAGAAACCTTTTCAATTTTCTTTGCTAAAAAAAAAAAATTGAATAAAAATATTCACATGCAAGAAACTTACTGCACAAACGTTGGTAAATGCATGTCGATTTTTTCCCAATGAAAATAGCAAAGGTGACTATAGCTTACCTCTTTCCGCTGGACCACATTCAAGGCAATCTCGGGCATCCACAACCTACTACGCCTTCTAGGAACATCGACGTCTTCAAGTCGAATAATTTCTCTTCCAAGATCTCTAAGTTGATCATGCATCCATAGGCTATCATCTTCTTCTATCTTTATCAAAGACATACGAGTAAGCACAAGCAGATCGGTTTTTGGGAAATAGCCGGAAGCTTTCCACATATAGTACGGGTGGAGTCTTTCTATTCCAATGAAGTAACATGCGATGTCAAGAAAGATCTCTCTCTGATCATGATCTAACATGTCATAAGTAATCTTTAATTTAACGAAGACTTCCTGCTTGGGCACTGAATCTAATTTCTTCAACGTATCTTTCCAAATCGTTCTATTTTTGCCAAAAAGTGAGGAACCAATAACCTCGAGAGCTAATGGAAGTCCACCTGTTTTTCTGGTAATTTTGCGTGAGATATCTTCATAGTGAGGTGGCGGAGAATCCATCCCTAAGGCATGTTGACTAAAAAGCTTAAGAGCATAAGAAGAATCCAATTCTGTCATTGCATAGAATTTAAACTCTTCAGAATGTGCTTGGTTTGAACTACTCTCTTCATCCTCCTCTTTGATTGGCAAAAAGTTGATGTCCCTCGTTGTAACGATGATTTTGCTCCCTGGACCAAACCAATCGCTCTTTCTTGCTAGTTTAGAGAGTTGGTCCCACTTATCCACATCATCAAGAACAAGTAGAACTTTCTTATGACGAAACCTTTCTCTAATTATGTTAATCCCTGCATCAACAGAATTGTGGATCTCTAGAGATCTTCCTTGGAGAATTTCTGACAACAACTGTTTTTGCAAGTCAATAATTCTACCACGCTGGTAAGATTCGCGAACATCCGAGAGGAAGCTACAGCCTTCAAACTGATTGGAGATTCGATTAAAGACGGCACTTGCGAGAGTTGTCTTACCGATGCCGCCCATTCCATGGATGACCAGGTAATGGACATCACGAGACCCTTCATTTAACAAGCCCATGATAGCTTCCACATGATCATCAATCCCGACTAAATGATCGGGTAGAGTTCTCCTCCTTTTCATCAGCTTGGCCAAAACCTTGTCAATGACAGTGTTGATGATTTCACCATGACTGCCATATTGACACAAGAGTTTTAGCGTGCAACTGATGGCAGATAAATTCTCAAGTTGAGGAATAATAGGGTAGACACGAAACTAGTCGGAAATCCCCACTTACGAAAGAATCAGATCTACACACTATGCTTGGATGAGTGGCTCGGGAAAGGAAGACAATAATTGCATATAAAAAAGAAAGAAGCAAGGATTAACTAATACACTGAGTGCTTATTATGAGTAAGTAAAAGATAAAAAAAAAAAATGGGAGTAAATTCTATTCCGTATAATCATCTCACTTTTGTAGAGATCTGGAAAAGAAAAAATTAACTATGAAAGGATCCAAAGGGATTAGTAGGAAAATTTTCTTCGCCTCCTTGCTCTTCTCCCCATCACCAAAAAAAAAAAAAAAAGGGTTATCTCTTTGAATTATCATTCCTTCTCTTTCAATCTTTTCAATCCTACATCGTCTAAAAGAGTAAAGAGGTTTTCTTATACAATTTTCTGGAAAAACAGTGGCGGCATAGCATTCTCTGTTTTGGGGCAGTAAGCAGTATAATCTATTACACAAAGCAAAGCATCATGACTAGGCGTTATCAATCTCAAAAGGAAAGCATCATGACTCCACTGAACTTATATAATTATGCTTTTAAATGCCCAGAAAAGAAAAGAAAAGAAAAAGCAGATTTCGAAACCACACTCTTACCCTTTGTCCTTCAAGCCCAATCCCCTGATTCTTGCGACCCCGGTCAGAGCCTCCTTCCATTGCGGAACATCGCGGCCGAACTTCTCCTCGTGCTTCTCCAGAGCATCGAGATACAATCGAGTTTTGAGCTTCACATCGTCGGGATCCACGTCATAGAAAATGGGTAGGATCATTTTATCTTTCGCTTTGCTCGAGCACTCCACCATGTGCGCGAGCTCGCGAAGACACCACGCACTGGATGGGTAGCCCCTTGATAAGATGGGCAGGTATATTTTGGAGGATTTGATGGCATGCAAAAGCTCGTCTCCGATCTTTTCGCCCTGTCGGATCTCTTCGTTGTCTCTGAAAACGCGAATCCCGGCTCTAACCAGGGAGTGATAGAGGGAATCGGTGAAGTTGAGACGGGTGTCGGGGCCTCTGAAACTCAAGAACACCTCGAATTCGGCCCCCGAGGACGAATCGCCGTAGTCATCGACAGAAGCAGACATCGTCGATGGGCCTGGCCAGTCCCTCTTTCTCTTAATCCTCCTTTAGGAGCTGAGAATCTTCACCGGGATGTGATCACAGCGAGATGTAGAGTGCTTTTTTCTGAATCTGATCTGGGATTCCTCGAGAGGAATTAGCGAAGCGCTGGAGGCAGGAGAATAGCAATGCCCTTTTCGCCTGTAATTTCGCGGATTTGCTTGTTTTTGTGTCGGCACAGAGAAAAAACAAGAATTTAAAAGAAAAATGACTTAAATGATACGTAAATGTGAATTTAATATACTAGTTAATTTCCAAAATATTAGTACTATATATAAATGCTGAAAGTCATCCTACCGTTAATTCAAATTAACGAAAAAAAATTACCAAAAAAATTATAAATTTATTACAATTGTGACAATTCAGACTTAAATCTTTTTGTTTGCCAATTCAGTCCATTCGAAAAATTTTGGTCGGCCGCTCGATTGACGCTGACGTGTCAATTTTTTGATATTTTTTTCGAATTATCATTTGAGAATGGGAACGACCATGGTTCCATGAAATGAGCAACCCCATCTTCAGGGAAAATTTCAAATAAACGCCTGAAATGTCCTTTTTTCTTAATTAAGAGTATGAAGTAAACCTTATTTCAAATAAAAATTTAAAGTGCCCTTATTTTCTCAATTAGGGATCTAAAGTGGACTTTGTTTTAAATAAGGGTATGAACTGACTTCGGCTTCTCAAATAAGGGCCTAACTTAATGATATTTTCATAAGTTTGCTTTTTGATTTGTTTTCTTTTTCCCATCGCCGGCGACCCAATCGGCCATGGTGGCCGCCCCACCAGCGATGGGTTGTTGAACACAAAAAGGAAAGAAAAAAAGGAAAAAAGAAAGAGAATCAAAAAGCAAAATGATGAAAATGCCCTTGAATCAAGCATTTATTTAAATCACAATCCACTTCAAGCTCTGAAGGCACTTTAAATCGTTATTTGGAATTTTTCGCCACTTTTATAACCACTCGTTTCATAAGGTCCCTGCACTTTTGGCAGGATCCAATGCTAAGAGGTGTCCCCGAAGGATTTGATGCGACTTTAAGTATCATGACCCACCCATATGACCCCATCTGAATGCAGATTAATTATCATAAAGAAAAACATTAGCGACCCTTTGCAGCCATGGTGGTTTGCTTTCTCTTCTTCCAGAGAACTGAAACTCAGCATTTTCCCACCCATCCAACGTTTCGTCAGATTACTTTTCTGTAGCCTGTCAAAAGAGCTTTGTTTCTTCAGCTTTCACGAAGGAAGAAGAAAAGATGAAGTTCCAATTAAACGGTTTGAACCAAACCACACTAAAGAGGGGAAAAGTGTAAGAAAAGTCCTCAATCTATTATATTGGTGCCAATTTAGTCCTAAATCTTTTGACCTAGAGCCGATTCTATCCTTCCGGCTAATTTTGGCTGGATTTTGCTGACGTGGACATTTTTAAATAATATTTTAATTCTTTTAATTTTTAATTTTCTTTTCTTTTTTCCTTTATTTTTTTTCCTCCTCTGCTTCCTCCTCTGTGCTTCGGCCATGCTATCCTCCAGTGTCGACGAGGTCCCTTGCCTGGGCAAGGCTGGTCTCTCCAGGGCGAGGCTAACCCTCGCCAAATCTGGCGAGACTGGCCTCACCTAGGTTATGGTGGCGTTGGCGAGGGACCTCGTCGACACCAGAGGACAGCGTGGCGGAGCATAAAGGAGGAAGCAGAGGAGGAAAAAAAATAAAGGAAAAAAGAAAAGAAGAGAAGAGAAAATAAAATAAAATAAAAAATTGAAAATAATTAAAATATTATTTAAAAATATCTACGTCAACAAAATCCTATGAAAATTAGTCAAAAGGATTGAATTGGCTCTAGGCCAAAAGGTTTAGGACTAAATTGGCACAAATACAATAGATTTACGACTTTTCTTACACTTTTCCCCACTAAAGAGCGTCTAAATAGGTCCCTATGACTTTAACAATGATTATAATCATAATTAAGACGGATTTATATTTGTTCAAATTAGGTGTTGAGTCCGAGTCACATTTTCACGTAGCAACAAAGTCAAAACAAAATAAGGATGAGAAAGAAAAAACAACAAAGGAGGGAACATAATGTTAACGATAATAGAAAAGCCAAAAAAAAAAAAATCCACAAAATATAAAAATGGGTAATATCAGGAAAATAGTGAGAGTAGGGAAATGAGTAAAAGATGTTTGAAATACTTGAAAAATGATAAATGCTTATTATGATAATATATGTGTTAGTAATTGCAAAAGGCAGAGAAAGAAAAGAAATTAGAATAGAAAAAAGTGGGTGGAGTAGATAAATACAAAAGGGCGAGAGTAGGGAATGCGTTGAATTATCTTTTAATACAAATATTTCGATAACTTAGTCGATAGTCATCATACCGTTGACGAAGGTTTGAAGCATTGAAGCTTTTTCCATAACGAGACACGGCATTGGTTCGCTTTTGTTAACCCAGCCACCCACCCACCCCCGGTTGGAGCACCGAAAGAAAAGAAGAGCAACGACTTTGAAGAAAAGCCAATCAAAGTCTTCCAAAGTGGAGGAACAAAGTTTCCAGCTTTTATTAAAAGAGGAACGGCACTTCCACGCCACTTTTGTTACGTCTTCTCGGTAATAATAGGATCCGAAAATGATTTGTCCTCCATATCTGGAACACAATAGAAAGCCACCATACAAGGAGTGCCGAGAGGAGAGCGGCATTCGAGATGAATTCGGCTTATGTTGTCGGAGAACGTATATCGCTGCTGAGGCTTTCGTCGACAGTAACATCTCAGAATAAGTGTCCGGATCCCTATCATAAACGAGAACATGTCTACTATTATTGGGCATTCCTATCCTGCCGCGAGTAAACACCATTCAATTTTTATTTTTTTTATCGGAAGTAAACCATTCAATTAGACGGCTGGCAATTTTGTCACTCGTCGGACGGCTAGGCCTGACAATTTTGCCGTGGTTTAAGTCCGCGGCATTGTAGAAAGGCCGAACATCATTAGGTCCAGACAGTTTATCAAGGTCCATTGATTCCCATCTTTGCCAGCTTGTCCTGTTAGGCGAGAGAGGTCTAGTCACACCAAGAGCATACACAAAGACACAAGCGCCCTTCCACAAGCTCCAAATTACAGAGCATGTGTAGAAAAATTAGAGAAACTCACCCTTGTGTCTTTATTTGGAACATAAGATTATTTTAATGTGTAGAAGATCTTAACCCTTCTTTCTCTCTTTTATCTCATGTGTGTTGCTGTGCGTTCAGTCTCTCTTGCGTTCAAGACAACCTTCAAGATTAGCAATAAACTCTCTTAGTAAGAGACGCGCTTCAAGGCTATAGGCTTAAGTGACGACTAATGGGTCTTCGCCCATTCAACAATTACACATTAGCACAGCATGTCCACACACTAGCTCACCACTCTGAAGATTTGAGTAGCTTGAGTCGATCTTCACATCTGCCCTCTCCGCCCGGGCTGGGTCACGCGTCTCCAGGTGATCGGATATGTCCACTCTCTTGAGAGCGGCCGGGAGAATGTGTCCATAGAAAAGTTAGTGCTGAAAGCAATACATTACATGATGCTCCAGCTATTAATCTAGACAGAAGAAGGTGTACCCTCCCAAGCATCCTTTTGACTTACATTGTAGAACAATCCCCTCTAGAGTTGGCCGTCGGCATCTTCAGGATGATGATTAGTTCTTCTTTCTTCTTTGTAAAGCTCCCAACCGCTCGAGCATTTATACAGCTCACAATCTGAAGGTGATTGAATAGTCCTAGATTGCAGCAATTCACAACATAAGATGGTCACCTTCTGAAGCTTCTGTAAATTTGAAAGATCAGGCAACCCTTCTATGGAATTGCATTCCTCAATTGACAATGTTTGCAAGAATTCCAAGTCCTCCAAACCTTGCATCTCATTTAGCAGCGGGCAACGTCTCAAGGACAACACTTGCAGCTTCTTTAAGCTAGAAAGACTGGAAAGCCTCACAAGCAATTTACAGTCTGACAGTTCTAGATGATGCAGATTCTCTAGCTGTCCAAGGACATCATGAAACTGAATCTCTCTTAGCCAACATCTACAGAGGTTTAACCCAGACAAATTTTTCAATTTTGAAAAGAGCGACCATTCTAGAGGTGACTTGACATCATACAGAGTCAATTCTTCAAGGCTGGATGGAAGTCGTGTCATGGATTGTGGGTTGAGACATGTTATTGTGAGTCGTTGCTAGCCGAGAAAGGGAACTCAAGTTAGTCGGAGGCAAGGTGAGATTTGGAAAAATAAGGGCCAAATACTCCAGTTTGAACAACCTCCCGATCCACCCTATCTTTTGACTATGAACTGGTCCTTGGGTGACTCTTAGGGACTCATCAGTGTAATTACTTATATCAATATGAACTAACTTGGTCAATTTTGAGAGATTAGGTACTGCCTGCAATGATGAAGATGAACACTCTAACACTGTTAGACTCGCCGAAAGCTCTGGCAACATCTGAAGTCCATTGCAATTCAATAGACGAAGTTTTTGGAGATGAGAAAGCTGACTGATAGTTGTTGGCAACCTCGTAACCTTGCTCCGCAACAAGTCTAGTATTCTCACAAGGACAGTTGCCCAATTTCACTTGGAATTTCCTCCATATCACCACTAGCACAAATCTCTTTAAGATTCTTCAGCATTCCTATGGCCCCTGTCAGCTCTCTCATGTTATTCCCAATCTTCATACACTCCAACCTTTTCAGATTTTGAATTTTTTCCTTTTTTCTTTTTTTTCTTTCTTTTCTTTTTTGATCTTCCTACTGTGGCCGACGACGGTCGCTAGAGTCTTGCACCTCCTAAGGAAATTTGACGTTGCGATGTGCCTATCGTGGAATACCAATTATGCTCTTCTGATTTTATTCGTTACCCAATCCTA
>BCNH02000006.1:25910046-25929246 GCA_001662345.2 Metrosideros polymorpha var. glaberrima | reverse complement strand
CCTACTGTGGCCGGCGATGATTGTCGGAGCTCGTCGGCCTATTGCCGGCCATTGGGTGAGGGCAGGCCCTTGCCCATGACTGCCATGACCTCACTTAAGTGATTTGAAAAAAAATATTTTTTATACTTAAGTGATCGTTTTTTTTTTTTTTTGATTTTGGCACTTAAGTGATTCGAATTTTTTTTTTTGGCACTTAAGTGATCATTTAAAAAAAAATTTGGCACTTACGTGATTCGAAAGAAAGTTTTGGCATTAAAGTGAGCGCCATATATAAGTTTTAGCACTTCTGGTGTCCTTTACTCCCCGAATTGTAATGAACCACTTCAGATTTTGAATAAATATTCGATTGGAAAATCTGATGAACTCTCTATTCTTCAGTTGTCTTCATATTTAATCACAGAGATTTAGAATGGAGAGTTGTAGAGAATCGGGAAGAAAAGAAATTGAAGAGTAGCGTGCAAATGATTCCGAAAAATATTGCAAAAAAGTCACAGAGTATTCATATATTTCCAAAGATGCAAATGGCATCTTTATAAACTCACAATCTTTTGAACATATATCATTTTGTAATCTCTATTATAGTACTTTACATAAATATTCCTTTTTGTTAGATCAAAAGATACAACATCCAACGAATAAACCTGTCTGTTAAAAAAGACATGATTTTACATGAATGAACGCTCTAATTCTTTTACAAATATAACTTTAGAATTAAAGTCAGGACACTTCTAATGAAGGTTGAATCACGGTGTTAATAAGGGTGCATTCATTTTCCGGAAAATGAGTGATTCGAAAAATATTTTTGAAAAAACGATCGCTTATATCGTTTAGAAAAATAAATTAATGAAAAAATTTTCCATCGCCCACGAAAATAGTTAGACATAAATTGTTATTGATGATGTAAATATTTTTTGTTGACTAATTTTTCTAAATGATATAAGCAATCATTTTTTGCAAAACGAACGCATCCTGATACTACAATGAAGTGGGGTTTGTATTTGTAGGGAAAGCGCTTCCTTTCCTCCTTAAACACTTCTAATCATGTATGGACATTTGTGCCTATTCAAGAAGGGATCAAAGAAAAAATTATAGATGCAGTTGCATGTTTTATACAATAAGATAAATACCGTAGCCGACGCCCCCATTCACACGCCTACACAAACATATTAAAAACCATACAAAAAGCATATGACAATGTACTATTTTAAGCTCACATACCACATAGTCACACCGGAGGAAGTCCTAGGCTTCATAAATGACAAACATGTACATAAATTCGATTGATCTCTCTCTAATATTGTAAGGGTGCGCATCGCTACATTGGATTAGAAAATGGCAGTGTTCAATGGTGCGTAGGGTATTGTGGCGAGGCCATAACGATGATCCCAGTCCACCATAAGAGTCTTGCACCTCCGAAGGAAATTTGACATTGCGATGTGCCTATCGTGGAATACTAATTATGCTCTTCTGATTTTATTCGTTACCCAATCCTAGGCCCAAAATGGCCAGTCTGTTTTTTTTTTTAACTAGTTTCAGCCGGGCCAGAATTTGAGGGGTCCCCATGGTGAAACATTTTAGTGGAGAAAGGAACTTGCTATCGGAAAAATGACGTTAGGGTCAAATTAAAAAGAATGGCTCAAAACATGTAAAAAGAAGCGGATTTTTCATGCTAGAAGTGACCTCGAACGCCTTTGGAAACCTTCTACGGTGAAGTAGGCCCTTCGATCAAATCTCTAGGACCGATGAAATAGAAGTATATCCAAACTTTTTGACTGAAGTTATGCTTTGTAATACTAGTGAAAGGATCATTGCTATCCGAAGATCAAGGACCAACTCCTTTTGTTTTTTAAAGACAAACATTTCTTATAAAATGTCTGTGGAAGAAGTTATTGTTGTCGTGAAAGAAAAGTTTCGAGATCTTAGATCACGGAAGAAATTATTATTATTGTAAAAATATCATTACCTCAAGTAATTGAATCCATCTAGTCTTAACAAACACAAAGTCCCTCCGAGCATTTTCTGAAGAATGCGAACAACTATATTTCCATCAACTTGTACTTCTATAGTCATCATCCCATAAACTAACCGCAATATAATTCCCACAATAACGTAAATAATAATCCCGGAATCATGAATAAGACCTTCCAATTCCATTTCTGTCGAAATTCACAAATATTACAACACCGATTGGTGCTTCAATCATGTTAATACTGAAGGTGAACATGCATGCATGCTATATACTGAATATTTCTAACAGGAACAAATAGACAATTGCCCAGGAAGAAGAGGAAATCTAAAACAAAGGGGAAGAAGAAACCAAAGAAAAATTTACCAGCTGTAAGAGAACATGAGATGATTCTTTCTTTCTAGAGTTGGCCTTTGATATCATCCCTGCTACGGCCGTAAGTATCCCTCCATTTTTTGTAATCGCCCAGAAAGTAAGGTGAATTCCCGCATCCTGCAAATGTTAAAAAACATGTGTCTTGAAGTCGTAGATCAGGCAAGTTTTGCAATGGACAATCTGAGAGACTCAATAGCCGCAGCTTCTTTAATTCTGATAGATCAGGCAACCTTTCAAAGCAACTGCATTTGTAAATACTCAATGCCTCTAGCGATCCCAATTTCTCCACACCTTGAATCTCCACTAGCCTCGGGCAATCAGTCACTCTCAACGATTGGAGCCCCTTTAATCTTGATACGGATAGCCTTTCAAGCGATTCACCATCGCTCACGGCCAAATTTTGGAGTTTCACCAGCTGTTGTCCAAGTACATTATCAAATTCTACCTCCCTCAGCTGACAATTACAAAGGTCCAAATTGGACAGATTTGTACAGTTGGAAAAGAGGGACCTTTCCAGTGGCCACCTGACATCGAATAGAGTCAATTTTTCAAGACTGGACGGAAGTCCCATCAGAGATTGAGGGTCAACACAAGTAATCTCAAGAATACGAAGCCGAGAATGAGTAGCCAAATTAATCGGAGGAAATGTGACATGTCTAATGACAAGCATCAATCTCTCCATACTAGATAAGCCCTCAATCCACTCTATTTTTGGATATCTAAGAAAGAATTGCGACAACCGAGGAGTGTCATCCCATACGTGAAGATCGACTAAGGTAATTAGGTATGAGAGGTTAAGGGCTGTCCACAATAAATGAGGTGAGAACTCCAAAACCTTCAAACTCATAGGGAGCTCTGGCAACTGTTCAAGTTTATCACACTGACCCAAATAAAGTTGTTGGAGATGAGAAAGCTGATTCATAGTTGGGGGCATTCTCCTAATCTTGCTCCCTGACAGATTTAGCATCCTCAAAAAGCATAGACCACTAATTTCACTTGGAATTTCACCCTCCAGATTTCTACACCACG
The DNA here is from genome assembly GCA_001662345.2 of Metrosideros polymorpha var. glaberrima. Lineage (NCBI taxonomy): Eukaryota > Viridiplantae > Streptophyta > Magnoliopsida > Myrtales > Myrtaceae > Metrosideros > Metrosideros polymorpha. The sequence continues at coordinate 25,925,876 of BCNH02000006.1, read as the reverse complement.
AGGCTTCCAACCTTTTAAGATTCTCTAGCATCCCTATCGTCTTTGGTAGCTCTCTTATCGAACTCCCACATAGACATAAAATTTCCAATCCTTTGAGATTCCCAATAGAAGCAGGTAATTCTGTGATCTCTGTATGCTCCAAATTTAGCTCAATCAAGGACTCTAGCCCTCCTATTGAGTTCGGTAGCTTTTTTATCGGAACCATAGAAAGACTCATCTTCCTCAACATTTTAAGATCTCCAATAGAGTGAGGTAATCCTGTCATTTTTGTGCCTCCCAATTCCAATTCAAGCAGTGATTTCAATTTCCCTAAGGATTCTGGCAGTGGTCTAAGCAAACGACAACTTTTTAAAGACAAATACTCTAGGTGTGTCATCTCTCCAATGGAATGATGTAGTTCTCGAACATGCATCCCTTTCAATTTTAGCGTTGACAGGGATTTTAGTCCACCCGATACATAAGGTGCGACAAAAAGGTCGCAATCCTTGCTGCGCGGATATTCTAATAAGCTGATTTCCAAGTGCTTCAGGCTCTCCAGTTCAGAGAGAGAACCATCAACTTCTAGCAAGGTCGTACAATGTTGAAGAACCAACCTCTTCAAATTCGAGCATTTCGACAGATTAGGAATCCTTTTTAAGCTTGGGCAATGAGTGATTTGTATAACTTTCAAGTTTTCGCTCACCTGGAAAAATAATTCAAGAATTAGCCAAGTCCATTAAGGCAGACGAGTAAGTTTAATTATCAAGACAAATGCCACAAAAAGTAAACTGCAAGGTATTATGTTGTACCAGGCATGGCCCCCATCCAGTCCAATCTTCAGTCATGTTACTTTCTGAAAGCTTGAGCACGACTAATTTCTCGAGACGTAAATTTGTCGCATTCAATTCAGAAGGGCAATGACTCCAAGAGAGCCATGTTAACTTGTAGAGAAGATTCTTAAAGTCCCCTACCAAGTTCCCGCCCTCTAATTCCAAGAATCTCAAATTGGGCAGCTTTGAAATTGCTTCACTTGTGAAATTGTGCACTTTGGAGAGTCCTGTTAGTCTGAGTGCTACAACTTTGTCTATCCCCTGGTGATAGGAAGAGTATGAGTTAAAATATGAACTGGATGATAGACATGATGCTGTGAGTCTGAGGAGCTTGATTATGTTCAGTAATGAAGCAGAAATTATTGCTTAGTACATATCTAAACTAAGAAAAGAATAAAGAAAGGGTTAATGAATTTAATCTGATTTATTCGTACCGTCGAAAAGAATTGTTCATTTCATATAAAGAACAATAATAATTCTAATCCATCAGTTCAAGAGAATTTCTCTCACAAGATGATAACAGAGAACGTTATCATCGTAAAACAGTTTGATAGAAAATACCACCTACATATTTAATTTTTCCGAAACACAGGTTTTGCAATTAAGAAAAAAATTGCCAGACCATATTCAAATTGAGTCTTGAGTTTATAACCCGATTGTGGCTCTGTGGATCGAAACCTGCTGGGTCTGGAGCGTGTGGAAGCCCGGTTTACTCCAAAGCTGTCTCTTTATTAGGTTCCGTATGAGTTTTATTACAAGAAGAGTACAGGAGCTGGAAAGTCGTACTCGTTTTAGGACTCTTTGTGGATTCTATAGAATTAAGGATTAATGTACCAAAAAGATTTACAATCATGACAGTAAAGATATTTAACCAACCTCATAAAAGTCTTCCCTATATTGTTTTAGGACTATAAACAAACGATTGCATATTCCAATTAATTACTAATCTATTACCAAATTTCAAGTAAGGGGTCGTCGACAATGTCTCCTTGCAGAGTAATGTTGCTAGCGATTTCCAACTTAGCAAAAAGGAATAAAATCAGCCTTGAAAAGCTTTGATGGCCTAGGAAGTCACAATCTGCATCTGTTATTATATAACTTTGTTGAACAATTTTTGTATTCAATTGTATTCCTTAAAATGTTTGCTACTAATTACTTTCACGTTGTAAGTGTAACCAATCAAACACTTTTTAGACATGATATGTGATGATATTACCATCGATGAACTCTTATAGGAACCTTTACTTGCAAGAACTTAACTACACACACGTTGGTAAATGCATGTTGATTTTTTCTAAATGAAGATAGCAAAGGTGACTATAGCTTACCTCTTTGCACTGAACCACATTCAAGGCAATCTGAGGCTCCCACAACCTGCTACGCCTTCCGGGGGCATTGATGTCTTCACGTTGGATAATTTCTCTTCCAAGATCTCTAAGTTGGTCATGCATCCACAGTGTATCATTTTTTGCTATCTTTATCAAAGACATGCGAATGAGGACAGGTACTTCAATTTTTGGGAAATAGTTGGAAGCTTTCCACATATAGTACGGGGGGAGCCTTTCTTTTCCAATGAGGTAACATGCGATATCAAGAAAGATCTCTCTTTGAGGAGGCTCTAACATGTCATAACTAATCTTTAATTTATCGAAAACTTCCTGCTTGGGCCCCAAATTTAGTTTCTTCAAAGTGGCTTTCCAAATCTTTTTGCTTTTGTAGAAAAGTGAGGAACCGATGACTTCGAGAGCTAATGGAAGTCCACCTGTTTTGTGAGTAATTTTGTGCGAGATATCATCATAGTCCTGTGGTGGGAAATCCATCCCGAAGGCATGTTTACTAAAAAGCTGAAGAGCACAGGATGAATTCAATTCTGTCATTTCATAGATTTTAAACTCTTCAGAATGTGCTTGGAGACTACTTTCTCCATCCTCCTCTTTGATTGGCAAAAAGTTGATGTCCCTTGTTGTAATGATGATTTTGCTTCCTGGACCAAACCAATTACTCTTTCCTGCTAGTGTAGCAAGTTGGTCCCACTTATCCACGTCATCAAGAACAAGGAGTACTTTTTTATCACGAAACCTTTCTCTAAGTATGTTAATCCCGGCATCAACAGAATTGTGCATTGGTAGATCTCTAAGTTGGAGAATTTCTGATATCAACTGTTTTTGTAAGTCAATGATTCTACCATGGCGTGCAGATTCACGAACGTCCGAGAGGAAGCTACTGCCATGAAATTTAGTGGAGATTTGATTATAAACAGCACTTGCGAGAGTTGTCTTACCGATACCGCCCATTCCATGGATGACCAGATAACTCACACCACGAGAACCTTCGTTTAACAAGTCCATAATAGCTTTCACATGATCATGAATCCCGACTAAATGATCGGGCAGGTTTCTCCTTCTTTTCTTCAGCTTACTGAAAACCTCGTCAACAATGGCGTCGATGATTCCACCTTGCCTGCCATATTGACACAAGACTGTTAGCGCGAAACAAATTACAAATAAACGCTCGAGTTGAAGAATATTGTAGACAAGAAATTAGTCGGATTTCCGAATGGGCGAAAGAATTAGATCTGCACTATGTTTTGATGAGTGGTTCGGGAAAGGAAGACAATAATTTACTGTGCTTGGCAGGAGTAATTAAAAGAGAAAAAATGGGAGAAATTTATATTTTTTTTATAATCATCTCCATCTCACTTTTGGAGAGGTCTGCAAAAAATGAATTAACTATGAAAGGATCCGAAGGGGATACGTAAGAAAGAATTCTCTGCTCCTCGCTCTTCTATCCATCAGAAAAATACCCAAGTTCTCTCTTTATATTCTCATTCCTCCTCTTTGAATATTTTCCATCCTCAATCGAGTAGAAGGGTAAAAAAAAACTTCTAATTCAATTTTCTGGAAAACAGGCAGTTAGCAGTATAATACTACACACAGAAAACCCACAGTCTTACCCTTTGTCCTTCGTTGCCCATCCCTTGATTCTTGCGACCTCAGTCAGAGCATCCTTCCATTGACGAACATCATCGCGGCTGAACTTCTCCTCATGCTTCTCTAGAGCGTGAAGGTACAATCGAGTTTTGAGCTTCACATCGTCGGGATCCACTTCATAGAAAATGGGCAGGATCACTTTGTCGTTCGCTTTGCTCGAGCACTCCACCATGTGCCTAAGCTCACGAAGACACCACGCACTAGACGCGAAGCTCCTAGAGAAGATGGGCACGTATACTTTGGAGGATTCGATGGCACGCAGAAGCTCGCCTCCGATCTTTTCGCCCTTTCGGATCTCTTCGTCGTCTCTGAAAACGCGAATCCCAGCTCTAACCATAGAGTGATAGAGGCAGTCCGTGAAGCTGAGGCGGGTGTCGGGGCCTCTGAAACTCAAGAACACCTCGAATTCGGCCCCCGAAGGGGAATCGCCGTCATCGACACGAGCGGACGTCGTCGCTGCATCTGGTGAGTCGCTCTTACTCTTCATCCTCCTTCAGGAGCACAAGATCTTCAGCGGGTTTGATCACGGCGAGATGTGGAGTCTCTTCTGAATCTGATCTGGGATTCCTCAAGAGGAATGAGCGAATCGCCGGAGACAGGAGAAGAGCAATGCGCTTTCGCTGGATTTTCTCGGATTTGTTATTTGTGACTCAGCACAGAAAGAAAAAAGAATGGCCACCGACTTTGAGTCTTTGACGAGTCAAGCCGACAAAAGTCCTCCAAAGTGGCGGGGCCCAACTTTATCAGCTCAAGCGGTTAGCTCGTTTTAGATATGATGGCGTAGTATATTTTATACCACACGAAATGAAACTTCCTCAGTCGTTTTACAGTTTCATGATTTTATTTTTCAGTATTGTAACCATCTTCTTTTCTTTATAGAATTGAAGATGTTAGACTAAAAACTCAAGAGATGAAGGATCCCGATTACACATGGATAAATAAAGCACATGCGTAATTAGGATCGAATGTGGAATGTGATGAATTCTTTACTAACCTCTAGTCATTGTGAAGTTTGATTGAAGAACAGCTTCGCGGAAATTTGAACGATCGATAATAGGTATTACTGACCAATTGCCCTCTTAATGTCGGTGGTGTGTTGTTACTTCGTGATGGGATTTGGCTTAGACTTTAATTTATATCCCAATTCGCACCCCTTCATATAATTCCTTCCATTAATGAGTTATGACGTTATCGAGTGGTCATCATGGAACTCATTATGATTGATGGACATGTTATCACGTAACTTAATGTAGACAATAAAATATCAACTAAATTAATGTGGGCAACATTAATTGAATGTGGGATCACATTATCGAGACGATAACATTCTAATATTTTCTCAATTGATCCCAACATTTCATCAAACGAAATATTGAATCAAATCCACAAACGCTTCATTCTGAAGAAAAAACACATCTGGCGATAAGTCCTCTTAGAATGAGTATTATTTTCCATGTATCACAATGTATTCTATCTCTTTAAAACTAGCCCATATGTGATAATATAACTTAATGAATAAACCCCATGTTTATTCTAGGTCAAAAAACATGATTGTTCTTCTCATGTGTTCTTCCCAACATTCCCATACAAAAGCGATGTCAAGTTAAGTGCAAACATGAGCATACACCAAGCTTCTAACAGTAGAAGCATACGAAATGTTTTTTATTTGTTCTCTCTCAAGATCGTTTTTCGGGCACTGGTTCAAATTGAACTTGTTACCTTTCATAATAGGTACTATACTTGGTGAACAAATTTTCATTCAAAATCTCTTTAAGACTTTATTGATGTAGGTTTCTTGAGATAGTCCTAAAATTCCGCAAGCTCTATCCCTATGGATCTTTATGACATAAGATACCCTACTCATATTTTTCATGTCAAAACTCTTAGGGAGAAATTGTTTCACTTTATGTAGCAACCCCTTATCATTTGTTGCAAGTAAAATGTTGTATAGTACAAGAAAACAAATTTTGTTCCCATTGACCTTTTAGTATATACATTGATCCATGACATTCTTTACAAAATCGAATGAAGAGATGATATCATGGAACTTTAAGTATCATTGGCGAGATGCTTGTTTCAAGCTGATGAACGCCGTTTTCACATTCATTTGATGCAATTTCATGTCAAAATGGGCAACCAATGCCAAAATAATATGAAGAGAATCTCGATTTATTTTCTTCTTTATTTATTTTTGAATTTGAATCAAATTAATTTAATTAAAATAATCATAAAAATAAAATATATATATTTAATATACAACTTGTCCTAACGTGTCGAAATTCTCTATTTTTTGAGAAATGACTTCTCGGCGTGTAATGTCATGTCATGTCGCGTCACGTGTCTGTGCTACATAGATTTTAAGTGACTAGTTTAAAAGGGTAAAACCAAATTGGAAAATTGCCGATTTCAATTCGTTGCAAAGTCATGTATGGATATGTAGATTATTGGAAATACTTCATATGTTGACATTTTAATGACAAGCACAATCATGCTTGTACCTCTTAAATCATACAAATTGGAACATTTCGGGTATGGGTGTATTTTAGGGGTGAGCATGGTTCCCGGGTAAAACCGGGGACCGGAGAATCGGAATCGGAATCGGACCGCGGTTCCAAGTTCTAATGTGTGAGGGTCCGGTTCCCGGTTCCATTTTTTAGGAACCGCCAATTCCGGTTCCGATTCCCGGTTCCTATAGGAACCGAACCGGGAATCGGAACCGGAACCAGGAACCGGATAGGAACCGGACATATAAAAGAAAAAAATAAAAACCCTAATTCAAGTTTTTCTTCTCTCTTTTAGACTTTTAGACTTTAGTCACTCTCAGTCTCACACTCTTCTCAATCTTCTGTAACAAGAAGCAGAGCAGTCGCCTCCTCACCTAGCCTGAGGCCCTGAGTAGCATTTTTCATTGGTGAACAATAGCATTACAGTTCTATACATGGCATGGATTCCCGTTCCTGAAAAGTTTCTTTCGGAGTAGATACAGAGAAAAATGGCGTATGGGACTAATGGGTCAAAAGATAGAAGACACACCAAGTCCTAGTGCGGTGAAAACATCTGTGAGTAAAATTGATGTGCCTGCAAAGCCTCTGTTGTTCCACAATTTCACCGAACCATCTCTTCATTCATAATCCTACTTTAATTGCTGTTCTGAGGTCTGGGGAAGGAGATTGTGGAGGAGCAAATGCACTCATGTTGGCGATAATATCAAATTTTGCTTTTATAACAAAATTTGTGGCTACTTTAACTGTTTTGACCAATTTCCTTTTCCTGTCTTGGATATCTATGTTAGCAGGTTTGGCTTTCATCAGCCTCCGTTGAATAGTGTCAACCATTTGCATCTTCACCGTTTGGCTTTGGCACTACCTTTCATACCCAAGCCTGTCACGTTTGGAGGACCGAAGCCTGTCACGTTTCACAATTTCTTTTTCCTTTTGTTTCCTTTGACTCCACTGCGAGGGATTGAGGATCGTGAATATTTGTGTAGGTGGTTTCTGTATTCTTATTAGGAGCAAATGTATGAGTGCTTGATTAAGATTTTCAGTATTCAGAATGATAACCACAACATTTAAGTATCAATACTCTATTTTGGGGTCACATTAGTTTTTTGTTGTCCATGTTTATCGCATTAGTACATTTTTGTTATTTGATGAAGGAACCTGTAAGAACCTGGAACCGACCCTGGAACTTGTGACAGGGTAGGTTCTAGGTTCTAGGTTCCAACGGGTAGGTTCTAGGTTCCAAAAAATAAGGAACCTGTAGAGGCGGGTAGGTTCCAGGTTCCAAGTGGAACCTACCCAGAACCTAGAACCGCTCACCCCTAATGTATTTGACAGACCCGGGTAACCTTTATATGGAGTTGTTGAATACAATTGGCAATGTATTCAATGACTCCATTTCCCACTTGGGAAAAAAAAGGAAATTTGGGGAAAATTTGGTGGTAATAAAGATTATATCTTTAGAGTTGACAAAGATTTCAGACTGCCAAGGAAATTTGGCGGCAATAGAGTTGCTTTATATTGAATTTCCAAGAAATGCAAGTGCTCTCGCTTGCCAAACGACTAAGTCGATCGCTTTCAATTTACTGCAATCTCTGATAATAAGTCTCTCCAATTCAAGGTTGGAGAGAAGTCAAGTGAGCAAAATCGATCGAAATTGAAAGTTGACCATCGGGTAAAGTTGGCGCATTTTTATGCGACACCTGAAAGTTAGAGCCAAAATTATTTTCAAGGCAAAAATTATGCAATTTTATGCTTAATTTGAAAGTTGGTGCCAAAATTGTTTTCGATGAAAGTTGATGTCTTTTTTTTTTTTTTATGAAAAAAACCCACAAATTGGAACAGTCGGCAGTTCTTTTTTTTGGTTAGGAAAAAAAGTACTTCTCATTACTCAGGTAACGATAGCAAGTACAAAAGCCAGAATCGACACAAAGAAGAGCCCACTAATTACAGGCTAGGTGTCTATCTCTATGGGCTTTAACTAAAAATTCAGCCGTCTTGTTAGCATTTCTGTGACAATGGGCCAAGGATAAATCATCAAAGCCCATTAATTTCCTCTTAGCTGCAATGATAAGCACCTCCCCATCTCAAGTAAAGTGATCTGTCCCTGTCACTACTTGACTTGAGTTGGAGACTCAAACGACTTCGTGTGCTTAGAAAATCTAGAGTTTCTACTAGAGCTCTCGCTTCCGCCTAAGCTGTTGAAGCTAAATGCACAGATTTCGTGAATCCGTCCACCAAAACACCACTGTAGTCATGGCACACATAGCTAATCGCTTCTTCCGTCGAGCCCTCTACAAAGGATCCATCTTTGGCAGTTCAAGAGCATCAAATTAGTCCATTAAGAAGCGATCCTCCCTTTTCCGGTGGAAGATGACAACGGAGTCTATGAGACATTTGCAGATTCCTTCTGCCGTAGCCTGTTATAAGAGCTTTGCTTCTCCAGCTTTCGCGAACTAAAAAATGATGAAGTTCCAATTAAACGGTTTGAATCAAACGTGCATTTGTTTCACGGAAAATAAGTCATTTGAAAAATATTTTTCAAAAAACAATTGCTTATATCGTTTAGGAAAATTAGTTAACAAAAAATATTTTTCAAATCACTCATTTTTCTCGAAACCAATGCACCATAAATAGTGTTTAATAGGTCCCTATGGCTTTAACAATGATTATAATCACAATTAAGACGGATTTAGATTGTTCAAATTCAGGGTTGAGTTTGAGTCATGTTTTCACATGGCAACAAAGTCACCATAAAATAAGGATGAGAAAGAAAGAAAAACAACAAAGGAGGGAACATAATGTTAACAATAATAGAAAAGTCTCACACAAAAAAAAAAGAGGAAAAAAAAATGCACAAAATATAAAAATGAGGCTTTCATCGACATAACATCTCAGAAACAAGGACATGTCTACCCACCATTATTGGGCATTCCTACCCCGCCGTGAGCACAAACAATTTATCGAGGTCCATTGATTCACATCTTCGCCAGCTTGTCCTGTTAGGATGAAGGAGGTCTAGTCACAACAAGAGCATACACAAAAACACGAGCCCCCTTCTACAAGCTCTTAGATCACAAGCTCCAAATTACAACGTATGTGCAGAAAAATTAGAGAAACTCACCCTCGTGTCTTTAATTATAATATAAGATTATTTTAATGTGTAGAAGATCTTACCCCTTTTCTCTCTCTCTCTCTCTCTCTCTCTCATGTGTAACTGCGCGTTCACTCCCTCTTGCGGTCAAGAAAACCCCTCAAGATTAGCAAGAAACTCTCTTAGTAAGAGGACGCACTTCAGGGCTATAGGCTTGAGTAACGACCAATGGGTCTAGCCCATTCAACAATTACACATTAGCACAACATGTCCACACACTAACTCACCTCTCTGAAGATTTGGGTAGCTTGAGTCGATCTCCACATCTGCCCTCTCCGCCCGGGCTGGGTCTCGCATCTCCAGGTGGTTGGGCATGTCCACTCTCTTGAGAGCGCCCGGGAGAATGTGTCCATAGAAAAGTTAGTGCTGAAAGCAATACATTACATGATGCTCCAGCTATTAATCTAGACAGAAGAAGGTGTACCCTCCCAAGCATCCTTTAACTTACATTGTAGAACAATCCTCTCTAGAGTTGGCCGTCGGCATCTTCAGGACAATGAGTAGTTCTTCTTTCTTCTTTGTAAAGCTCCCAACGGCTCGAGCATTTATACACCTTACAATTTGCAGGTGATTGAATAGTCCTATTTTGCAGCAATTCACAACATAAGATGGTCACCTTCTGAAGCTTCTGTAAATTTGAAAGATCAGGCAACCCTTCTATGGAATTGCATTCCTCAATTGACAAAGTTTGCAAGAATTTCAAGTCCTCCAAACCTTGCATCTCATTTAGCAGCGGGCAACGTCTCAAAGACAACACTTGCAGCTTCTCCAAGCTTGAAAGACTGGAAAGCCTCACAAGCAATTTACAAGCTGAGAGTTCTAGATGATGCAGATTCTCTAGCTGTCTAAGGACATCATGAAACTGAATCTCTCTTAGCCAACATCTACAGAGGTTTAACCCAGACAAATTTCTCAAGTTCGAAAAGAGCAACCATTCTAGAGGTGACTTGACATCATACAGAGTCAATTCTTCAAGACTGGATGGAAGTCGTGTCATGGATTGTGGGTTGAGACATGTTATTGTGAGTCGTTGGAGCTGAGAAAGGGAACTCAAGTTAGTCGGAGGCAAGGTGAGATTTGGAAAAATAAGGGCCAAATACTCCAGTTTGAATAACCTCCCGATCCACCCTATCTTTTGACTATGAACTGGTCCTTGGGTGACTCTTAGGGACTCATCAGTGTAATTACTTATATCAATATGAACTAACTTGGTCAATTTTGAGAGATTAGGTACTGTCTGCAATGATGAAGATGAACACTCTAACACTGTTAGACTAGCCGGAAGCTCTGGCAACATCTGAAGGCCATTGCAATTCAATAGATGAAGTTTTTGGAGATGAGAAAGCTGACTGATAGTTGTTGGCAACCTCGTAACCTTGCTCCGCGACAAGTCTAGTATTCTCAACAAGGATAGTTGCCCAATTTCACTTGGAATTTCCTCCATATCACCACTAGCACAAATCTCTTTAAGATTCTCCAGCATTCCTATGGCCTCTGTCAGCTCTCTTATGTTATTCCCGATCTTCATACACTTCAACCTTTTCAGATTTCTAATGGAATCAGGTAATTGTGCCATGTTTGCTCCATATAGATCCAACTCAAGAAGTGATTCCAGTCCTCCAATGGACTCTGGTAGTTCTCTTAATTTGCAATCAAATAAATCTATTGCCTCCAACCTATTAAGATTTCCGATAGATTCAGGTAATTCGGTAATGCATGTTTCCCGCAAATCCAACTTGAGCAGCGATTCAAGTCCTCCAATTGAGTCTGGTATCTCTCTCATCTGACTTCCATGCATATCCATTACCTTCAGTCTTTTCAGATTGCCAATAGAATCGGGTAAGATGGTAATTTTTGTATCAGATATATTCATCTCAATGAGCGATTCTAGTTCCCCAATAGACTCCGGTAATTTAATAATTCCACTAACTGACAGATCCAATCGGAGCAGTGACTTCAATTCTCCTATGGAATTTGGAAGCCTTTCAAGCTCAGGACAATGGCTCAAAGACAAGTACTTCAAACCTGATAGCTCTCCAATTGAGTGAGGAAGTTCTCGAACTCGATCATTTTCTATCTTTAGCCTCAATAGGGATTTTAGACCACCAATGGAGTCTAATACTGAAGGTACTACAAACGTAGGACACTGCCAACGAAACAGAGAATTCTTCCCACTGATTTCCAAGCACTTCAGCCGTTCTAGCTTGCCAATCGAACTATCTACCATTTTCAAAATTTCACAATCTTTAAGGACCAACGTCTTCAAATCTAAGCATGTGGAGAAGTTGGGTGTCCTGGTTAATCTTTTACAACCTGTCAGATGCATGACTTTTAACTTACTGTTCACCTGTGAAACAACAATCTTTTTGTAAGAAGACTTGGCTTGTGTTAAGATAGTGAGACAAATAATAACTCACGATATGACATCTTACCATGCATGCTTCCCATCCAACCCAATCTTCAGTAATGTCACTCTCTGAAAGCTTGAGTACGACTAAGTTCCTTAAGCAAAGATTGTTAGCATGTAATTCTGAAGGACAATGATGCCATGAGAGCCATTTTAACTTTGAGAGAAGATGCGTGAAGTCTCCTGCAAGGTTTCCTCCATCTAATTCAAGGAACCTCAAATTGGGAAGCCTTGAAATTTGCTCACTTGTTAAATTGGGCAGATTGGGAATTCCTGTGAGTTTCAGTGCCACAACGTTCTCCGTTCCCTAAAATGACAGTATGTGAGCATCTAAAGTATAGTAACAGAACAAGAAAATCAAGATGGTCTACATTATAAGAAAATCAATACAGTTGTAAATCAGAGAAGAAAATCTGGTTTCAAATTTCCAACCTTATAGAGATGGAGAGGAATTACGAGAGCATCGCAAACATTTATTATGAGAGAACGCATATTGATCTTATGCACCTTCAGATTACTTTGAGAAGCACAAATTTTGCTTACTCATATCATAACAGTGAACCACACAAATCTCGTATTGTGATAATTTAACGTAGTCAATTAAAATCTCTGATTGGTATCTACACTGTTGGTCCCAGTGTTGAGTCTTCATGATAATGAAACTTATTCAATTCGGGCCAGCATACACACCATACTAATTAATTCTCTCTGAGCAATGTATCTTTCTAACCAAGCAAACATCGAGTTAATTTTGTAATTATTAATGAATGTACGGTGGCAGTGGTGTTCATTTCTTGTCATCTGAATGAAGTCATTTCCAACTTACGTTTGAATTGAAACTGAAATGGTAAAATTGCTGCTAGTATTCTTGAGTTGTGCAAAATACTTATCTTATTCTCCAACGATATAATAAGGACAGATTCTAAATAAACAGGAACACCAAGCATAGGCAACTGCTTGTCAGTTTTTCCATGAATAAATGGTTGTGACTATGACTTACCTCGTTGAACTGAACTACTTCTAAGGCAACTATAGGACGCCATAGCCTGCTTTGCTTTCCAGAAATTTGGAGGCACTCACTCCGAACAATTTCTCTTCCAAGATCTCTTAGTTGGTCATGAATCCACAGTATATCATTATCAACAATCTTTACCAAAGATAAATGAACAAGGACAAGTAGTCCACTTTTTGGGAAAAATTCACAAGCTTTCCACATATAATGTGGATGCATCGCTTCTTCACCAATGAAGTAACATGAAATATCAAGAAAAATTTGTTGTTGCTCATATTCTAGTTCTTCATAACTTATCATTAACTTTTTCTGAACATCCTTATCGGGCACTTGCCTTAACTTCTTCAACTTGTCTTTCCATATTACCTTACTTTTGCAATGGAGATACGAACCTATGACCTCAAGAGTCAAAGGAAGTCTTCCCGTAGCTTTCACAACTTCCTTTGAAATACCGTCAAAATCATGTGGAGGCAATTCACTTTCAAATGCGTGCTTACTGAAAAGTTGAAGAGCATGGTCAAATTGCATCTCCTTTACTTCATAGAAATAGAAATCTCTGGAATGTGCTCGGATGATGTCATTGGGGTTCTCGGTGTTAGTTGCCAAGAAATGGATATTCCTCGTGGTAACTATAATTCTGCTTCCTGCACCAAACCAACTGGACTTGCCGGCCAGTTTCATGAGCTGGTCCCTCTTATCAACATCATCAAGCACAATGAGGATTTTCTTCTCACAGAATCTCTCTTTCATCATCTTGATCCCATCATTAGTGTCAGAAACCTTTGCTGATCTAGGGTCTAGAATATCACATAATAATTTCTTTTGCAAGTGTAGAATATCATTGTCGCCAGATGATTGCCGGATATCAGAAAGAAAGCTGCAACTTTGGAACTGAGAAGACATTTGCTTGAAGACAGCCTTGGCAAGAGTCGTCTTTCCAATGCCACCCATGCCATGGATTATGACAAACCTTACACCAGAAGAGGCTAGGCCTATCAACTCCATAATGTCTTCCATTCGATCGTCAATCCCCACCAAGTCATCGTGCGAGTTGGGTTGTATTATCCTTAACTTGCTGGCAACCTCTTCCGTAATCAGTCTTATAAGTTTATCTTGGCTGCCACATTAGCATAACTGTCTCAAGTTGAGAAAACACAAATAGCTATAGTACATCATGTCCATGTGGGTGTATATATATGAAACTTGAATCAATAGGGAAACAACACATGAATCACAACTTTTTGATAAACTAGAAGGGCAGGAAGGGGCAACAGTTGTTTGGATAAACGAAACATATACCGCAACTGAATTATTTCTTACTCATCCTACATGGAACCTTGCATATTATTCAGGCCCAAGGCATGAAGATTGGTTTCGATTATTGAGAAAAGTGGTTTTCGCTAACAAACAGCAGATTTTTCTGTCTTTTGGTGCCTTTTGTTATGTAAGGTTCTATACCTCAAAGTTCTTCGTCTTCAATGCAACATGATAGATTAGATCTCACGCACTCAAGTAATTGCACCATGTAAGATGATGATTTGGGTGCGGATTCTCCCTTTCACATAGAATCTCCCGCAAAACAACAGAGAAAGTTTCAATGACATCACTAGATTTTCACCACTACAAACTTTCATTTTCATCTCAAAATTATCAAGTATTTAACAGACTCGAACTCTATTGTAAAATACTTCAGGTATAGATGCACCAGTAGTATAGACATGTTCAATACCCATTTCTCTTTCTTGCCAAACTAACATCATTCCATAGTTCGGAATATTGTCCAGTATATAGTCACTGCTTCTATGGAAGCAATTCAAGAATGGATGATAATTTGGGCCTTACAGGTCTATGGACAAAGAAAAGAAAAAAGAGAGGAAATCAGGTTAACTGTTCAGATGTAAGCAAGCACACAACATCAATGGATCAACTAAGAGCTCTAAAAATATGGTTATGTGAATGTGCAAAAGTGCTTTCTGGACGAACTTGGGTAGTTTTCACAGCCATTTGTTTGGAACTATAAAGTTGTTACTTGCCAGTTTGTAAGAAAGACACAGATTGATGCATCCACCTGAATTTCCATGATTATCCCCACAAAACAGGCAAATGTCCATCCCGAAACAGCAATCCAATTTCCAGGAACAATGGCAAGGGCCAAGATAAGATCTTGTACACGTAGAAATCAAAGCGTAGAAATCGACATTACCCGTGATCTCTCAAGTTCCACCCAGGGATTCCGGCGACCTCTCGCAGAGCCTCTTCCCACTGCTTCGCCACTTCCTCACCGGACTCGCCCTCGTGCTTTCGCAGGGCTTCGCGATACGGCCCTGTCTCGAGCATCGCATCGGATGCTTCCACGTCGTAGAAGACCGGCAAAAACACCACTCTCTCGTTCGTCTGCCGACACTCCACCATGGAGGCGAGCTCGCGGAGGCACCACCTGCTTGAAGCGTAGCCCCTTGAGAAGATGGGCACGTAGATCTTGGAGTTGGCGATCGCGCTCAGGAGCTCGCCGCCGAACTCCTCGCCGACGCGGAGCTCCTCGTCGTCCCTGAAGACGCGGATCCCGGCGCGGACCAGGGCCGCGTGGAGAGAGTCGGTGAAGGTCAGGCGAGTGTCTGGTCCTCGGAAGCTCAGAAACACCTCGTAGTGCCTCCCCGACGATCCATCACTGTAATCACTTGGGTTGTTGCTCTTCGAGTTCCTGCTTTTTCTTCTTCTGATGTGCGACAAGGCTGCTGCAATCAAGACAGAACAGAGGATGGAGCGAAACAAGATCATCTTTTTAAGCAACGAGGAGAAACTTTGCTCTGAGTCTGATGATCCCCGCAAGAAAATCTGTGTGAAATTTTCTGGGAAATTTTTCCCGAGAAACTAGTCGAGTTTATCATATAGAAAAGAAGTATGTTTACAGTAAGTCCTAAAATTTACAAGAAAATTATGTTTGAGTCTTAAAATTTACA
>BCNH02000006.1:25864650-25909929 GCA_001662345.2 Metrosideros polymorpha var. glaberrima | reverse complement strand
TTTTGCCTCTAAAAAAACAGACCCCTAGAGGAACGGGTATCGAGTCTTTGTCTCATACTATTTTTAATAGGAAAAATTCCAATTTAAAGTCTGAAGTGCTTTCGTTTTTTCAAATAAGAGTTTGAAATTGATTTTATTTTAATTAAGGGCCTAAAATGTCATTGTTATTTCAAAAAAGTACTTGAAATGACTAAATCGTTTTAAATAAAGGTTTGGCTAGGCAGCAATAATTCTAGTTATCGAAGAAAAGATATTTTAGTAAAAACAATCATAAATACATTTTTTTACTTCTTTTCTTTTTTCTTCGTCCTCCTTCCTCCTTCCCAGCTATCCTTGCCAACGCCAACAACCTGTCGACCTCAAGTGAGGGAGGCCCTTGCTGGCGACGGGCGAGGGTTGCCCTTGTCGCAATGGGGCTAGGGTCGCCCTTGCTTGCGCGAGCGAGGGCTGCCTTGGGCTGGCGAGGGCAACGCTTGCCCTTGCTAGCGTTGGGCGAGGGTCGCCCTCACCTATCCTCACCAGCCTAGGCAATGGGAAGGGTTGCCTTCGTTGGCGTTAGGCGAGGGTCGCCCTTGCTTGGGTCGGTGAGGGACACCCTCGCTAGATCTGGCGGGGCCCTCGCCCTCGCCTGGGCTGGGCGAGCGAGGGGCGCCCTCGCCCAATGCCGACGAGGGCGTCAGGCAAGGGCTATCGCTTGCGTTCGACAACTTCGCCGGCCATTGATGCTGGCGGAGTGAAGAGGGGAAGGAAGAAAGAAAAAAAAGGAAAATGGAAGAAAAAGAAAATGGAAGAAAAAAAAAAGAAAAGAAGAAAAAAATTCAAAAAAAGGTAAATGACGAAAATATCCTTCGATTAGACCTTTTTGAGATAATTTGATCACTTCAAATTTTTATTTAAAATTATATTTATTTTAGGCCCTTATTTAGGATAATTTGGCCATTTCAGAATTTTTTTTGAAAAAATAAGAGCATTTTAAATTTTTAATTGAAATAAAGTCAATTTCGGACTCTTATTTGAAAAAAACGAAGAGAGGCGCTAAATTGGAATTTTCCCTTTTTAATATAATAATGCTAGGCAAGAGAGTTGACTTATGGTATTCGTCTATGATATCTCTTCTCACTAAGAAAGGGTTTGAGAAAATTTCCCAGAAAACACAGCAAAATCATCGCCGTCTGGTCTGAAGAGGTGCATTTTTCTTGCGGGGATCAGACTCGGAGGAAAAGTTTCTCCTTTTGTGATCTGGGTTACGTAACCGAGCGGAGAAAAAATGATCTTGATCCGCTCCATCGCCTGTTCTCTGTTACTCGCACTAGCCTGGTCGCAGTTCAGAAGAAGAAAAGGCAAGGCCCCAAGGAGCACGAGGAGCGATCCCTCCACCACAGACAGTGGCGAATCGGCATCATTGTCCGAGAGGGACTGTGAAGTGTTCCTGAACTTCGGGCCCGACACTCGCCTAACCATCACTGACTCTCTCCACGCGGCCATGGTCCGTGCTGGCATCCGCGTCTTCAAGAAAGACGAGGAGCTCCACATCGGCGAGGAGATCGATGGAGAGCTTCGGAGAGTGATCACCAACTCCAAGATTTACGTGACCATCTTCTCTAGAGGCTATGCTTCGAGCGAAGAGTGTCTCCGCGAACTCGCGTTAATGATGGAGTGTAGGAGGAAGAAGAGTGAGAAGGTGATCTTGCCCATCTTCTATGATGTGGATGCAGGGGATGTGAGGCTCAAGACGGGGACGTACCGTGATGCCCTGCGAAATCACGAGAGAGAGTTGGGTAAGGACGTGGTGAGGCAGTGGGAGGCAGCTCTAAGAAAGGTCGCCAGAATCAAGGGTTGGAACTTGAGTCATGGGTAATGCTGAAAACTCCAGCACTTTCATGTTTGCTTGCGAATGATCTTTTCATTTTTCGTATATATTAGATCAAATGTTTGGTATTCGCTCTATGAGCAGTCAATCTTGCTTGATCCCATGTAAGAAAAGTGACAATGTGGTGGACCAAAGTTTGGAACAATGTTGCTCTGGCCAAAAGAAGAGAATGTGGAACACTACAAGAGCTGCTACTACTAGTGTATCTATGCTTGCAACGTTTACAGAGTAGTGTAAAACCTGGATCTCTTAGAAAAGGGAAAGTGACAAGGAAGCTTTCCATTTGATCATTTTGAACATGAGAATGAATTTCATATCATTGGAAATATAGTTAGAGACTTATCGTACCTATAGTCATTGTGCATTTCTCTGCAAGCGATTGTAGGTAAAAGGAAGAACTGTCTCAAGGTGTGACAACTCCAGTGAGATGTAATCTATCACGTTGCAAACTAAATATGGCAACTATATATGTATACCTTAAAATAGCACAGTTGTATTGTGCTGTTCTCATGTTGATTATGTCCATTATTTGTTCGATTAGTTTGTTCAAATCTAGAGGAGCGTGAGTTTGCCCCACACGTGCACTTTCTTCCGATTATCAGCCTGCGACTTAGTTATGTTTGCATGTAATGTATTCTAGCTATTTGCGGTTTCTTAACTTGAGAAGGTTGTGTGTATGTGGCAGCTTAGATAAACTCATTGGACTTATTCTGGAAGAGGTTTTCAGTAAGTTAAGGACAAAACAACTAAACGTGCGCGATGACTTGGTGGGGATTCAGGATCCAATGGAAGCCATCAAGGAGTTGTTTGGCCAAGCCGCTTCTGGTGTCCGATTTGTTGTAATTCACGGCATGGGTGGTGTTGGAAAGACAACTCTTGCCAAGTCTATCTTTGAACAAATGTCTCCTCAGTTTCAAGAACGTTGCAGCTTTCTTTCAGACATTCGACAGTCCTCCCGTGACGATGGCATTCTCAACTTGCAAAAGAAATTATTATGTGACATTCTTGGCCTTAGATCCATAACGCTGTTTGATGCCTATGAGGGGATCAACCATATCAAAGAAAGATTATGCGAGAAGAAAGTCCTCATCGTTCTTGATGACATGGATGACAGGGAACAGCTCAAGAAACTAGCTGGCAAGTCCAGTTGGTTTGGTCCGGGAAGCAGAATTATTATCACAACGAGGAACATCCCTTTCTTGGCATCTGATAATGAAAGCCCAGATGAAAAGATCCCAGCGCATCCTAAAGATTTCTATTTTTATGAGATGAAGGAAATGCAGCCTAACCATGCTCTTCAACTTTTCAGTAAGCATGCATTCGAGAGCGACTCACCTCCACCTGATTATAGGGATATTTCGAGTAAAGTAGTGGAAGTCACTGGAAGACTTCCTTTGACTCTCGAGGTTGTAGGTTCATATCTTTATGGCAAAAACATGGTAATATGGAATGACACGTGGAAGAAGTTAAAGAAAGTGCCCCATGATGATGTCCTGAAAAAGCTGATGGTAAGTTATGAAGAATTAGAGGACGATCAACGACAAATTTTTCTCGATATTGCATGTTCCTTCATTGGTGAAGAAAGAGTCCTTGCAAATTATATGTGGAAGGCTTGTGATTTTTACCCAAAAAGTGGGATACTTGTGCTAATTCAGTTGTCTTTGATAAAAATTGTTGACGGTGATAAACTATGGATGCATGACCAACTCAGAGATCTCGGAAGAGAGATAATTCGGCAGGAGTGCCTCCAAGATCCAGGGAAACGTAGCAGATTGTGGTGTCCGACAACTGCCTTTGATGTAGTTACAAGCAAAGGGGTAAGTCATATTCAGGCCTATTTCCTCTTGGAAGGAAAAAAAAATGCAATAGCTCAAAAAGATCATGTGTATGTGCTCCTCTGTTATTTTGCTTTTACAGCTTACAGAATGCTAACTTTTATTGACAGGGAATGGAGAATGTTGTAGCTCTCAAACTTGCAGGACTTCGTGTAGAGCATAACTTTACGAGTGAAGAATTTTCCAGGCTGCCCAACTTAAGGCTCCTTGAATTAGAAGGGGGAAATTTAGTTGGAGACTTTACGAGTCTTCTCTCGAAGCTGACTTGGCTCTGTTGGCATCGTTGCCCTTCATATTTATATGCGACCAATTTATGTTTAAGAAGCTTAGTAGTGCTCAAGCTGTCGAGAAGTGACATTACTGAAGACTGGGTTGGATGGGGGCCATGCATGGTACATATCATGTCGTGCTATATCTGTGTTACATTTGTCTGCCCACATTTTAACACTCGCCTCTAACAGTCTGTTGTTTTACAGGGCATTGGTAAGTTGAAAGTCGTACATCTCTCAAGCTGTAACCGCATTACCAAGACTCCCGACTTCTCTTCATGCTTAAATCTGAAGAGATTGATTTTTGAGACGTGCGAACACTTGGCACATGTTGATGATTCTATCAATAAGCTAGAGCACCTGAAGCACTTCGAAATCACTGCGACTTTGAGATTGGGGAGTCCGTGGGCCAGAGTTCACGATTTCAAGCCTATACTTCCTCTTAGTTTACCAGAGTCAATAGGTGGTCTGAAGTCGCTTTTGATGCTGAAGATTGAAAATAAGCAAGTGCAAGAACTTCCTCCCTCAATTGGAGATATAGTGGGCTTGAAGTACTTGTCTTTGAGTGGATGCAGGGAGTTCAGAAAACTTCCAGATTCCATTGGGGAACTAAAATCACTGCTTGAGATGGATTTATCAATTACCGGGATTGTCAATATACCTGATTCTGCAGGAAATCTAAAGATGCTGAAGGTACTAAAGCTGAATGGTTGTTGGAATGTGAGAGAGCTGCCGGACTCAATCGGCGGACTAGAATCACTGCGCAAGCTGGAGTTATCTAATACAAACATCACAAGATTACCTGACTCCGTTGGAAACCTTAAGAAGTTGGAGGTGATAGATTCCTTTTTTTGCAGGATAAGAAGGCTACCAGACTCAATTGGAAGACTGGAATCACTGCTTAAGTTGATAATGGATGAAGGTTCAATTACAGAGTTACCGGATTCCATTAGAAACCTTAAAAAGTTGAAGTGCTTAACGCTCGGGAAAAAACTTAGAGAGATACCAAAGGCCATAGGAATGCTGGAGAGTCTTGAAGAGTTATGTGTTGGTTGTATGATGGAGGAAATTCCGAGTGAAATTGGGCAACTTTTCTCTTTGAGAATCCTAGACTTATCAGGTAGCAAGGTTACGGGATTGCCGACAACCATTGGCCAACTTTCTCGTCTCAAAGAACTTATTTTACGTGACTGCAATGGTCTTCAACAGTTGCCAGAGCTTCCTAAGAGTTTGACAAAGTTAGAGTTGTCATCTTTGTCGTTGGAGATAGTCCCTGACCTGTCAAACATGACTAATCTAGTTCATCTGAAGATAATTTGTGGCATTTACGAGCCAGTGATCACACAAGGACAAGCTCAAACTCCTAAAGATTGGCTTGAGAGATTCACTTTGCCCCCAACTAACCTGAGTTCCCTTTCTTGGCTCCGCCAACTCATCATAACTTGTCTCGACACACGATCTCTGACACAGCTTCCATCTAGTCTTGAAGAATTGACTTTAGTAGATGTCAGGTCCCCGATAGAGTGGTCGCTCTTTAACACCTTGACAAAGCTGTCCTTGTTAACAATATGCGGGTGTCAGCTAAGAGAGATTCAGTTCGACGTCACTGGACAGCTTGAGAACCTCCATCATCTGCAAGTGGAGGATTGTGGATCGCTTGTGAGTTTATCGAGCCTATCAAGCTTGAAGGAGCTCCGAGAGTTGTCTCTGAATTTTTGCCCACAGCTAGCTGAGATTCAGAGTTTGGGGGCACTGGAATTCTTGCAGACATTATCAATCGGAAACTGCGGCTCCATACAAAGGTTACCTGACATATCAAAATTACGGAAGCTGGAGCAACTGAGAATCATTCATTGCGAATCGCTGCAAGATTTGTCCGATCTACCGAAGACATGTAGTCTCTGGATTTCAGAATGTCCGGAGTTATATGATGGTCACTTCAGAGGCCTCTACGAGCTTTACAAGGAAAGGAGGAAGAAGTAGCCAAAGGAAGAACTAGCCAATCATAAGGCAGATATACACAGGGAGACACTCTGGACTGAGTCTAGGTAGGGTTGTATGAGAGTGTGCAAGTTCTGTCAATGTAGCTATAGAACAGTATTGGTTTCGCTTGAAAAAAATGCAAAATTTTCTGTTGACACATGCTGAACCCAAAAGAACAGAAAATTCCTATCAATCCATGCATTCTGTTGCCCCTCAATAGCTTCCATTCCTAAGTTAAACATTCAAAAATAGCAAAAGTCCCTGCGACTTCAATCTTGGAGTTGTTGATCACGCGTAGAAGCTCACCTCCCATCTCTTCGCCTTTGCCAGATATCTCCAACTCATCCGGCTCCATCGCCATCGCGTGGTGGAGGCAGTCCGAGAAGCCGAGGCGAGTGTTTGGTCCTCTGAAGTTTAGGAACACCTCGAATTCACGGCTTGCCATTGTCGCTGCTAGCTGGATCCGTGGACAGAGTTCCTTTTCCCTCTTCATCTACAGGCTACGTCAGCGTCATTAGAGATAGTTATACAACCGAATTGATCAATGTTGTCGTCAATTCAAGGATGAATGTGTAAAAATTATTTTTTTACACAGGGCTATATACTAATTTAAAAATCCGAAGATTTTATCCAAAACATGAGAAAGAAATAGAAATATCACTTTTTGAGGGAAAAAAACTTAACAAGGAGTACTTTCCAAAACAAAACGGTACGCTGCCGGAATTTTCCCTACGATCTCTCCTCAGCGTCATCCTCTACAGTCCACATCGTTCATGGCTCTCCGATTCGCGACGGAAATGTCGCTCTCCTCCAACCCCTGTCTTCCCGAGCATCCAACTCATCGCTTCCGCAGATGTAGCGACTCGTCCGTCTCCTTGCTTCTGCTTCGCAGGTACGTCGGCGCGGTATGTCGCAATTCGATTCGGAGTGCCGTGGATACACGGATGTTTGCTTGAAGAGCGAGACTTTGCACCTTCATGCTCAACCTCGCCTCCATTGAGACGGAGAGAAACGGAGCACGCCGTGATGATCAGCTTCGGGGGGGAAATTGGTTTTCACTAGTGCTACAATGGCAAGGGCAGAGAAGAAAAGGGAAGGAGATGATATTCAGCTGAGCTTTTGATGTTGTTTGAAGGCCTGCATTGATGGGGAAACATTGTGGCGCTGTGGAAAGTGTGGGTGTTATCTTACGTTATCATCGCCATGCTTCTGATTTGAGTAAGATATATGCGTATGCCTGTATAGTAACGGACAAATCGCGCGTAATTTAGAAAGAGATTTCGTGTAGCCACGACAGGGATGGACAGCTTGCAATATGAGAAATTGATCACAGGATTGGATTTGAAGACACATTTTTTCCTTCTAATTCCGTCCTTCAGTAGCTTATGATCTGGATTCATCTATTAAATTTCTGCTTTTGCATCTGGATGGAGAATCCAGCCAACGGATCGTCCTATCTTCGAGCAGAATCAAGTCAGTAGTAACTTTGCAGATCTTCAAGAGCAAGACTACCAAAAGGAAATGCTCGGCAGTCCTCAGAGCTCAATAGCAAGCAGGGAGATGCTCTCCCCGTGTCTGATCAGTATTCTCCGTTGCTATCCTGGCAAAAGACAGCGAAAGTTGGACATACAGTAAACTTGAAGCCTTCGAGGAGAATTCCGTGGATTACTTTTCCCTTGGCCAGGGAAATTCAACTGCCGTTGCACGTATGAGCTCTTCTTCAATATGTGGGTTTTAACTCAACCTCTGGAGAACTTATCGATGTGTCATCGCTGTTGTACATTGATAACTGTCAGAGACACAAGAAAATATTGAGTTCATGGTGGAAGGAGGCTTCTTGAGATGGTGGAGGGATATCCGAGTAAACTGGTTTAGGGATTTTGGTTTGTTGTTGCAATTCACTTTTACAGGAGCACTTACTGTTCAGTGGGCTGCTATTTTGTTGAATCCAAATAAATGAATTCCTCTGTAGCATTGGTCATAAAGTTGCTTGCTGCATGTCAAGATGATTACAGAAGGTGACTACACAACTGTATACAGTTTGCTGGCTTATGTCTTTATTATTCCGGGTACTTCTGACCTCTCTGTTTACCAGTACCACGAGATATATGTCCGCATGGTCACGCTGCAAAAGCTATAATCTATAACTCTAAAATTACATTGCTGGATAGAAAAATAGGAAAAAGTCTGGAGCATTATCACATGAAAATGTTTTATAACCTGCATGAAAGACTAGAGTTAGGGATTTTGTTTCATTAATCAGTGATTTTGTTTCATTCTGGCTGTAAGTAGGGTTTATCTTTGATGGAAATTCACTTTTAATTTTAAGTAAACTCAATCTAAATACGGGGTATATATCATGTATTCTTGCTAGTCTTATCAATCTGATTCTCCCTGGTTCTTGCAAAAACCGTTCATGGTAAGACTGAGAATTGGTTTCCCTGTTTCTTGCTAGTCTTATCAATCTGATTCTCCCTGGTTCTTGCAAAAACCGTTCATGGTAAGACTGAGAATTGGTTTCCCTGTTGCTGAGATTTCCTGCAGACAGAAGGGTCAATATTTTTGAACAAAAAAAGAAGAAGAGATGAGTAGGATTGATTGCTCACTCTCTAACTGAGTAGCCAGCAAGTGTGTTATCCATGAACAAGTGCACGTGTTGTGCACTTAGCCAATAAGAAAGAAATGCATGTCTTCTTCAAAGTAGCTTCTTGATGGTAGGAAACATATTTATAATCAGCTGCATTTTGCAGCCGGTTTTGTGCTGTAATCATGCTAGGAAATGATGGGTTGCCCTAGTATGCATGCCTGTATTTCTAGTTTCTACGGTTGTTTATTCTGAAGAAAGAGGTGTTGAAATGGCTAATGCTTGTGTCTGCTGTGGGAACATTTGTAACTATGAGGATGTGTTTGTGCAACTTGAATTTCC
The DNA here is from genome assembly GCA_001662345.2 of Metrosideros polymorpha var. glaberrima. Lineage (NCBI taxonomy): Eukaryota > Viridiplantae > Streptophyta > Magnoliopsida > Myrtales > Myrtaceae > Metrosideros > Metrosideros polymorpha. Next base: position 25,901,046 of record BCNH02000006.1, on the reverse strand, counting down.
GGGGGTTGTTGATTAGGAGATTTCGTCATGTACTAGGCGAGATACTCTTTCCACTCACATGATTTTGGGTCTTATGTGGATGGTCCGCATCATATGTGAAAAGAAGGGAATATAATCCCAGAGCACCAAATAATTTATCCTTTGTTTGTGAAGCATAAATCCAGATCTATTCACATATATGTTTTCAGGCCTACAAAATATGTCAAAAGGCGTTGTTCGCTAACATTCATTTACTCTTTATACATGTAATTTCAAAAATTGGCTTAAGCACTTCGGCGTAATGAAGATGACATCTGATAGATAAATTGACTAGTAGTTGTTGGCCTCGCAATAATTTTAGGTGGCATTACAAGTACATGAGGAGGAGGTTCAAATTTACTTCTACATATGGTAGCTTTGTTGCAAAAATATCATATGATATCTTTGTTTTCTCTACAATCTTATGATGTGCTATTATGAAATAGTTACGCAAAAAAAGCACATGCTCTGTAAATGTTGCTTGGACTTCTTTGACAAAATAAGCGGTAATATGACAAAAAGCAAGTTCGATTTTGCCAAGATTTTCTATGGCAGTCTAGATTTGGTTTTGCGACGAGAAAGTAACTAATCTTGAAGATGCCAATTTTGTATTCGGTAAAGATCTTGTATTTTAACCATGTTATTTGTATTTTGGTGCTTGAATGCTGAATTTTTCTGAAGTCTTTCTTGTGTGCAAAATTAAGAGTGCATATTGAAGGCTTAACGTGCTAACCATTGGAGGTTGATCTACCTAGCGGAATTTCCGCAGGAATAAAGTTTTCATGAATTTCTTTCTTGACACTTTGATTACATGCCAGTATTTCACTTACATTATTGGTAAAAGACTTGGTGTTTTCCAAGTGTCTACTTTATGTTATTTATCCGACATCGTTTCTCTCTACCTCGACTCACGTTTATCCACCTCTCTTTGTGTGAAAAGTTGGACTTTCCTTTTTTTGAGCATTTTATGATAAAGATTTTTTCTTCCCCATTTGCTCTCTCCCGTACTCTAAATTAATTCCCAAATCCATTTCCATGCCGTATAATCCTAATTACTGGTCCTGAGTATGCAGTGATTTTAAATCCGCTAGAACAGAGAATGCCGTGAGATCCAGAGTCTTGCTTTTCTTCTGAAACACCCTCCATCCTCATTGTATTTTTCACATAGCATGAGAGATCCAATTAGTAGGCTACGAGGTGGTAAATGGTGAGTCTAGAACAGAGGGCATTTGATTTGTGATGTGGAATTGAATCACTCTCTGAGTGGCAAAGGTGAGATCTTTTTAGAGGTAGAACTTCTCCTGCATGGCCTTTTCTTTATTTTCAGATTTTTCAATATCTAGGAGTGATCTAACCAAGAAAAATCACGATGTGATCACCTGATGTGTCAGTGAATGACATCTCAAAATTAAGTGAAGAATGTGTTGTATTTGCAATTGATCTGGTGTTCATGTTCATTTTTATATATTATTCTGTTGCTAAAATTAATTTTTTTTTTATGAGTTTTCTGTTATGAATATGACCAGTTAGGATGATCATACATGGTGATAGACTGATAGTAAGATTATTTTTAAGTAGTTTTTAAATTATTGATTCCTTCTTCAAGATTGTATTTCAATTATTCGGAACTGCTTTTTCTTATAGTTCCATACTTTGTTCTGGATCTTTTGTCATCTCATGCGTAAGATTTTGTGAGACTGCTGCCAACCGTTTTAAAAATTAGAGGTTTTCGATAAAGACATGGTTCGATATTTGAATGTTCCATTAGTCTCCCACACGTAAGCTAAACTTTGACCTTAGATTAAAGTGGGAAGGCAGATAATGTAGGGGCTTGGAAAGATTTGAACTTGAGAAGTTCCCACTTTGATGCCGTGTAAAATTTGTGAGATCCCTAACAATTGTTGCTAGATGAAGACATAATTTATTATCTAAATTTTCTCACATCATGTATTCATCTTAATTAACTCACTAAATTGCTTTGTCTTAAGGAATTATAGTTCTTGTCATACCTACTCTTTTCACTTCTTAGTAGTGAAAAGATAGAGAGAAACTTCTTGAGCTTTGGCTTTATTTTAACAAGTTAAATGCATGCCATTGTGAGCTATATACTTTGATCAATAAATTGCAAGCAGTTCATATAATAGATTCATAAAGGATGGGTAAACCCAAACACTTATTGTGTGTGCTCTCTTGTTAAGATTAATTTTGTTGTTATTTTAGTGCTTTTAACAATGGCTGCAACAAAGTTTTATAATTGTCCTCCCCCTGCATTAATTATCTTTCTCAAAGATATTGAGTGTGTAAGAACTAAGAATTTACTACCTATAGAAGATGTCATTTCTGCTTGCAATATATGCATACTTTTTGTATGACTGCACATACATGTTTACATGCTACATAGATACTGAAATACATATTCTGCAGGATATGTGAAGGTTTCTAGTTTTGTGTCTTTAAATTTGCATGAGGCAGCGAGAAGTCCATGGTAGCTCTCCCAATTCTTAAGGCACCTGTCTGTTAGGTTAATGATCATTTTTGAGTAAATGAAGGTTGTCTGAGGGTTTGGCTTCCTCTTTATCTGTTACTCCACTGACATCTGTGTTGAAAGCTTCTTGATGAAACTGTTGCATGTGCTGATTCATACCTGTGATTTTTCAAAAGTTGGGGAGAAAGTAATATTTAGTGTTAGAGATGTGAACTTCCATAATTATATAATAACATCAGAGGAACCTTTTGCCTGCCAGCAAATGTTCAAGAGAATGTCTACCTGTTATTGGATTGGAGCAGTAACCCATGCATTAAGTCTTGTGGCCCATTATTTTAGTTTTTCACTCAACTTAGGATTGATCCTGAGACCTAGAACTAACTGCCCCCAAAACCCCCAACCCCACCCATATGAAAAATTAAAGAGCCTGGTGGCTGGGCGCCCATGTTTTTATTGGCTATTTACAATTTTGATAAATAACAGCATTATACTTTTGCTTGTGAACATAGTTCATTATTTCTACAGCTTTGGCTGGTATTATTGATCGTTGTTTAATGTTTACTGTTGAAGAAAGCATCATTAGTTAGTCATTGGTGGTATTTGTCTATTTCAAAGAAAGTTATGGCATATTTCATCTCAATATACCATTGTAGTTGTGCATAGATGTTAAACAAGTTAATGTCATGACTAGCTTATAGAACAAACGCAGTCATTATATTAGGTACGAGCATGTTGTTGTGAAATGCAGTGGACATGTGTGATTTTCCGGTAGACTTACATTGTCAAAAGCTTTACTGAGTGTATAGGCTTTCAGAGCAGAAGTTTGGCCTTTTATTTACTTTTTCTGTTCCAACCCAGTTAAGCTTTTCAAAAAATTTCCAACGTGGTCCTTGAGTCCAGTTCAGGCCACATTTAATTGCCTAGTATCTTGTAGATTTTCACTGCACTTGTTTAAGTACATGCAATACATTCTTGCTTTGGCATTGTTTATCAATTATACATGTTAGAGGGGGTGTAAGAGTCTCACCTAATTCAAGCATGGAGAGAAGATAGGCCTAATGCGCATGAATACTCTCACAACCTAATTGCTTTATCTTCTGGTTAAGAAAAGTGATTATTAAAGTGCACAAAAATTGAAAATCTATTGTTGCACCAGAATTGCTGACTCTTGCCAAGGAGAAGGGCAGCATGTAGACACATTCTCTTTCCTATCTGAGACTTGCTCCTCGCCCAATTCATCCGTTGTACTTTAAATTATCTTAACTTCAAATTATCTTAAGTGCCAAAGTGGAGTTCCTCTATCTAGTAGCGGTAGTTAAATTATGTAGGGGGTCTGTTTGTTATTTCAGAAGTCTTAGATGCAAAGGCAAACTTCTAATAAATAAATTCTCTTGTCTTGGCATAGTAGCACAAAGAAAGGACGAGTTTAATATCACAGACCTTCACTCTCCTTCAAAATTTTTTAGTTCATTGGAAATGTTGTGTATTTGCTGAAGACTGTGTGCCATCCAAATTCTTATTAGCAATTCAATCAGGTAAGGGTTCCATTCCACATCATATTTATTTTTATTTATGGATGAACATGTTTGACTTGGTGAAGATGAGACAGATTTTCGATCGCCAGATTCCTCGAAATGAACTGCTAATTAAATGAAAATACAAGTAGATGTCAGTATGTGCTCTCTGGAATAATGAAGAACGCTGTTTAGCAATTAGAGAGAAGATCATCTGCCCATCTTGGATAAGCTAGAGTGTATAAGTTTATCGATTTTAAGGAGCAAGTTGCTAGATTTTGTTGGAAGGAATTTTTTTTCAATTTATGTTGCCCAACTGCAGCACTCCATGAGTGATTATCTGATTGCCCAAGCGTCAGGCTGTCGTGCTCCAACCTATGCAAGATGTGTTTCTGTGGCTTTTTTATTTTTTATTTTTTGTGTACTTACGAGCTCAAGTTCTTCTTTCTTATCTTCCTGATTGAATGCAATGTTGGTCTGCCTCCTGCTCATTGATCAAAGAGCATGATGCTGAAAAGAGTAGATGGTCGATGTGATTTTGTATTGGTACTGACTTTTAATAAGTTTCCACTTATTGATATACTTTGATTTGGGAATGTGACCCTGGACATGTCAATTGGAATTTTTGTAAGGCATTGATTTTTGTGTGCTCCAAGAGTTGGTTCCTGTAGCAGTTTCATCACAAGGTCTTCAATTTTATAAGTCACTTTGTCTTGATATAAAGTGTATTTCTAAATTGGAAAACTAAATTTGTCTTTTTTCTTACAAGAATTCCACTTCCTGAATGTAAGGCAATGATGTTTCTTGGACGAAATAATCTCTTCTTGAGAGTAACAATTTTGTGGTGTGTACACGTGAAAAAGTTACTATGTTTAGTTAATTGGCTTTTACATGAGTCAAATATATTCAAATTACGGCAAACCAATACTTGATCATGCAATTAATTTCATAAGTGCAGATTTAATGTTGACTTTTGACTTTTCTGCATGTTCAGATTATGGCTCCGGCTCGAGGAAGACGCAAGTGTTTGAAATTATCTTCAGAAGATGCAGTGTATTCTGTAGATGACTTTATAAGCAGGTTACCAGATGAAATTATTTTTCTAATTCTGGATAGACTTCCTATGAAGGATGCCCTGGGAACTTCTATGCTTTCACGAAGGTGGAGGTTTTTGTGGAAGTACATGCGCAAGGTGGACTTTACATACCGTTGGGTGGAAGAAACTGGAAATGAAGTCATTCCTTCTGTGAGCCGGTTTCTCCGTAGACGTAAGGCGGAGGAGATAAAGTGCTTTCGTTTATCTTTTAGGTACAACAGCAGTATGCTTCACCGTGTCAACTCATGGATCTCTCTTGCCCTTCAAAACGGTGTTGAAGAACTGGATCTCAACTTCAACGATCTGGAGGATAGTAGGAAAAAGGCCATGTGGCGTCATCCTTACTACCAGTTTCCTGAACTCTTATATAGCAGTTCTTCAGTAGTGAAACTGGGACTGGCTTTTCTAAAGCTCAATATGCCTGCTCGATTGCACCTTAAGAACTTAAGAGAACTTTCTTTAGATAGGGTAGTATTACCGGATGATGCAATCGAGAAAATTGCGACAGACTGTGAAAAGCTCGAGCTATTGTCCCTGACTAATTGCAACATGCGTGGCAATCTCAAAATTACCATTCAGCCAAGAGCAGTTCCAATTAAGGTTTCAATTTTGGATGGGTTCATGATGGTGGAACCAAAGACCGATCTCGTTATTGACTGTCCAACACTGGGAGGATTAGAATTTCGGGGCGGCATGACCAGAAGTAATTTCCTGATTAAAAATGTTCCAGTCGGAGTTGAAGCACGATTCAACTTTGATGAAATGCTTTATCGTCGACGGGTAGTGCTTGTCACTGGAGCTGGTCTCTATGGCGCGCAGTACGACAAGAACTTGCAGAGCCTTCTTAACATATTTCAGTCTGCTAGACACTTTCATTTCTGCAGTTGGTGTATTCAGGTATACAGCACTATCATCTCACATGGTTCTGATCTATTCTGTATGACATCTTTGGGGCCACAATCTAATGTAACGACACAGAGTTCCTAAATGGAGCGGACAAAGAGGAATGCAAGATGAGAATACAATTTGTATATATCTATGGATGATTCATGCCCATATGTTTGGGGGTGCTGCGCATATTCAAATAGCTTGGAAACCATAATTTATTATTTAGTCTTTTATTTGTTGTGTGTTTCTATTACTGTAGATATAATGATTTTTCCTATTAATTTTAGTGTTGTGTGTAAAAATCAGTGCAGAAGTATTATTGAAAATTAACCTGAGATTTCAGAAGTGTGCACACTTATCAATACATTGATTCTTATAGTTTCCCCAATATGTTGAACCAGATATTATCAGTGAAAAAGATGATGAAACAAGAAATGGTGACGCTTGGTTCAACCAGTCTTGTGCTGGATACAGGGCTGCTGAAGTGGGAGCTTCCTGGAATCGCCTGCTTGCTGACAGCCTGTCCTAATCTTGAAAACCTTGCTGTGGTTATGGTTCAGCAATCTATGTTTAGTGTAAGGAAGGAAGGAATTATGCTGGATTTACTACATTATATATGATTAGTCACATCTTTTGATTTGTGTTACCTAATGAGATATTTCATTGTGCTTTTAGATCAGAGAGACTTTTACAAGGAAGTATGATTTTGAAGAGGGACGATACTGGGAAATCATTGGTCAAGAAACTCTTCCCTGCTGGCAGAGACTGCGTGTTCTCAAGTTCAAGAATGAGTACGGTGACTACCAAACTTGGGACGAGGGGATGTTCTGTGTGAGGAGATTTTTCACAGGTTATGAAAATGGCATGAATTTGTTGAAATTTGTGCACAGCAAGGCAACAAATCTGGAGAGGGTGATCTTCGGAACCAAAACAAAAAGCATTACCTATTTGCCATCTGACTTGGCCATTGACCTGTGACATGGTTTTGTTTCGAAAAAGAGCGTACTTGGATTGTCATGCCATTTGAAAGGGCATGGTTTTAATGTTCTTGTTCGGTTAGTAGATTCAAAAGACCGAGTTACTTTTGGGACCTAAATTTTGTCATTTATGGAAGCTCTGGAAGCTGCAGGATGCCCAAGATCCTTATTGAATACTGTCTTGCAGTGTGTGATGCACCAAAATAATCGTAAACATGAACTTGAATTGAGGAAGCCTGGAGTTTATGCATTTCACCAGTTAGATAAATTTTTCATGGCATATGCTGATAATGTTCTTTGCTTTAATGCCAGTGTCTCATCACTGCATCCTTTCCTGCCATGGTCTCTCTCATCTGAAATAGTTGAGCTACTCAAGGAAGATACACCGATGGCTTAAGAATGAGATGTATACTTGAAGTACTTCATGCAGGAATGAGCACCTGATGGTGGTACCAGAGAAATTGAGCTCAATTCTCCAAAGCATCCACTTTTACATGTTAAGATCTCATAACGAGCTCAATGTTTCAAAGCGTCTAGCATCGTCCATTATAGGTTTTGTGAGAAACTGCAAATTATATTTGAGCTTCTTGTGTTGGTTCCTGAGAACAATGTGTGGAATATTGCTAGAGGAAAGAAACATGGTTAGAGAAGTTAGATCACAAAGGCAATTTCTCTGCCAGAGAGACTGGGAAGGCACACCGTAACTGGCATATATGATATGCGTCTATTCCTGTGAATTCTGTTGAATATTATGTGCGTGACAACCGACTCAGATTTCCTCCAAATTTGTAAGACCGGTAGGGACCAGCATAGTCATGTGAGTTCGGGCCTCCAATAACAACGACAGAACACGGTACCTCTGTGTTTGATAGATCTAGCAAACTCTTTGAAGATGCACAATAAAGAACATCCAATTTCTTCATCTTCTTCAGCTTTGGCGCGTCACAATAAAGACGCACAATCTGGAAGTTTTGTTAGCTCGAGACATCCAGGTACAGAAAAATGCTCAAGTGCTATGAGCCCTCCTATGGAGCTGGAAAGTGAGGCAATTGGAGTGCGTTTTAGTTCAAGGACTGATAGAGATTTCTGGTGACCAATAGCTTCGGGTTATTATGCAAATTTTGTCCATGACAAATCTAAATCCACCAATGATGATGGTGCCCCCATCGACTTTGGAAGGTTTTTCAATTCGGAGCATCCAGAGAAAGACAAGCTCTTGATATTTCTTAGCAGCCCAATTGAGCATGGAAGATCAGTGATTCTAACATAAACCATTTGAAGGCTTGACAGAGTTCAAATTGCCAATCAACTCAGGCCATTTGAAACCAACACTGTTGTCTCCTTTCAACACTAGTGGTACCCTTTCCCGTGATATTCTTCATAACCAGACTGGTCAAGGATCTTATAGGACTAACTTCATCAGGCAACTTTCTCCGACTATTACACCCATCAATAGTCAAGTGACTAAGGTGTTGTAGCTTACCAATTGAAGAGTCGATCTCCACTAAGCTTTCGCAATCTTTAAGAATCAATCTCTCCAAAGCTAGACATGAAGAGGAAGTCTGGCGTTTTGGTTAAGCATCTGCAACTGGTGAGATTCAGAACTTCAACAACTTACTTGACATCTGCAAAAAGATGCAATTTTTTAAAGGATGAGTGAGGAGATGGTGAGACAAACTGAAAAAAGAATGTATGCATTACACAAATTAGACCATTATTTGGCTCCATCCTCCCCAGTCTTCTGTAAGTTAGCTCTTTGAGAGGTTGAGAACGACTAGATTTCTTAGATCAAGTTTTGTGGCCTTAAATTTTGGACGACAGCTGTGCCAAGAAAGCCACCTTAGTTTTGAGAGATGATTCTCAAAATCTCCAACAAAGTTGTTCCCCTCAAGCAACTCCAAGAACCTAAGATTCGGAAGCTTGGAGAAGTGATCCTGCCTAAATTCATTTAAATCACCCTTGAGAAATGCTTGAAAAAAATCACTCCCAATCTCCCACATTAAAAATGAGCAAAAAAAAGGATATTTCATGTTGACTAGAAGATTTACCACTACAAAATCTATCTTATTCTTATTTTGGTCCCCCCCGTCACACTCAATATGTTGTTAGGATTAAGCATATAATCACAACGAAATAAAGAGAAAACATGGGAGACAAATTGAGATACAAGATTTTTTTTCGGTTCACCCTTAAACTAAGGCTACATTCAACAAAAGTTTCCACTATAATGTTACTCATCACCTTTCAATTATATCACTCAATTACGAGCTAAAAATATAAATATATATAAGCACTAGATATTCATGGTTCCAAACCTAAATTACCAATAAAAAATGGGCTAAAACTATAAAAGCTTTATGACGACTTGGGGGTGCTACTCTCGTGGCCCTTGCAACCCCTGTTGGGGTGGCCTCCTTAGACCCCTGCCAACTCACCGGGGAGCGGGACTCCCGTGCTTTTCTATTGATGGGATACATATATGAACCACACCTGAAATGCTAATGTCTAACTAGTTCAATTAGAAAAAGGAAAATTCATAACAGCTTTGACAGCAATCTCTTGCACTTTGTTTTGCTTTCTTACTCCTATTTCTCCCTTCTCTGACTGCCTTCGCACTTTTCAGCGAATAATCATATGACATCCAAGAACGGCAAGATAACTTAATCAATTAACTTGCACACACAGGCCAAAGAGATTGAATAGCAATTAGAAAGATCGAAATGTGATGGGAATGTTAAATCTACAAAACCACAAACTTTCCTATCCTCGGTGGAAAAAGCTTGACATCCAATGGATTATCTTGCATCACATGCCATAAGATGATGACAAACTCATTCTCGGAGTGCCCAAACTTTATTGGATTGAAACCAACAGCATGCTAAACAGTGGTGATCGCTGGGTACGTCTGGGCCAGGCAACGCCAGGCCCCAAGGTTGGGCATAATGTGTTGTTCAAGCCTTTTAAGACTCCGTTTGTTTCACGAAAAATAAATAATTTAAAAAATACTTTTATAAAAACAATTGCTTGTATTGCTTAGAAAAATGAATGAATAAATAATATTTCTATCATCCACGAAAATGTTTAGACATAAATTGTTGTCGATAATAAAAATATTTTCAATTGACTAATTATTTCAATCGATATAGGCGATTATATTTAAAAAAATATTTTTAGATTTTTCATTTTTCGCGAAACAAACAGATCTTAAATATAATATTTTCACGCCTGACCAAGCTCGGGTCAAAGATGAGCAAGCTGGGCTTTCTTATGTAAGACCGTTACCTAAAGCCTACCCATTTACCTCTCGGCCGGCTGCCCACGCATTCATCAGCTCTGAAGCTAAAACAAGACTGAATAGGTATATAGGACATGCAATATAAGCCTATAAATAGGTTAGAAGTGGTTTAACGGATAAGAATGCGAGCTTTTCTCAGAGAGAAATTTTCCAGGAATTCATCCTTCCAAGATGAACCACCCACTTGCAAGATTGGAGATGTATGAAGAGATTCACAAACAAAATCAGAAACGAATACCAACTCAACTATGCAAAGAATTTTATACATTGGAGTGATTGTTACTTTTATCAGCTACAAGACGGACCTTATTCAAAGACTCTTTAAATGCTTGCCAAGCAACCATATATTGATCTTGGGACATCATCCCTTCCTCCACAACCTGTATGGCTTTCCTATACAAATGGTCAAACCACTGAACTGGGTTGCTAACATCAATGTTGTTGGACCCGAACTCCGGTACATACAAGCGCTTAAAATCCTTCCTCCACCGAGACAATATATACTGGAAAGGAATCTCCTCCACCCGATTGGAATTAAGCACGCATAACGCATGTCTACACAAATAGCCCTTGAAATTAAAACAGCTACAGATGCAACGAACTTCAGTTCCTGCTTTGTCATACATGACTTCAAAGTGTCTAACATCTTCCAGATCACCGTTACCATCTCTTTCTTTCACCAAGTAAGTCACAATCGGCCCATTCACATGAAGTTGCGTTACACCAAGACAAGAAGACATCATCACGACTTCATTTTGGAACTTGGTAAAGATTGCTTTAGTATACAACTTGGATAGCTGCAACTCGTAGTAAGATGATGTTTTCAACATGGCACTTACGTCTCTAGACTCCAAATCATCCAGAACTTCCTTCTGCTTCTTCTGTAGCAAGAATGATTCATACGTCGAGAGAAATTCTTTCAAAGAAGTCTGCTGAAGCACATCGCCATCAAAGAACGGACTCTTAGAATTGCCTCTGTGAAAATCGTTCTGTCCGGCAAAAAAAGTGTCCTTCGAGTAAACCGGGGCCCATCTCTCTCGAGCTTCATACAATGCCTGAAGCCACTCTTGATCCTTGACGCCAAAACGCCGCATAATTTCTTCCCAGGCCATCTCAAACTCCTCAACTCTAAGAATGTCATAAACTGTGCTATCCAGCAACGCGACAAATGCCTCGGACTCCTGCAAAACTGTCACCTTTTCACGAATGCTCTGCATCACATATGACAATGAGAGACGATGGTGAGCCCTTGGAAAGACCTCAGCTATTGCACTTTGCATGGCCTGGCACTGATCAGTAATGATAGTTTGTGGAGGTCGACCTGACATGCATGTAAGCCATGCCCTAAATAGCCATATGTATGTCTCTAAGCTCGGGTCTGAAATTAAAGCACAGCCAAGCAACACATTATTCCCATGGTGATTAACTCCAACATATGCAAAGAGAGGAATCTCACAATTATTTGACAGGTACGTTGTCTCAAACGCAACTGCATCACCGAAGTACCCATAAGCAGCCCTGGACCTCGAATCAATCCAAAATACATTCTTCAAATACCCTTCATCGCCAAGATCCATCAGGTAAAGAAAATTTGGATCTATAAGCTGCATTTGATTGAGGAAATCATGCATCACTTGAGCATCTCCTTTATTAAGCTTTAAACGCTTGGCCCTGTCATAACCGGTTTCTCTCTCACAGGAGTATGAGCTTCCATGGCCCACAGTATCTATGATTGGCGTTCGATACAATTTGATCGTTCGAACTTCCACATCAAGATTTGGTTCCACTTTATGCTTAGCACCAGCATCCATCTTCTTATGTGACTTCGAGTTTTTTGCTCTAAGAGGATCAAATGAGTGGTTGTGCTCAAGCTTGACTTCATCTACCCTCCAATGGTTGGAGTCAACTAATCTCAACCTTATCATTGCCAGACAACCTGTCCGTGTTTCCTTTCTTCGACTGCTTGCTTCTTTGATAGTTTTGAAACCCTCGCAGTTGCAACAGAGAACTGCACCACGTTTTTCTTTGCTGTTCCGCTTAGTCCATGAAGACTTTACTCTAATAGCAAACCCAAGTTCCTTTGAGTAAGTATTGTAACAATTGTAAGCCTCATCATATGTATCAAACTCCATTCCCACAAAAGGTGGAGGGTATTCCTTTACATCAGATGTGCCATTTTGAACATCAGTACTGACTGAACCATCCCTCACATTTTCTTCTTCCTCCTCCTCCTCCAAAATCTCAAGCCCCTGCTCAACACCATTCAACTCGAGCACTTGCTCACCATCATTCAATTCAAGATCTTGCTCACCGTCATTCAGCTCAAGCTCTTGTTCACCATCATTCAATTTAAGTTCTTCCTCACTATCATTCTCAATCTCATCGCCATCAATCTCAAGGACATGGGCTTCATCCTCAATTAGTTCCTCGCTGTCTTGAGAACCTCGTTCTACCTGGAGAAAGAAAATCAGAAGAATTATTAACCCACTAATTGGTGTCACTTTGAATCACTTCATCAAATAGCAATGCAATTATTACTAATTTTCTTAATATTTCTCCCTTGACATGAAAATAAAGTTACTTGACAGCACATCCAATACATATTACATCAGTGAGGATCTTTAGTAGTGAAAAAGAACGTTTTATACTGGACAGTCCAATTTTTGCTAAGATGTTTGAATTGAATTGAAGATATAGGGTATAATTGTTTGAACTCTTCAAAATCTTACTTATGGATTTAAAAATACATATTGACTTTAAAAATTGTGATGAGAATTAATATATTTTAAATGACTTTAAAATTCCATATGTAATATAGATTTCCAAAGATTTCGAGTAGCCAACATGAAATAAAAGTCAAGTCTCAAGTGCCAAAAAGTACAAAGCAGAAAGTTTAAGATCTAAATGGACCCAACACTTAAAAAAAGGTAATGATTGTCACAAGACAAGAACAAAAGGCTGAAGGAGTAGCTGTTACATACAGAACTACACACAGATGCACAATGGAACAAGTACAACCGAAACACAACCTCCGTATACATGAAGATAAGAAGAGTATCGCACTTACCGAGATATTGAGGTTACGGCTGGGTGAGAAGGCCTTGTTGCTTGGTGAAAGATTGCTATCACCACTCATACTTTCCAGGAGAAATCATAGTCATGGCCACACCTGATCAGTGAAAAAGTTAGATGATTATTAATTCTATAACTCTAAATTTAAGTTACTTCATTATGTTCACAAATGCTTCTACATTTCCTATTCAAAGATGTGTCGAATAAGCTTCTCGAATTTCGTTTACATGGACCTACATATTGCAAAACAATCTAATTCCAAGCATTACACACAATTTCTCCTAAGCATTCACATTTCTTAATGTTACCAATATTGAATGCGCATGGCACTGGCCTTGTGGCAATATCAGTTATGGCAAGTACTTATTTGCTGGACAGAATCATTAGAGCAAAAATCAAAGAATAGGATTAACTCCGTCAAAAGAATAAATGTGTGTATTCGAGACAAGAGTAACCTAAAACTGACACACCGTTTACTTAGGATAGACATGGTTTGTGCCTGTATTTCCTTACACAAGAATCATATGCCTCTTTCATAGCTCTTTTGTAAAAGACAGATCTATGATCAACTAATTTTATTTACCAGATAGTAAGTTCAGATGATATATCTTCAGGACACCCTGCTAAAGTAAGACGCTAATTCCACTGAAATCACACCAAACTCTTTAGCATTACTCTTGCCCTGTTCAGCTCATAAGCCTAACACCAAACTACTTCACAGTGAAAGTTAACAACTAAAATACAAAACTCGGCACGATCATAAGCGAACTAGACAATATAGATGGAGGTGCAGGTGCAGTTCGATCACTTCTAGCCGTCGTAAATTAACTGTTAAACGTAGCCTGATCATGACATTATTAAAATAAATCCATTTCTGATAGCAAAACAGCTCTAACAAAATTAGTACACGAGTCTAATTGAATTACGACAGCTTTGTGATCCAGATCCTATTATTACTTTCAACTCCAGCACGCAGGGACTGAAATTTTGGCTTAAGATTTGCAGCATAAAAGTGATATCAAATGAGGAGCCTGAAATTTCGAAAAAAACACAACTTCCTGCAATAACCCAATATTAAAATGATAAGGATCAAACTGCCCATCAATCTGACCCCAAACACTTGAGCATCAAAACGTCGATCACGTTTGATTCGAATGCATCTAACGACTGACGAGCCTTCCTATTCTAGAGGTACAGCCACAACTCCGAATCAAAGGAAGGGCAACAATATCAACAGCCCGACAATAAAGCCACAACCTCGGAATGAGCGGATGAATCCCGACAACCACTACAACCAATCAACAACTAAAAACGAACCGGATGACCATTTGGAGAACCGAGTGAAGGTACCTGGTAACTTAGGGTCGCGAGAGAAACGAGGCCGAAACGGAAAGAGCGGGTGAAATCCGAAAAAGGGGTGAGAGAAAAATGGAAGCTTCGATCCGTCGAGACTTGGGAATCGCACATCTTTGGAGCTGCGCGAGCTGCGAGCGCCGAGCACTGTAACGAGCAATGCAGTCAAGAGAAGACCGAGAGAGAGAGAGAGAAAGAGAGAGAGAGTTTTCAAGGATTGTTGAGTCTCGGGCTGGACAATTGGGCCGGGCTTGCGATTGAAGAGCCCGAAAGGTGCGAGCTTGATCTGCAGTCCGGTTTGTAACCCCCCTCTTTTCCGAACTTGAAAATCTTTAAGGTGAATTTAAACTGGGAAATTCCGTAAATTGAAAAAATAAAAAATATTTTTCCAACGAAAAAATGACAAAAGATAAATGACGTGTCTCCATTGTGAAATGGTAGTCGATATGATATGTACGGTACTTGTCAGCACAGGTAGTTGAGGAGACCATTTTTCAAGCACTAGCACTACAAGTAGTTGTCGATAGAGATTCAGAAGAAATAAAACTGAATGCCTGTCTTCCTTAGATTAACAGATCTCCTTTAAAACACGCCCTCCACCGGATGGAACGAGCTTAAACTGAGATGACAAACTTGTAATCGTGGTTGACGCGACATGAGAGCCTCAGTGGACTGGAGATTATCGACGGACTAGTGAAAATGTCCGAGGAAACAAAGATTGCAAGGCTACATTCTCTTACGAGCCAGCGCCAAATAAAATGAACCTTGGCGACGAACTGCAAACTTTACCATACGACAAAATTAATCAGAGACCGTGCATACAGAGGTCATCTGATAGACTCGAATAGTAAACCCGATCCGACAGTCGAAATATGGAATTACATTGTTCAGATTGTACTACAGAAAGTGGCAATCAAGTTCACAACAGACATCATAGCCACAACAAAAACTTACCCAATTTACCCACCGAAAGTGAACAACCGCACGTCAACATTACTTACAAAAATCTGCATAGTCCTGCCCTTTAATTCTATCAAAAGCGGGCAGGCGCAAGAGACCCAGTTCATTAGAATATTTAATTGGCTCGCTTCTTTTGCTTTTGGCTGTTCCTAGCTGGTTGAGTCTTCTTGTTCACGGCCTTTTCTGGACCTTTTTCATTCTTGATTGCCCCTCTTGTTCTCTTTTTCTGCTCATTGTTGCCATTACCATATGCACTCTCATCTTCCTCGCCAACGTCAGCTTCATCGCTTTCATCATCGCTTTCCTTGGGTTTCCTTCTTGTAGATGATTTTCTACCTTGACCTCTAGGCTTGTAGGCATTCTTCGACTTGGCAATTTCTGTAAGTTTATCTTCCTCAATTGCTACACCACTACCGTCGTTGTCGTCGTCGTCATCGTCCTCCTCCTCCTCCTTGCCGCGCTTCTTTCTCTTTGAGGTTTGCTTTCCTTTTTTATTGGCAGCATTCACCGCATTAGCTCCACTTAGCTTTTGCAGATCAGGTACATATGCTGTTGTCTGGACAGAAAATCAAGGCCCATCAAATTGACTAAGTGATAAAAAGTAATCTGGAGAGATAAAAGAGAAGTAGTTTGAAAATGACATACCCGGCCACCGACAGTGATAAAATCAATTCTTTTTCCTGCAGAAAAAATTAACAACCTTAACATATCTACCTTCGTCAACTAAAACAAAATTTTCTAGATTTAATTGGCCACCTAATCAGAGAACTAATGAGGTCAAACAGTTGTTTGGTTTTAGTCAAGGTCAAACAGAGACAAAATCAAACTGAAAAACCTAAGTTCAAAACCAGGGATTGTGCAACCTTTTTCATCTTAAATAAATCCTAAGTTTGAAACCAGGTGCCTACATGAACATGTTCTTTATCTTCAGATGGAAGAACTCATTCAAGGTTTGATCAACGGTTCTCAAGGTCAGCCAGATTATAGATGGACGTTCTGGTTTTAAAGGGATAGTGGACCAGTCCTAGGGCCAGGCCAACGTTTGCTTGGCAAGTCCAACTTGTAAGTAAAACACTGTCAATAAAATTTGAATATGACATAGGCCTATGATGCAGAAGAGAACCAATATACAAGTACATAAACATGCTCGTGGAGGACTTTTCACATGTACCTCTCTTTTTATATACAGCCACAGAAAGCATAACACAAAAAGGAGCGAAAAGAATGGGTATCATTGACTTGGGCAAGATAATAACTCATGTAGCTGCAAATTTCACAAGAAAAGAGTCCGACCATCAACAAAAGCCTTGCCCGGCTTCTTTTCCCTGGAATGGAATATCCAATTACTAGGGAATTGACTACTATCTGCCCCAACTTCAATTGCTTTCTCAATGACCTGTGAAACCAATTATACTGTCACGATGGTTCATAAATATTGAGAATCTTACCATTAACTTTCCCAGGCTTTTTGCCCCACCGAAAATGAAACAACCACTCAACGGGAAAGAGGCTGCATTTTGCATCAACTTGAACAGCAAACTGAATAACCTACATGTATTTCCTCTATTTTCCCATAAATGTAATACACATCACAGAGTCAATTTAAGCAAGAGAAGGATGCGAAGAAGGTCGTTCTCCTACCTCTTTAATGCACTTGTGTAAGGTTGCACAGCTTTCTTTGGGAAGACTGGAGGCAGTTTCCAGAGGATGAATTTTTGCCTGTTACAGAACATAATTTAACTATATAAAGGGGTATCAGAGTAGAAGGCCACAAAAACTAACAATCTGAAAATCATAAAATGAAAAGAAAGCAGTGAACTCTATCTACAAAGGTTCACAAAACTACAAAGAATCCTTCAAATAGATATGTGGAAGATAATTGACCTGGTATAGCACTTCATCAGCAATCCAATTGCCAATACCAGCAATAAAGCTCTGTGAAAATTGAAGAGTCAAGATCCAGATGCATTAGACAGAAAACATAAAAGAACCTGCGAAACATAAGCGAATGTCGAAGCAGGCAGTAAACAACCTGAATTATACTCATCATAAATTACTCCACAGCGCCCTAAAAGAAATTCCGGGCACCATATTGACTTACAATGACAAAACAATAGCTCTAAGATCAAGAAGAACTAAAAAGAATTAATCATGACAACAAATTCCAGATTAAACTTTTTAATCCTTTCCGTGAAGGCTCAACCAATGTAATTTTCATTATCTATATTTGAATATTAAATATTGTAACATGCTAAAAGAAATTTCCCTTCCGACTCACATTTCACAGGAGAACCAAAGAGTTCTGAACCACGCTGTAAACTTAAGGACAACCTTTTATGTTAGACTGTATAAAACGAACTCTTTTTTACCAAACTCAGATAGTTAAAGTCATGTTCTCCTATGCTTTGAATCACAAAGAGTAAAACAATTGCTCAAGCTTAAAAAAAACTTACTATAAGAATTGCAAAAATGCAACATGGTGAAAGCACAAAGGAGAAAACTAGAGTTTAAAAATTTTCCCCCTCCTGATGCATCATCCTCTGTGTGATTCTTCCAGATATCTGCCATACAAGGACATAGTATACCTGATCAAGCAATAGAGTCTTGATTGCAATCTTCTTCTTCCTCGAGGATTCAGTAAATTCATCAATCGTCATAGGCTCCAGGAGCGCATCTGGGCCAAGCTCAGATATTGGTGGTACAGAAATCGGCTGCAACATCAGATTAAGTGGTTTATAGGGGCCTACTCTAAGAGATTAGAAAATTATAGATATTTCACGTACATTGTTCAGCAAGCGAACTCTAGCAAATCGCCTCTTGTCAGTAAAAGATAGCTCCAGACTATTTTCAAGCTGCAGAAGAACGATGATTTTTCGTAACAATTACTATGGAAAAGGGACAGTTACATAACCAAGTAGACTGTGATATTCAAAAACTATACCTAAAACATATGATATTAAGGAATCACCATGACCTCACAGGTCCAAGAAAGAAAATGAAAAAACAAAAAGCACAAGGTAATCCACTCATTATAAGTGAACACTTCTTACTTCTATGAACACTTTGGAATACTTGGAAGGCCATTCATCAGTGTCCTTTACAGCAGACCTGCCAGCAAAATAACATTGATGTGTTCAATTGACCTCAAGGCACCGATAAGAGTTACCAATGTTCTCCTTTTGAGAGGAACAAGCACATTTGCTCAAGCAAGATTTGTGTAATGAAATTTATATAAGTTCAAGCAAAAGTTTGCAATAGAGATGGTTACCAGTCTCAGTCAGTCTCGGCTATATGGAGATTACCAGAAATTACAGGAAAGAGGAGACATTCTTCTTGAAAAATGATCAAAGCAAGTACCACATGCATCATTTACCATGCCTCACCTTTTATACTTTGTGACTGCAACCCCCTTAATATATATAGCACCTGCCATCCCTGAAATATTGAGATGCTAGAGTAAGGGACCCATGAAAGAGTGGTAACAGAAGCACAAGTCAACCTTATATCTCATAGTCATGAATATGATACAAAGGCAAGTGGAGTTAATGCCTTCTGAAGTGTTCATGCTCCAACTTCTTCTAAAAGAGAAAAAATTATATGAAGGATACATAAACTAACTCCACGACGGACTTTGGGTTTTACGGCATGCTAGGAGATATTTCATTCAACTTAACAAGAGCTAGTTTTTATAGACCATTATCTTTCGGGGCCAAGTAATACCCAAGCCATAAGAGCTAGCTTCTTCAAAATTTTGTATTTTCCACCTTCTCTTGTTGTTCTCAAGGATTTTTTCTGTTGGCATCCAAGACTACTAAAATCTTACCTCCATCTCCATAGAAGGAGAAAACCCTCTGCTGAAAGTTCCTAAAGCAATGTCCTTCCAATCAATCAAACATTTCACTAAAGTATTCTGTGTATCATTCCCAAATGTAAGCAAGCATACAACAATACATCATTATTGACTTGTGACAGGTCTATCATGGTAAAATGCTCACTACAGCACGTTCTCCTGAGCAAGGCCGTGCTTTTTTTCTTCATATTTTTGGATGACTGAAAAAAATTAATCATCTTGTTCAAACTACAAAAAGGGTCACAGAATTTGAGCGTACCAAACTGGAAAGAAGGGAAAGGAGGCGAATCGAGCTGGAGCCACATGTTCTTGCCCTTCCTCTTAGCCGCGACGATGGTCTTGCCCACGAGCGCGGACTGGAAATCGGAGGGAGATACGCCTTCAATGACTTTCGGGTCGTCGGCGACGACGGCTCTCTTGATCTTCTGGCCGACGCAGTGATCTTCGACGGCTCTCCTCGCTGCCTCCACCTCCGGTAATTCCGGCATGGTAGCTCTGCTTTGCGAGGGCTTCTTCGCGCACTTTTCGGTCGGCCTCGCTGGCGCAATGGACGAGAGAGAATCAGAGGGCGTACTGGAGGAAGTAGCAGTGTTGACTGAAATCGGCTAAGTGGAAACACGAGAGCTCTGGACATTGATACGAATGGGTCGCCAGTTTGGATACGTCAACGGGCCTAGTTGGGCCGTACTCGGCCCACTAAAGTGGGCCTCCATCCTCCGGGTCCATCAGACAGAAGAATGATCTGCCCGAAGGGGTATAATCAAGCCTTCTATGTTCAGAAACTGTCATGTTTGATTCTGGAACTCTTCGTAAATGAATGAAAGGCTTTATTTTCGACCCAAAAAAAAAAAGTCTCAGTGCTCGGAACTCGGCTCGAGCCTTACTAGTTTTTCTACTCGGGCTCGATTCGGTTAGAGAATTGAGATACTTGAACTTGACTCGATTACAACCAACTTATAGATGAAACTCGAGCTTGAGTTTTATAACCTCGAATACTATGTAATTTTAAAGGGTTTGTGTTTGCTTTTATGATTATTAAATATTTTGTGAAAAATAATGAAAAGTCAATAAGACTCCTTGAGTCCATCGAGCTAAATATTGACCAGCTCGGACTCGACTCTGCAGAATACTCGAGTAGCATGAACTCGAGCTCCACTTAAACTTAAGCGAGTTGATAACGAGTAGATATCAAGTCGAGCCCGAGCTATCCATGAGTAGTTTGAATTTTGTTGCACTCTACCTCATCATGTAGAGATAAGTGTAGGACATGTCTTATCAGGCTCCTTATCTGTTTGGAATTTAATAAGTATAAGACGTATTTTAGATCACGGAGGAGTTTGGAATTTCATTTATAGAACCTGAGAATGTTTCGAAACATGAATCCATATATACTCTCACCTATTCAAAAGACCAAATAAAAACTTATCAACCTTGATGCTAACATACAAAATCACCACTAGTTTAACATTTTTCAAGAGCAGCCCAATCATCATTTCAAGCCTAACTTTCTCATTTTGTCGAGAATTAGAATTGCCAATCACAGATATCACTATTGTTTCTTAAATTTTCATCATTTTATGTTTTTGTCAATCTGTAGTTTGCTCATTATAGAGTTGCGATGCACTTTTTGAACAAGTTATGGTTGTTGCAAATTTAAGTTGATATTTACATATTTTATTTATCTTACATACACTGTCAAGGAAGAATTATTGTTCACCAAGAGGCCTTATATGCTTTTAATATGATGGTTGGTAAATTTTCCTTCTCCTAGCTATGTAATTATTATTATTTAATTGGTTAAGATGAATTAATTATTCAAAAATACTATATCGGGTTTGGTGCGGGTAGGGTTACCGGACTCCTCTACTAATGATATTTGGAGAATAATAACAGCTACCAAGGACCACTCCCTCTTCCATCCCCGTGACGATACAGAATTAGAAATGAAATGGATAGAGACTTTTCTCATTTTCTACATCTGAATGTGATATAGAAATTATGGGGTGATAAATTCGATTAATAGCTCAAGTAAGTTAGAGCGACCTATTCAGATATTGGTACCGAATGATCTTCGGTGACAAGAGAGTTCAGACAAGAAAGGGCTCTTAACAGGCTTTTAGGACATCAAAGAAAGGAATAATGAAATGAATTATCTACTGAACAAATAATAATAATAATAATAACCACCGAGTTTCATGTACCAAATTGAAATTAATCCACAAGAGGCATATTTTGGTATCAAATTTGGTTTCATATAGAAACTGGAATTCCAAATGTGCTCGGTGGGAGTACAAAAAGGATAAATAAAGATACACAAATAACTATACTAATAAAAGTTGAGTGTTTTTTTTGTCAATATAAAAAAATAGGGAGGGACGGCTAGCAATAGCGACTTCTTGCTGTTGAGATCATAAGTGCTCATACATGTTAAGGAATGCTTGAATTAAGTCGTGACTTTTCAATTCACTCGTAACTCTACTTGGAAAGGTCGGCCAAACTCTAGAGTAGTGCTTTGTTCCTACGACGTAGTATTCCACCTCTAACTTAGTACTTGTCACTACATTAACCTAAGTCACAGCTTGATCTTTTAAATCATCGTAACTCATTTACTTCAGACACCTTGGAATGCACGCACGGAAAACACCCAAAAAAATGGAAGACATCAGTAAGTAAACGCAATAGATTAAAGGCTATACAGTGGAGGAAACGGAAAATTGGTTGTCCATCCCCCAAAACATGCTCACCTACAACCCTTTTCTGTTTTTCTTTGGCCGTCCTTAATTGATTAACAACCTTTCGATGTGCCGTGTAACAACGGGGTCGATGTAAGTTTTCTTCCTTTCTTTTTTTCTTTCACGCAAGAATCGAAATTATACAGTACTTGTTGAAATATCCCACGTCGCTTGAATATGGAGTTGATATACTCTTTATGTACATGTAGTTTCCCTCCACTTATTTGTATAAGTTGTAGAAATAAGGGCGTCGACATGAGGCGATCCGTGAAATGTTTTGCAGAATTATTCTCTGGTCGTTACGTCTTTTTCTCAAGGATCGCTTCGAATGGCAAGTGAAGGTCTGGGTTTAGAACCATTAATGCAAGAAATATGCTCCATGCCCTCATCAGTGTAATGTCGGCGTCGCTTCTCTTTCATTCAGAAGAACCCTATTTTTTTCTCGTTCGTTAGACTAGCGATTAAGATGTTTGGCATGGCCCGCATTTTTCCTCTCGTCACCTGGCGATTCTCCTATATCTCCATCTTCTCTTTTCAGTGGCTATGGCGAAAGTAAAAAGAGTAGCCTCAACAACTTTTGCAAGATGGGTGAGAGTCGAGCATGGATGGAGAGCAAGTGTTCGGACGCATGGCACTACTTTGGTTTTCTGCTGTAAATCCGCAACGACATTGATGAGAGCGAGAGAGAGACTCGGGTACTCAAGAAGCGGATTCCAAAAGTCTAGACAGCTTTCAGAAATCGCAAAAACTCGAACAATAGGCCGCTCGATCACCTTATACGCAGTTTGATCAGAGGCTCATGCGTCGGAACCGTAACGCATTTTGTTCTTTCAGGCCAACAATATGACGAGAGCGAGCGCGCGCTCATAGAGCCTGACCCATAATCAGTTTCAAAAGCACAAGCTATGTTAATAACTGTAAAATCATGGTTCTAAGCCACTCAAACACCGGATCTCTCCCATTACAAAAGAGTTGGACGTGAAGAAGAGGACTTAGAATTCAATCACGTCTCCATTGACATTATTGATTCCTAATGTTACAACCCTAATGAGCATCTCTCCGTCCGATTAATACAACATCGGTTTCTCTTATAACCCTTCGTAATGAATGGTCAAGCGACCACATTGCTTGCCTCGGTATTTGATCCGGGGACGTGCCAATTCCACGGGCAAGCGCGACCCCACTCGGCCATGGACGACTTATTCGGCGAATACGCCATTAGTTTTCCTAGGTCTAAGGGGACTTCTGCTCGTAATCATCAAACACGATTCCTCGGTCGTGGCCGGAGGGAGAGAGATAAACGTTTCTGTTCATAAGAAGACAATTACATGGAGAGAACTGCAAAGACAAATCTTCATGTGTCATTTCCAAGTTGACCTTTTCTTATTTTATCTTTATTGCAAAAAAAATTCGAGTCAATCGATCCTAAGTCGAATGCGCGGGGGGGGGCAATAACGAATACAAGCACTAATCACCACCAAAGTGTGACAAATTGCAGGATTCAATGACGGATCAAGCTCCCTCAGGATTCTCTCAATTTGCTTTCCAAATCAACGGTCCGCTCTCGTATATACTATCTAGAGGAAATTCAAGATCCCAACAGGCGAAAAAACAAAATCACTCGGCCAACTCCATCGACCTGGACAGGTGTCGATCGCTCAGTGGCCAGCCCTCTGTTTTGTCCCCATTGACGGGGCAGGCTCGTTTGCGCTCCCGGTCCCTCTTATAATTTGCTCATCACAAGTCTCACATTTTGAGAGAGAGAGAGGGAGAGGGAGAGGGAGAGGGTCAGAGTCTTTTAGCAAGAAGGAGAGGCCAGGATTGCTCACAAATCCACAAGAGGGTGGAAAAAACCGGAAGCCCTTATCCTATCTTCTTCCCAAAACGGGAAAACTTTCACAGGATTTCCTGCCCTTTCTAGCTCCCTCTAAAAGCTCTTTCTCTCCCCATCTCTCTCTTCACAGCTCCCTCCTCCTCCACTACTTCCTCACTGCTTCCCACAATCTTCTTCTTCTTCTTCCTCCTCCTGTCGGATTGATTAAGTCATGAGCGGTCGCTAATGATGCTCGCCCTTTGTTCCACCATTTGAGCACGGGCATCGGCGATTCAATCTCGATATAACGAACGATACAGCAACTGGGTCATTCACGTTTTTGGCGAGAATTCGAGCTCTCTTTTCGTCGGGGGCGGACTTCTTGAAGCGAGAGGAATGGCTCCAAGATCAGGCAGAGGCAAGTCTGGCAAAGCCAAGGCTGAGAAGAAGAGGAAGGAAGAGAAAGGTATGGAATTGCTGTCTCAGCTCTCCGAAAGAATCTATGAAACTCTTTGATTCCGTATTCCCTTTTGCTACTTTGGACTCTCTCGGAAAGTTTGAGTACTTTGAGGAGGTACTGATGTTTTTGGTTTTTTGGCAGTCGTGCCTAGCGTTCTTGACATAGCCGTCATCACCCCATACGATACGCAAGTCATCCTCAAGGTAAAGAACCTGAATTTTTTTTTGCTTCTTCTTCTTCCCAATAGCCAACTTTCGATTAAAGAAATCTCATCCTTCCTTAGATTATTCGTAAATTCACATTGGCTGACACGATTTTGCCTTTTGACTGTTCGAACTTTGAAGGGCATCTCCACTGACAAGATACTTGATGTCCGAAGATTACTGGCCAACCATGTCGAGACATGCCACCTTACAAACTACTCTGTGTCGCACGAGGCAAGGGCCCTTCCTCAGATTCTCCACACCCTTCCCGATCAATATTCATCCGATATCATTTCCTAATGAGAATCAATCACATGCTAAATGCACAGCATCTACCTCATCTTTTTGTCAACTCTTCTTAACCAAACTTCCCACTTAATCCTCCTTTTTTTGGGGAGCAGATCAAGGGGCAGCGATTGAATGACAAAGTAGAGGTCGCCACTTTGAGACCGTGCCTTCTAAAGATGGTTGAAGGTAGGTGAAGATCTTCTACCTATAATTCAGCCAAAGCACAGCCTCAGCTAGCTCTCACATTTTCCTTTTTGGCAGCATTTATAATTCATGTGAGGTCTTGGCATTTCCCTCTTTGATCGAATTTGGTGGAACCATTTTGCGCATTTTGGAGTTTTAATATGCTCTCGGCGCCAACCATGAGCGCTAGGGTACAACATTGCACCTGGACAAATGACTAATGTTAGCACAAAGGACATTAAACTTGGAGAAATACTTTCGTTTTTGTCTTGGCATGCGTTTCAATATGATGGTCAAGAGGAAAAACAAGATTGACAAATGAGAATTTAGGTGGGAGAAGAGCAAGTACAATGGTGCTGCATGCATACTTGCCTTTCAATCGATTTTGATTTTGATACATATGAAAGTTCTAGACATGTCCCATTTTAAATTTGTTAGATGAACATTCCTCGATGTTTTTGTTTTCAATTTTTTCCTATTTGCAACCAGCTTGTCCTGGTTCCTGGTGAGAACCCTTTTCGTGCCATTGAAAATTCTTACCCCCCCTCCTTGGCTTTTTGCTTGTGGGAAGAAATGGAATCTTGGTGCTAGGGTTCCAGGTATGGCGGCGAATGTTCAATAGCACTAAAAAAATAAAAAGTAAACAAACGTTTATTAAGATTGATTTTTTTACTTACTTTACAATTTTTACCATCATCTACTTTTGTCTCTATTATTATGATTATTATTATTATTTTGGGTCTGGACCATCTACTTTTGTCTGAGTTGCATGTTGGGGAGTTAATAAATCTCATTAGCACATGCTACGTCGATGTAGGTTTCATGGGACCACTTCTCATGCTGAGGAGGATGCAATTAATGGTCACTAGTCCTAAGTCCTAATATAGAAGGCATGCTAAGTTCGGTTTGATAATCTTTTTGCACGAACGGTCTAGAAAAGGAAAACGTACCAATCGATAAGTTATATTAAAATAAATAGTAAACATAGTATCTGAAGATAGCAACATTGCACGCAACCATTGACGTGAATCGTGGGAAAATCGTTTTTTGCCATTTACATACAAAATAATATTCGATAAACATTTCAGTACATTATCATCGCCCAAGCTTTAGAACGATTAATGCACATTTTTTTTAAATTTAATCTGATTCCTTATTTGAGGAATCTTTGTGATCCTATGTAATGTTGCGCAGAGGACTACACGGAGGAAGCCCAGGCCGCGTCGCACGTGCGAAGGCTCCTGGACATCGTGGCGTGCACAACAAGGTTCGGTAAACCCAAGAGCAGCAGATCACCGCCTCCGTCTTCCCCAGACGCACGTGCCAAGAAGACCAGGACCCACCAAGCGCGCGAGCCGCCGTCGCCGTCGCCGTCACCGTCCGATGGGAAGGCCGGAGGGAGCGAGAGCCCATCGGAGCCGCCCGTCTCGGCGATCTCGCGGAGCCTCGACATGGCGGCGATCCACCCGACGCCGAAGCTCTCCGAGTTCTACGACTTCTTCTCTCTCTCCCACCTCACACCGCCCATTCACAGTGAGTCCCATTTTCTATTTGTTTATTTCTATTTTTATTTTGCTTCCGTATAAAATAAAAGGAAAAAGGAAGCAAATTGGACAATATATCGAAGATTTCACCTTGTTTTCGACGATTCACTCAAGGTTGGGGAGTTCATCGTCCCCTTGGGTCCTGTTTGGTCGATGGGAAAATGCTGGTTCATACTTAAAACAACTACTGATGTTGGACAGAGGTAGAAGTTACAGTGACCATAGGAATAATTCAGTGGCATTACTGGGTCATCTGGTGTCCCTTCTTCCCTTTGGGAAACTTTGTGTAGAGACTGGAGCTTGTAAATTGCAATTAAAATGGTGATCCTAACTTCTATAACCAAGAAAAAAGAAGGGGTGAATATTGGACTTGATGGTTACTACTACTTGTCTACCGCAATATGGGAGAGATCATTCTTACTAGATATGGGGGAGCTAGATTGCTGCGATTAAGATCTCAATGACATGTATTGGGAGCTTTTGAGATTGAATATTGAGGTAAAGGTCAAGTTTGTATGTGTAGTGAAGTGATTCGGCATAAGTGGAGTAAGACAAAAGTGTGTCACAACTGAAGTCAAACAGACTTCTTGGTGCCTCGTTGGTTATATGCGGATGCAGATGATAGCGACCGAGTTGTAATTATTTCTGTGCCTGTTTCAGGTTTGAAGAGGTGCCCAAAAGATGATGTGGGAGAGAGGCGTGATGGGGACTATTTTGAAATTCAGGTGCAAATACACTACAATTCTTTTGCATTTTTATCGCTGTTCATGTCACAATGTTGTTGTTGGGCATTTGAACTTCTGACAATTGGCTGACTGGAGCTGGACAATTTGGTGGACTGCTGCAGATCAAGATATGCAATGGGAAGTTGGTAAACGTAGTTGCATCAGTAAAAGGATTCTACACTCAAGGCAAGGTGTTTCAGCAAAGCCACTCTCTTGTGGATCTCCTGCAACAGCTCAGCCAAGCTTTTGCCAATGTCAGTAATTCGCTCTAATAGATTCAGCTCACCTTTTAGTTAATCTTTTCTGTTTCCACATTTCAGCTTGAGCTGCCAGATGAAATCTAGGCCATTTCTTGCATGTCCAATTTGCGGAGTCTTTAGTTGTATCAAAGAATTTCTTTCAAAAGTCTTTCCTTGTCCTGGTTATTTACCATTAGAGTAGTGTTACTGATTTCTTAGGGGTGCACTTAAATAAAGAATTGTTCCATTACCAAAACACTGATTGTACATATCTTCAGAAAAGTCAATGTCCTGTAAATGATAACTTTTTCTTGGTCGGTTGCTTCACAAAAGTCAAAGGGGCACTCTTCAACAAAGTCACAAAGTTGGTGACTTTAAACAAATTACCCCAGGTGCATTTTGCTAGAACAGCTCTTGAGTCTCGTAGCATTGATGTTGCGGTTTAGAATGTATCTAAAAGGAGAAGAGGGTAAAAGAACTGTTTCTGAGTGCAACTCAAAAATTAAATCTTGCTCATGGTTCTTATATGGCAATTTTGAAATCGTTTTGAATGTATTTGCACTTGCAAAGAATGAAATAGTTCAGCTTCTCTTGTTTTTGACTGAGAAACTTGGCTTACTTTTTCAGGGCTATGAGTCGTTGATGAAAGCATTCATAGAGCACAACAAGGTGACTTTTTTTTACTTGATAATGATGAATGCTTGTTTCTCAACATGATTTTTGTGCCAAGCATCTGATCTCTTTGTTTAATTTCCAGTTTGGTAATCTTCCTTACGGATTTCGAGCAAATACATGGCTGGTTCCACCATCTGTTATGGAGTCTCCCACCAACTTCCCATCCCTGCCAGCTGAAGATGAGAACTGGGGAGGTAATGGCGGTGGTCAAGGAAGACATGGTGAGCATGATCTTCGTCCATGGGCCACAGATTTTGCAATCCTGGCTAGTCTGCCATGCAAAACAGAAGAGGAGAGAGTGGTTCGTGACCAGAAGGCTTTTTTGCTTCATGGTCTCTTTGTTGATGTCTCGATCTTTAGAGCCGTTGAAGCAATGCGCCGGCTGATAAATTCTGATTCAAGTGATAAAGATGCGAAACATCATGCGCCAGGATCAGTTGTGCTAGAGGATCGAGTGGGAGACTTGTACATTTCAGTACAACGAGATGCAGCCGATGCAAACTCCAAGTATAAAGGAACTTTGAATGGAGACCAACATGCAGAGGAGATTGCACACAGGAATCTGCTTAAAGGGATCACTGCAGATGAAAATGTTGTTATCCATGTAAGTTCTTGCTTTCTCAATAATACCCTTTTGTAATTTCATCAGTTCCCTAGCCACTTGATCTTCAAAATTGTTTCAATGAGGTGAAAATTCAGAGCAGTGATATCAGACAATCAAAAGCATCTTTCACTTTGGTCTACTATTCCCCTTTTAAAAAAATGTAGATGATATTCTGCAGGATACTATCTCATTGGGCAATGTCATTGTAAAACACTGTGGATACACTGCACAAGTAAGAGTTGTTGCCAAGAAGAAGATAGGGAAGATCGAGGCTCGTGATCTTGAGATTGATGATCAACCAAACGGAGGAGCTAATTCCCTCAATCTTAATAGGTAAAAAGAGTTGCTATATCTCTAACTTATACAAGTTCAGAGCTTCTGTGGATATCTGAACATGAGGAAAAGTGCATATGCATATATGATGTTTCGTTATCTCGCTACCATGAGCCTTGATATTTCATGAACATTCAGAGCCAATCTTATCGGCATGCAATTTAAAATAGACTATCTATTTGGCCTTTTCCTTTCTTTTTTTTCCAAGAGCATGACATCTAAAATGTGCAATCTTTTATCCCAAAGATTTATTAACCAAAGACATTGATGCTTCATTGCAGCTTGAGAGTTTTGCTACAGAACTCCAGTGATAGCGAATCACCTGGAGGAGGGCAGTTGACCAAGCCTGCAGCTGATACATTAGAAATTTCTGACCATCTAGTTCAAAAAATAACTAAACAAAGTTTGACCAAGTTAGAGGAGGAGCTGATTCATTCTGAAAGATCTATTAGATGGGAACTTGGTTCTTGCTGGATACAACATCTACAAAAGAAAGAAGCTCCTTTAGAAAACCTTTCTAAAAATCCTGATGATATTGATGAGGATAAGGAAGCAGTTAAAGGTCTTGGGAAGCAATTCAAACTGTTAAAGAAGAGGGAGAGAAAGCAGACCACAATGGCTACTTCATCTGGTCTTGGAGAAAATGATTCCTCTCCATCTGCAGATTCCAGTTTGGTAGCACAAACCCATGGTGAATCCACGAGTGACACTGAATTGAGGAAGTTAATACCTGAAGAAGCATTTGTGCGTCTTGAAGAAACAGGAACTGGTCTTCATTTAAAGGTCTCTAAAGTAACACGATATAAATAGTAAACAAATTATTCGCTCAGTTATCTGACATGTTTGTTAGATGCCACCTGATCCTCCAACTTACTTGGTACCAGCTTATTAAATTGATAGCAGAAGTATCTGCGCTATAGCAATAGTTGTATCAGCGATTGTACAATTTAATATGTTTTCCAAATGCTAAAATTTGTTGGTTCACCTCCTGCTACAGTCAGCAGAAGAGCTTCTCCAGATGGCACACAGATACTACGATGAAATTGCTTTACCGAAGCTGGTAATTTTATCATGCTTATGTATCAATTTCCTCTGGCAAGAGAACTGCGAGGGTTTTCTATTAACGCAATATTAAAATTATTACTTCATTAGGTAACAGACTTTGGATCGCTCGAACTTTCTCCAGTTGATGGCCACACACTGACAGACTTTATGCATTTGAGGGGACTAAAGATGCGTTCCCTAGGCCACGTGGTAAGGATGCTCTCTCTTGCTCTCTCTCTCTCTCTCTCTCTCTCTCTCTCTCTCTCTCTCATTGAGTGGATGTGATACAAGCAGATATATGATCGAATAAATTACTACGTGGAGCTATGTATCACCCCTTTAATATATTTCTATTTTTCATTAAGTTCATCTTTTTCTTAAGTACTTTTGCCAATATCTCATTCTGCTACTGTAAGAATGTAGTTTTTGACAGGACCTGTTTTTATAAAATACCTTTTAGGTTGAACTGGCAGAGAAGCTCCCTCACATACAATCACTTTGTATTCATGAGATGGTCACTCGAGCTTTCAAGCACGTCCTTAAAGCAGTTGTTGCCTTGGTCGAAAATATTGAAGACCTATCTGCAGCAGTTGCATCAACTCTTAATTTCTTACTTGGAAATGGTGGGTTGGAAGACGAAACCTTGAATGAAGATCGTCTTCTCAGATTTCAGTGGCTAAGAGCATTTTTAGCTAGAAGGTTCGGTTGGACATTAAAAGATGAGTTTCAACATATCAGAAAATTGTCCATTCTCCGAGGACTTTGCCATAAAGTAAATTTCCAGTCGACTGCACTTAATTTGTTGACTTCTTCATAGATAAGACACTAATGATTTTTTTTTATTCGTGTCCTTAGGTTGGGCTGGAGTTGGTTCCTAGAGACTATGATATGGATAGTCAAAACCCCTTTTTGAAATCTGACATTGTCAGCATGGTCCCTGTGTGCAAGGTAGATCTCTCTCTCTCTCTCTCTCTCTCTCTCTCTCGATAGTATATCACCAATGACTTGACTTCCATGATAAACTGCAGCATGTAGTTTGCTCCTCAGCTGATGGACGCACATTGTTGGAATCATCTAAAGTTGCTCTTGATAAAGGAAAGCTGGAGGAAGCAGTTACCTATGGGACAAAGGTATGAGCTGCTAATTTTTTCAGATCGCGTGCAAGGGTTAACAGTTAACTCCATTATAACTATTATAAGAAAAAAAAAATTTGTGTTATTACTTGAATGTGAAGGCACTAGCAAAGATGATTGCCGTTTGCGGTCCCTGTCATCGAACAACAGCAAGTGCTTACAGTCTTCTAGCAGTTGTTCTTTACCATACTGGAGATTTTAACCAGGTACCGTAATCTTCCACTTCGTACTCTAGGTTTAATTCTAAGAATACAATGGGAACTTAGATCCTGATAGATATAGGTGATGCTTATATTCCTTGTCAGAAACATTATTCCAACTAGTGTAAAATTGTCTGTGTGGCAATAAGCATGCACGATAACTCACTTCATGGTCTAACCACTAAAAGAAGAGAATGCAGACAATCAGAATACTAGGGGATGTATCTTTATTCTTTGATCGACCTTCCTAAATTAGATAGGAGTTGCCGGAAAGATCAGTACAGTTGCAGTTAGGGCAGAAAGTTTGTTCTCCGGCTTTGCCTTCCAATGTTTGAGAGATCATTTGAAACGTGGTTTGGTGATCATGCTTTAATGATTGGAAAATTTCATTTCCTTTTGTAGGCAACCATATATCAGCAAAAGGCTTTGGATATAAACGAAAGGGAGCTTGGGCTTGATCATCCGGATACAATGAAAAGCTATGGAGACCTTTCTGTGTTTTATTATCGCCTACAGCACATTGAATTGGCTTTGAAGTGAGTGATCGACTAGCTTCTGTTTATTTTCCAAATTCTCTTTCTTTTGATGATTTTCTAAATATCAACAATTAGTTAGTAGTTGTTTCCTGTCAATAGTGTATTTTTCCCTCTTTGATTTTTTTTATATACAGGTTCTTTATATTATACTTTGTGTTATTTCCTAAATTTATTGTCAACATTATTATCTGCAGGTACGTCAACCGTGCTTTATTTCTTCTTCATTTTACATGTGGGCTATCTCATCCTAACACTGCTGCAACCTACATTAATGTGGCTATGATGGAAGAGGGCATGGGAAATGTGCATGTTGCTCTTAGATACCTGCACGAAGCTCTAAAGTGCAACCAAAGATTATTAGGAGCTGATCATATACAGGTCCCTTCTCTGAACCTATATTGTCAATGTGTTGTTTTTTTTCCCTTAACTGGACATCTGACATGATTTTTGAAACTGGCAGACGGCTGCAAGCTTTCACGCAATAGCCATAGCACTTTCATTGATGGAAGCATTCTCATTAAGTGTGCAGCATGAGCAAACCACACTTAAAATACTTCAAGCCAAGCTTGGACCCGAAGACCTTCGCACTCAGGTGAAAATTCTTGTTGAAAGTTGGGAGTCACTGAAACATCTCCGTTGACCTATTTTTGCTAGTTGTGACGGAGTATCTCAAGAACTTATTCCTTCTGAAATAATGCACAGTGAGAGCTGAAAACTTTTAGGAAGCATTAATGAGAAATAGTTCTGTTAGTTAATGTTACCGAGGGATTTTGAACTATGACTCAACTTGGGGAAAAAATGCAGCTAATTCCCTGTATCAGATCCTTGACCTATGATTACAAAATATCCTCACCTGTCGTATTCTTGTAGGATGCTGCTGCATGGCTTGAATATTTTGAATCAAAGGCCCTAGAGCAGCAAGAAGCTGCCAGAAATGGAACTCCAAAGCCAGATGCATCAATTGCAAGCAAAGGCCACCTTAGGTAGTGATATGGTATCGCCAGATTACTTTGGTTTCGCTTGTATGATTGTATCTCAGGAAACCAACTCTTTGCCATTTTCTGCAGTGTATCTGATCTCTTGGATTATATAAGTTCCGATCAAGATTTAAAAAGGAGTGAGGTGCACAAAAAGCAACGCCGTGCCAAGGTAAACTAAGTAGATTAATGACAATTTTGAACCTTAAGATTTGTAGTCAGTTAATTTTGGTATATATTATTTGCAGCTGATTCTGTCAAAGGCCATGGCCTTTTCACTTCATATTTTTCTCCTGTTTCCAGTCATAACAGTATTCATGCTTGGATTTCTATTTTGGTTTTCTTTATTCTTGTTTATGAGGAATTAGTTGGCCTTATATGTTCTGAATGGTTTTAGATAATCAAATTTGTCGACTATATCTTGTCAAGATTATGTGGATGTCATCTAAGCAGGATGCCGCTAATTTGAGTCCTTTAGTTGTGCTACATGATTTGGCCAAAAATCTCAAGGAAAGTCAGCTTATTGAGGTTTATACATGACATCTGTCTTCTTCCTTTCACTGGTCGTCATTTCTTTTTCTATTGCTAATAGGCATCCAACTTCGTGCAAGCCCCTTGACATGATTCTTTCCTTCTGTCTATACTTTATTAGGTCCTGCAGATTGGAGATAAGCCCACTCAAGCACTTTCTGAGGCTACATCTGATAATGCCATGCTTCAAGATAGTCCAGAAAGCACCAAGGCTGCAGAAGACAGCATTATAGCTGAAGCAGGACCCGGCACAGTTGATATGGATGAACTAGATCAGGAAGGTGATGATGCAGATAGACACGAAGCAGTGGTGTCGACTTTGAGTGTAGAAGAAACAACTTCAGATGAAGGGTGGCAAGAAGCCAATCCAAAAGGGCGATTAGGCAATACCATCGGGCGGAAGTTCAACCGGAGGCAGCCAGTCCTTGCAAAATTAAACATAAGCAGTTCAGAATATGCAAATGTTAGTAC
This sequence comes from Metrosideros polymorpha var. glaberrima, assembly GCA_001662345.2. Taxonomy (NCBI): domain Eukaryota; kingdom Viridiplantae; phylum Streptophyta; class Magnoliopsida; order Myrtales; family Myrtaceae; genus Metrosideros; species Metrosideros polymorpha. The sequence goes on along the minus strand of BCNH02000006.1, from coordinate 25,866,847 downwards.
CAGTAGCTTGAGGAGAGAAATCATCTCGCCCGTCAAAAAGGCTGCTCCGAGGGCCCCCACAACAGAGATTTCTCCACTCAAGCAGTTGAAAGGTTCTAGCTTGAGTGCCGTAGAAGATCCAGTAAAAACGCAGGGCAAAGTGCCTCTACCTAAAGTTTCTCCCTCCCCACCGAATCTTGCAACCATGACTTCGAAATCTTTATCTTACAAGCAAGTTGCTTTGGCACCACCAGGTACAGTTCTCAAGCCATTACTGGAGAAGGTTGAGGAAAATAACGAGGGAAAACTTGAACCACAGGTACCCAATATGCCACCCAAGAAACCGGAGGAAGAAATCAAGAATGAGTCTGCTGCTGAGGCAGCTCAAGATGATGGCTGGAAAAAAGATGAAGAACAGCATGGAAGCGAAGATAAACATGAGGATGCTTCCCATGAAGGAGAAAAGATGACAACTCCTAACGAAAAGCCAATGGAAACAAATGGAAGTAAGCTTTCAGCTGCAGCCGAGCCATTCAATCCGGGAGCGCTTGTGATGGCTCATCCTATGAACTCCGTTGCTGTCACCGCTGTTTATGATGTAACAGCTACTCAAGGAATGCTGGTTGAGTCAGTTGGAGTCCCTCCAGCTGCTGTACGAGTACCTTGTGGGCCGAGATCACCACTATATTATAGAACAAACAACTCTTTACGTGTGAAACACGGATTTTGGAAATATCAAGCCCCCGTGACAGAAAGAACTGGACTCAGTCCTCCCAGAATCATGAATCCACATGCCCCAGAATTCATCCCCAGGAAAAACTCTCCTGCTGAGGCAGGCGATTCAAAAGTTTCATCAGGGTTGCATTCTTCGGATGATATGTCTACAGAAGAGCATCGAAAGGTTGAAAAAGGAGCTGATGCTGAACTTAAAGACGATACTGCAAGAAAGACCAGTTCTGAGGCAGAGAAGGCAGAGCTTGCCAGGCAGATCTTGCTCAGCTTCATTGTAAAGTCGGTGCAGCATGGCGTTGAACCGCTGCATAATTCAGCAGTCAGTGAAAAGAAGATTGATCACACTGATAGTTCTTCAGAAGCGATAGCCAACGACCGTGCAATAATAAAAATTCTCTATGGAAATGAAGGGAAGGCAGAGTTGGCTACTAATAAGGCACAGTCAAATAAAGTCGATGTAAATAATACAAACGGAGATGGCGAAGGTTTTACAGTCGTCACCAAACGAAGAAGAAACAGGCAGCAGCTACCGAATGGCGTAGCCGGGTTGCATAACCAGCAATCGATATGCGCTTCAGTTCGTTGATGAGATGAAGCAAAAGATAGAGGCCACACATGAGGAAGGGGCTCTCTTTTGAATCTCTTCTGATAAAAGCACTCGAATCAGGCAGCATCCTATAATAACAAAGTAGAGATGGTTGAAAGAAAAAGGGAAACTTTTTCGTTTTGATTTCATTGATTTCTGGGTTTTTGGACTTACCCATGTGGGATTTTCTAATGATCAGTCTAGAAAATGCATTATTCTTCAATCTCATTGCATAACATGTCTTATGGATAAAGCTATCAGGTCCATTGTTTCAGTTCAAGTCTCCAGATTTAGAACTTGATGGACTTTGATAGATCAGGGCTTGGGTGGAGATATGGCCCCATGTTAATTTTTATGGACTAACCTAAATGGACTTGGATAGTAGTTAAATAAGACTAGCAAGGCCATCCATCAAGAATTTCTAACTATTGCATGGAACCGGTTAATATCCAAGGTACTTTTCCTTGCGAACATCTTTCTATTGGAGCTTTTCTCATTCCTTTTATCGAGCAAAATGATTCGAGAGAGCTCGTGCCGAAAGCCAAATGACATGCTCAGAGCACCTTAGGAAGTGCATGGTAACCATTCTGAAATAGAATTTCTTCTCCAAAATCACTTATGGAGCAGAAAATGCATTTGTTAAAGCATTTTTACTATTATATTTTTAAAGCACTTTTTTCACTTTTGAAGTAAAAACGCATTTGTTAAAATTTTTTTTTTTTAATTCCAGAACTCATTTTCTATTCCAGAATAAGTTTTGAGCCCTAAAAAAGAAGTAAATTTTTTTTACTTCTCTCTTCCAGAATGAGTTTTGGATCATCTAAACCTTTTGTATTTTTACCAATTCAGTCCATTTGGCCTGCCGGTACTGACGTGACGTGGCACGCCGGCCGGTCAAAA
>BCNH02000006.1:25827784-25864535 GCA_001662345.2 Metrosideros polymorpha var. glaberrima | reverse complement strand
TTCTAAAAAAAATAAAATATTATTATTTCTTTTTTAGAAGTAAAAATTTTCTCTTGTTTACTAAACGCATTTCTACTCTAAAAATCTACTTTTGACCAGAAGTTAATTTCTGGAGAAGAATGGTTACCATTCACCCTCTTATAGAATGACCTTACAGAGATTGGTCAGAAGTCTCGTGTTCATGATTCAACTCTATATTGGGAGCAATATTCAACTAAGTTGTCATTGTTAGAGAATATTGTCCTTAAAAAGTGTTCAATTCCTCCATTATAAGTGCGGTTGTATTTAGAGGAACACACTTCCAGGATTAACAAAACTACAGTAAGTTTAAGACGGCAACTTTTTAAACTTCTTCTGGCCTCCCTAAAGGAAAAAATGAAGCGAAAGAGAACATAGATCTCTAACAAAAAAGAAAAGTGTTTCCGATAGACACTTAAACAAACTAGATAGCAATTCTGAAAAGTACCAATACGAACGATGTCCATTTGTTTTCCAGGAAATTGTTTAAAAGTCCTAAGTCTATTACATTTTTGCTAATTCAATTCTAAATTTTTAAATTTGGCAATGAACCATAAGTCTTTTCACTTTTTGCAAATTAAGTCCATCCAGCCAAAATTGCCCGAAATCACTGACGTGAATACTGGCTGTCTTATGTGGCATGCCCGATGCTGACGTTGACATTTTTTAAGAATAGTTTAATATTTTTTTCAAATTTTTGTTATTTTTTCTTTTTTTCTTATTTCTTTTTCCCCTTTTCCCTCTGTGGAGGATGTCAACAGTTTGAGTCCACTTATCTCCAACTTGTGAACTTAGACGATACAAAGCTATATGATAGCACATAATTTTTCCAATGTCGACCATCGCACGGGCCTTGTCGATGGCCGGCGGAGGTCATCGGCCTCAAGCGAGGGCAACCCCTCATTCACCAAATCGAGCGAGGGGTTGCCCTCGCTAGCCTAGGCCTGGCCATCCCTTGCCTAAGGCCGGTGAAGAGTTGCCCTTGCTTGAGGCTGACGACCTCCACCGGCTATCAACAAGGCCTGGCAATGGTCGGCAGAGGGGAAGGGGAAAAAGGAAAGAAAACAAGATAAAAGGAAAAGAAATTAAAAGTAAAGAAGAAAAAGAGAAGAAAAGAAAAGGAAGGAAAAATAAAAGAAATTTAATTAAAATATCAAAAATTTATTAAAAATTGTTCACGTCAGTGTCAGTGTCAGTGTCCTACGTGTTGGTCGTGCTACATAAGACAGTCGATGCCCACATCAGTGATTTCCAACCGGCCACATGTACCCAATTGACAAAACGTGAAAAGTTTTAGGACTCAATTGGTACAATTAAAAAGTTTAAAACTGAATTGGTAAAAGTGCAATAGGTTTATGACTTTTTGGACAATTTTCCCGTTTTCTACTCATCCATGACAGACAAACGTAACTTTTCAGAATTCATAGTTAACCGGCAATCACCGAAAGTCACAAACTGATATCGAACATATCTCCTCATAATTGTTTCTATAAATTAACATAAATTATAGTAAAACTACAAAAAATATCTTCGGAACTTGAATTCCAGAGATTAAAAGAGAAATAAAGATAAACCTGAAAATAAAATTCATTCTCAGAATTTGATTGTCAATTTGCCAAATGTCTAGTGTTAATCGTTGACTTTAAAAAATATAGTACTTCTCCTTCTTCCTCCATTCTTTTCTCCAGAACAGTACCATGTATATTAATGGTGATTAGGAAATCTCTCATAAGAGAATTTCCTGATTTCCTAATCTACATGCATCAAATTAGGTCGTTTGTTTTGCCCTAACAGTTGTTAGACCAGATACATATGTTTCACAGTGCAGCTAGAAGTGACCATGATGGCTCATCAGTGTAAGAGAATAAGCACTCTACAGCATGTCAGCATCACGTCTTAATCTGCATGATTAATGATGATATTATTAATTAATCTGCGGACTGAGCGGATAATAATAAGGTAATGTTTCGCCAGCATGCATGTTTAGTTGTTCAACTTCGAGCAATAATGCTTCTCCAATAGTTGTTACGCATTCACGATCTTGAGTGACTACCCACAACTCAAAAGGGGAAAATCTCATAAGAGAACTTGGACAAAAGAAGTAGCAATATCAATGGGGATATGTCACATCTCTGCGGTTGTTAACACATTGAAAATGGTGGAAGTGCACGAATTTTACTTAAAAAAAGGAAAACCCACGTAGCAATCATAATAATTCTTCATCATTCGAACTTAGGTTCTGAGCTGATTTGTTATCTGCCCAAGAGGATTTTTAGGGCAAAAGCTATGGTGGGAGATCGTCCACGACTGCATGCATTGATAAAAGGAGGATAAAGTTATGTCCTCTCTATTATTATCAAGTTTCATGCAAGTTTCTAAGTTTCAACCATCTTTTGAAAGCGAAAAGGGGGAGAGAAGTGTAGGAGAAGCTAAAGTGAAAGTGCAACCAAGAGAATGTCAGCTTCCTGATTGGAAGATGCAACGCTGCGTGAAATGCATAAGAATAGCTAATCAATTCGAAGAATATATACACATCTTCATGACGTTGTAGATGTTGAGCACCGTTCTTTTTTCTGTTTTAGTGCTTTAATCAACATCAGATTAGAGATTCCATTATAAAAAAAAAAGTCAAACTGGGCATAAAAATAATGAGGAGGATTATCGAAGAAGACCGAGATATATTTTTTTTGTCGAATTGATATTTACGAATTGAATAAGTACTAAAATGTCACTATGACGATAAAACATGAGAAGATTCAGCTCCGGTCTTGCTAATTGCTATGTAAATCAATATTCATTCAATTCGAGAGCCGATTCTATTAAGGAATCCATTGATTTAAGGTAATCAATATGCAGAACAGAAAATTGTGGATTTTCTGTGGATTGGATGTATACAATGATAAGTACATAAGCATAGACGTTATTATATGAATATTTAAGTAGGTAATCAAATTAAGTAGAATTAGAATATGCACAATCGAAAATATGGCGAATCTCTAAGATATATGTACATTTACGAGAGAAATGAGAATTATCCTAAATATTTCTAGAAACTATCCTAAATATCTCTAACACCACCTTAAACTCAAGGTGCATAGGAGTCAACTCGAGTTTGGATAATGAAATCCAAAAACACCTGGTGGATTGCCATCGCGACAAGTTTGGTGGTGGTGTTTGTTTGTGGACTAGTGGAGAAACGCGGCCAGTGTGTTGGCATTTACGAACACCGTGGAGAAACACAATCGATGCAGTTGGCATTATTACGAAACATGTCTGAGGGCGCGAGTCTGGTGGTGGTGGTGTTTGTTTGTGGACTAGTGGAGAAACGTGGCCGGTGTGTTGGCATTTACAAACACCATGGAGAAACACAATCGATGCAGTTGGCGTTATTACGAAACAGGTTTGAGGGCACGAGTCTGGTGGTGGTGGTGTTTGTTTGTGGACTAGTGGAGAAACGCGGCCGGTGTGTTGGCATTTACAAACACCGTGGAGAAACGCAATCGATGCAGTTGGCGTTATTACGAAACAGGTCTGAGGGCGCGAGTCTGGTGGTGGTGATGTTTGTCCGTGAACAAAAACACAGCCACGGCTGGCGATATTGGGAACATCGTGGAGAAATGCGACTAATGTGGTTGGCCTTATTACGAAATAGACTTGATGGGTGCTTGCACGCATCAATACATAAGAAATATGTGCATTAAGAAATTGTGGAATTTCTATATATTTGATGTATCTAATGAAAAGTACATGACTATTTAAGGTAATCACATCAAATATAATTATCAAGATGTGCACGTTCAGAAATATGAAAAATCTCTCAGATTTATGCACTATCATGAGTGATATGGGAAAACATTTCTAGAAAATATCCTTCACATCTCTAACAACAACAAGCGAGAAAAGCATAGATCTTTTATATAAACCCGAGGGATTGAGTTAAGATCTAAAGGGGTAACGCTGTATGTAACGCTGTATGTAATGCAATTTTAGAAACACGTGGAATTTTGGTTTTTTCTTTTTAATATCAGAAGAGAGTTTGGAAATCTTTATTGATCTTTTAGTAATCCTTTCGCGACGTTTACTCACGACTTTGGTGATCAAGCTTATCCATCATAAAAATGAGTGCAGATGCATAATGTGGTCATTTTATATTATGAGAAACAAATATATTTTTTCTTGTTATAATTTCTTGAATTTACTAACGAATGTCTCTTGCTTAGGGATTCATTACAAACTTGCTTTACAAAGCATTGCGCTACCCAGTTAGGATTTGTAGCAGGGTCCTAGGTTATTCCCATATGACCGGAATATTTTAGAGAGTTTTGATTTGGTGAGTTTAGAGCAAGCTTGCCAAGGTTGGTCCAGCTAATTTCCTAACCATTTCTCTAGTGCTTGCCTGTGTCCTTCAAACATGGCAAGCCGTCATTGGCACGTGTCCTCAAGACACGTGGCAAACTGTCTTTGGCTCGTTTCCTTGCCATGTGTTCCCATGACACGTGACAATCTATCCACACTGCCAATTTCCCTTCACATGGATTGCCGCATAACTATCATGTCTATTTGAAGCATCTTAGGCTCCATTTGTTTCGCGAAAAATGAATTATTTGAAAAATATTTTCTCGAAAAGAAAATTGATTAGTCAATAAAAAATATTTTCATTATCGACAAAAATTCATGTCTAAACATTACCATGGACAATAAAAACATTTTTTTTTCGTTCATGTTTGTAAGCGATATAAGTGATCATTCTTAAGAAAATGTTTTATAAATTATTCATTTTCCGAAAAACAAACAAGAGCCATAGTCCTCTCTCTATAAGTACCCTAGTAGTTCATTCATTTGGAGACTTTTGGCTATTGGCTCTTCAATACTTCTGGACTCTAGGACTCCCCGACTTTGGTATATTTGGAATTCAGGAACTCGGCGGGCAAACCAATTTAAAACTCTCCACAACTCGTTACTACTTGCTTTCTCTCGACTCCAAGGAAGAAAAGAAAGAAATGGATACTACTCGTGACGTATATGAAGCATCATATAATCTTTCATCTTCCATCCTCGTCAACTTCTAGCTTAGATGCCCTCACTGTGCAGCTATAAAAAAAAATGCTCCTAGTCTTAGTTTCTTCATTGCTAACTATATCTGAGCGACAAGATTTTCAAATCACGATCCTCCAATGAGCTCAAAAGTGCAAAAGAGAACCAAGCTCGCATCCATTTCTTGCTATTCCGACAACACTTTATTGAAAAAGTCTCAACCACGAAGTGGGATTTTATGTTCTTAAAGACTTGGGAATTGTTGGGTTCAAATTGCATAAACGATGCTACGATTGGTAAAGAGAATATTGAAGTGCCAATTTCTTTTTGGACCTGGGAAATTCCCAACGAGATTAAAACTGAAAAGACAAGTCCCAATACATTTTGGTATCTAAAAAAGTTGAAAAGGAATATAAGCATAAGGAACGAAACTCCCTATAAGAGTCAATATTTTTTTTTTGCAAAATGAAGAAGAAGAAGAAGAAGAAGAAGAAGAAGAAGAAGAAGAGAAGATTCCTAGTAAATGGATGCAATAATAATAAGAGAAAAAAGAGTGGATTTGCGTTATTAAAAGCCGGGTTTTGGATTTGTTATATTATATTTCTAAAATTAAGCTGTCAAGGGAGAAAAACGAGTTGTATTTTTCTACGTTTCAGCACTCTCCTTCTCGTGAAGGCTAATAAAACGATTGGAGTATGTAGCGTGCGAAATTCGTAAACAAACGTTAGAAAAATCGAATTCGAGATCTTTTATATCTTAATGACCTTATCCTCGGAGCACAAGGCAAAAATGTCCCTTTCTTGCCTCACAAGATTGCGCACCTTCTCTCTTGCCGCGTAACTTCAAGGCACAATCTTTCTCCAGGTCCTTGTCCGGCAAGCGAATCCACATCTCTCCTCTTGCAACAAACGAAAGTCAACAATAACCACTGTCTGAAAACACTATCCTCAGTACATCTTGCATCAGCAGACGACCCTCTTTTCTGCTGTATGTATGCTTCTTCACTCGTTCAGATTAAGGAACATCTTGCATGTCGAAGGTCCATTCGAAGAGAGAGAGCTCCATTTTTGTTCTTTTCGGAAATTAACAAAGAAAGGCCCGATTGATGAATAATCAAAGCATCTTTGCCTTGAACTTGCAACCCCAGCAATTCCACAAATCGCTAGAAGAGACGTATTTGGCTAACCAAGGTCTCCCTGTCAACTCAGCTATTCGGCCTAACAAGTAACAAGTTGTCTCCCCTCGTGTGATAACTTCTCAGTCGAGTGAGAGTTTGCTGTAGGGTTCGTGCGTCGAACTCCAGTATTACTCTCCCAAATCCCATGTCCCGGGCCATTTTTAAACCAATGTAAGTTGCCCTCTAGTTTTAACATTTAGGACTTTTCCAATACGTGACTTTTGTAACTTGATTTTTATCTAATAGACTGCCCTAAGAGGAAGGATTCGATCCATCATGATTCAATTCCTTGGGTGTCGAGAGATCTCTACCATAAAACAAAAAGCCTCAAAGACCTTATTCTGCATGGCATTTTGTCAGGATGACCCCCTTCGTGAGGGGGCTCCCCTTCTTCCAAAACTACGAAAAAGTTGCCTCGCTCCTCTAGGTATTATCTATCTACCAACCTGAAATCAAAATTTAAAACTAACATGGTTATGTCATAATTTTTCAAGTCTCAAAATATTAGTTTTGTTTTCAGTAATTGAAAGAAAACAAAAGGTAAGAAGTTGCTCCAAACGACCCTCAATTCAAAGCTTCCTCACCCTGGCAATAATTGAAACTAGTATGTTATCCGTGCTTTGTGGCGGTATAAATATTTATCATGAAAATCGTATTATTATTTTATTTAATTTGAGTATGAATTAACCAAAGACAAAATAATAAGATTGTTTTTTTTTTCGTTTGATAATTAAAAAATAAAGTAAGTAGACCATAATGATCTCATTTGAAATTTAGTTGAGCTACTGCAGGGAAATAATTAGGAACGGATGAAGTGTTTTTCTTTTGGGATATGACTTATAATGAACAAAAGAATGACATTGTTACCTCGTAATTCGATAATTATATAATTTTTAATAATCTAAGTATACCGTCATAAATTCTAAATATATCTTAACGATTTCATTAAAAAAAAGTAAGATTAATTGACTAACAAATTATTGAGAAACGAAATGTACAACTTTCAAATATGATATAGAGCAAAGATAAAAATTGACATTATCCATTCATTATTTAGCTGGAAATTAATTTTTTCAAAATTTGACATTACTCATTCCCAAAACCCTCCTTTAAATTAATTTATTCTTCTAAGAAGATGTAATTTTGCTACAATCAACCAAATATATCTTTTTTTACAGACATTCGTCGTCTTTCCCCTCGCCACTCGCGTTATTTTGCAGGCGAGAACGAAAAGCAAAAGCCACCCCAAATGTCAGAACCATCTTGTAAGGAATGTTCATCACTCTTTCTTCTGCTAAGCATTATTTGAGTATTGCAGTATTTTCCTAGTAGAAATGGGTAAATAATAAGTATCAAGCAAAAGAATGGAAGGCATTGAGATTTTTTAATTTTTGAACAAGAGATACGGCTACTTCCTATCACGCAGCCTGTTAAATTCCTGGCACACACTACCGAATTCACTCCCATAAATTTCCATAGTCCAGGCCAGTAAATCTAAATCAAATGCAGGAGGACAAAACCCTAGCCGCTGCCTGGGCGCCAAGAATAAGATTGTTCAGTCCCATTATTAATGGCCATTGAATCCAACAGCTCTCCGCCTCACTGCGCCCACATCCGCGACGACAGTATCTCATGTTGAGGAAGCAATACCTGCTTTAAATGCTTCTTAGGTATCATCGCAGGCAATTTCAAAATGGGAACCAAGCCCTCAAGTCAACTTGCTAGCTTCCTAAGTTGCGTGATTCCACTTGCGAAGTCTTAGCTGATTCAACCCGATTCTTGAGCCGGGAAGATTCAGTAAATATTTGCTTTTTTTCTTTTGTGCAGGTTAATATATTATATAGTCTCCATGTCGAGCAGTAACAAGAGAACGAAAGAGAGAAGAGAAAAAGAATATGGTGTGCAGACGTCACGCCAAAAAGCACTGCGAGGGTGGGAGAAAGGAAATCGAGTTGTCACTTCCTCACTTTGATGGTCAAGAAAAATTCTGACGCCACTTGCTGCTGCAAGAGTCCCAGTTTCAGTTCTTTAATAATCTTAAAACAAAGAGGAAGGATTCGGAAGATGGGAAAATACGCAAGACGGAAGAAAAGAAGGAAGTACAACAATCAATCAATATAGCAACAGTACAGTACAGATTAGTCACGCGACCGACGAAGCCAACCAACATCAGTCCTCAAGGAACTCCCAAAACCAGATCAAAATTAATAGCACCAGACGGATCAAGAACCAAAAAAGGACAAAGAAGAAGAAGAAGAAGAAGAAGAAGAAGAAGAAGAGGAATTAAAAGATCTTGTTTTTTGTTAGTTAACTAAGATTTAATTATTAGGGACGATCTTGGCGATCTTGGTCTCTGGGAGAGTGTAGGGGGAAGAGGGGCAGCAGCTCGGGCTCGGCTTTTCTCGGGGTGCTCGGGTGCAAGTAAAACCCTTTCTCTGCAATCGCTCTCTCCTCAGCTTCTTCTTCTTCACGGGGCGACGGCAATGTCGGAGTCGTCGGCGTTCTCGGGCTCGCCCTCCCGAACAGATCCAGCGGCGACACCGGCGACACCATCACCGCCTCGCCGCCGCCGAACCCCACCAGCCCGCCTCTTTTCCCGTACTGTCTCAGCCACGTAGGGGAGAGCGAGGAAGAAGGAGGAGGTGGTGGAGAGGTGAGGGCGTGCTTGTCCGCGTAGAACCCGACGTTCTTGTGGTTGAGCTGGATCATGTCGAGCTTCCTCTGCCTCCGCTCGTGGAGCTTGAAGGCGGGCCGCCGGAGCCCCACGTCCGAGACAGAGGTGGCGGCCGCGGCCGGTGGGGGTCTGGGGGTGAGCCTTGAAGGGAGGGTGAGAGGGAGCTTGTGGGCGGAGGGGTCTTCGGGAGCGCCAGTCAGCTTCTGGACTATGGCCCGGAAGTTTGATGGGTCGGCCTGGACGAAGGTCGTGTGGGGCGATGCCGGGTCGGATCCGTAGCCCTGCATGTTGATGTTCGAAGCCATGGGGACGGGGAGAGAGAGAGAGAGAGAGAGAGAGAGAGAGAGAGAGAGGGAATGGGAGGCCAAGGTCCTCTTTCTTGCGTTGAACTGTTGAGGTTTTTTATTCTTGGGTAGAGAGAGAGAGAGAGAGAGAGAAAGAGAGAATTTCACACACTTGACAATAAGCCGAAGAGGTTTTTAAAAAGAGCTAGGTCTAAAAAGGGAGGTTTAAGGTATAAATAATTTGGCTACTATGTCGTGTTTGTGTTTGTGTTTGGGCTAAGGAATTATTTGCATGTGTAGATTTGGAGACACCATTAAAAAAAAAATTGGAGCTGATCTTGAGCTTGAAGCTTTTTCGTGCCAACCCTTTTTAGCTTTTGTCCCATGATTGTTTAGTTAGCCTATCAACACGACACTCATCTCTCTCACCTTTCGTGATAGATGATAGGAAGGGGGCTCGATTTTCTATTATTTATCTGTTAACTAAACCAAGCTTTTTTGGGATTAAATCTTTGTAGCTTGGGGATGGCCCCCCACTGCTTAGATAGAAGGATAATGGGAAGGACAGGAAATTAATGATGATGAATAATGTAATCTGAAAAATTAAATGACAAGAAAAACAGGGGAATAGGTGAAAGGACAGAGAGAACATCGGGCCAACAATGACAATTTCTTTGATAACACCATACTTCGTTCCGACTATGATCATAATAATCTTTATTTACCTTGCAAGAAACACTACGTAAATATTGCATTCCAATATAAATGTTGGCAAGTATACCACTTTATTTTTGTTTTATGGAACAGAGCTTTTGCAGGCAGCGGAATTGAATGTTTGAATTTGAAAAACAGAAAAGGGGTGTGATAAATGAAGGGACGAGCAAGCAATGAATGAAGGACGAGGGAGTTGCCGGGCCGGCGGGGCATCGAAATTGAAACGGAACCTGCAAGAAAACATTGGACAACATACAATGTGATTTCTTCTCGCAATTAAAACATAAAAACATTGAAAAACATGGGTTTTTTTGTTTTGTTTTTGCATTTAGAATGCTTGTATAATCGAATATAAAGCATAGTACGACGTGATTTTGTCATTTATGTCACTTCATTGTAATTTTAAAGCATAGCTATATTCTTGGTTTTCTTTTTTAGCGCTTTGTGTGCGACTCGTGTGGGAAAAGGGAAGTAATGCGGTTGCAGAGTTTCTCTGGCCGGTCAGACAGAGGGTCAGGCTGTGTGGAGGTGGCTTTTACCTTGCGATTCCGTGTCCGCCTCCACCTTTCTTCTGTACATGTGTTTGTAGTTGTCTCTCGCTTTTATTTCAGTCCCTGCACCTCTTCCAATTTCACATTTAGTCTTCAAAGACTGATCTGCTTCTTTCTAATGCATCCATTTCAAAAGTGTTCTTTGGTGCCCTAGGAGTGTACTGAGAAAGCATTACACCTGGATATCCTTATCGCCATGCAATCGATGACTGACTGGTCAATCGGAGCTATTTGCATCGGAGATGACACGTGACACTAATGTCGTGACAATCAAATCAGAATAAATAAATGTCAAGATTTTATGCGAAAGAATTCATTCTATAAATGATGGATAAAATCTTTATTATCACATGATATCTCCATTGTCATTTCAACAAAACTCGCGAATATACGCAAATGATGATAACGGATATCAAAATAAGCCGCGTTCATATGGATGCATCACTAGGATGATCGAGACGTAAACGGAGGATAGAGAAGTTCCGTCCATGGATTCTTTCCGCATGGAAATTGAGGTTGGAATACGGGGCGAGATCTTTGCGCATGTGCCTTTCTCCCCTAATTGTTTGCGTGCGGGATTGCACTTTGACTCGAGGGAGAAAGGTGTCTGAAGACTACTTTGAGATCTTTCTTTTGGCACAGTCCGTTTACAGTTTCTTTTCTTCACTCTTCCTTTCTTTTTCGTGGGATTGCTTTGCTTGGGATGTTTCCGTTTCCATTAGCCCTGCGTCAAGCTTGTGGACTCTCTCTCTCTCTCTTGCAGGTTTCTTCCATATTTTCTGTGTCACTGCTGGTTGTTTTCTTCCTCACGGACATGCTGAAGAGGGTCAAGCAAAAGGAATTTAATGGTGATGGACCATGCGTGACGCTATCCAATCATGGAGTGCGCAAAGCCACTTTGCTTGCATCCATTAACTTGAAAACAACAGCTTCTCGTGTCTTTTACTCGAGAACATGATGGGTCAAAATCCTCGGGGGGGCATCGCGGGGATCATCCGAAGGGAAATGCAGACAAAAGAGAGATCATTAAAGTCTTGTTTTTCTGCACATTAAGTCAATGCGGCGATCATGGTCTCTCGCCTTTCATTATTGCTCTCCTTTCCTCCGGTCAAATTCAGCGTCATTTCCACCACAGTGAGCCTTACACGGCAATCCCAAAAAAAAGAAAAAAAAATCGTCTTCTTGAAGCTCTACTTAGAATGTTATGTGAATTTATGAACGTGTTAATGAAAATTTGCGCCTCCAATGGTCATTTTCAATCGAGGGGTGTGTTCACTTTGACTTGTTCCAAGCATCTTTTTGTCATTTTCTGTCAAAATAAGAATATTTGGTCCCATGACTTTTTATATGTAGACATTAATAATCATATGTCACGAAAGATTGGATTAAGACAACTTATTTAATTGAATGGTGTGTCGTGGCTGCAAAAGAAGGAAATTTTCTTGAGCTCATAAACTTGCAGTGACATGCAAGTCTGTTTGTGCTGATAACTTTGAAACGTTATTCGATGATGAGCACATGATTGAGGCCATGTGATGGCAACTTTGCGAGAGCAATTGGGGGTAAGTTTGTCCCTCTTACTTTATTGAAATGTCTATTGGATTGGCCATTCCTCTGACTCTTCATACATGAAACACTAGGAGGAAATATCAATTTCTCGTTTCCTAATACTAATCAAGCTCAGTGTCGCACACCCCTACTGAGATCGCCTCTTCAATAAAGTTTGAGTTGAGTCATCAACGCAGATTTAAGAGATTCGAAAAGAATTAATTCTCTTCTATTAGACTTTAGAAAATTACGACGAGCAAGAACCGAATCGTTGAAATTTCATAATTTTTCAAGACACAGAATCAAATTGTCTTCAACTATTATCCGGGATAATTAAGAGACAACATTACGCACGACTCAATTGCTTAAGAACCTAACTGCCCTCTAAATCTGAAGAATTTATTTGATTTCTTTTCTTTCTTTTTTTTCAATTATGCCTCCAATGAGATTTTTGAGATTACTGATAGTACATTTCGCATAAAAGCTATGAAGATATGATGACTATGCAAACAAAAATAAGTTCAACGTCATACTGACCAACCTAATTTTCCAAGCACCAAAGCCATCGGATTAATTAATGGCTAACAAAATTCATGACACTATAATTAATCACTAAGTTTGCCCGCACTTGGAAGAAAACTTACTTTAATATATTTGATTTATTGTTTCCATACTCTCTCTCTCTCTCTCTCGCAGGACAAGTACCAAGAATGATCAAGGTACTTGCCAAACATTCCAAGAGAGAGGCACGTCAAATATTAAAAACGAGAACCGTTGCTCAATGATGAACCAAACATTACGGAACCAAAAGCGACCCAATCAAAGAACATTTCAGGCATTAATCTACACGACCCTCGTTGTAACGCACCGATCCCACGACACCATCGAGAGCCATTGCTGCGTAGCTGAATCCCATGGTTCTCTCCAAGAGTCAAAAGCGTGCACAAGAACGTGTTCACCAACTATGATTCCGTGAAAACAAGGAGAAAGATGCTAAAGGAACCACTCGATCGCGAGTGGTATGTGGAGGACAACATGATTGCGGATTGGACCTGTGCTTAGTGATGAGAATAGAACAACTTTGGAGTGGGGGTTTAACTAACAAAGAGGTCTCATTAGTGCACTAATCTTTGATTAGAAAACTAGGCTAAGTGTTGTTAAGCCCAATACATTATGTATAACTCGATGCATCTCGAATTTCACCACGTTCTTTTAATTTGTGGGTGACTTTTGCTACGAGACAATGGAAAGATGCTCAATAGAATTTTGTACAAAAGAGAGCTTGATTCCCGAGTGGACTTATGCCTATAAAGTGATGATTTGCCTTTAAGATAAGGCAAAAAGAGAGAGAGCAAAAGAACTATTGCGATATACTTAATCCTTTTTTTTCTTTTCCTCTTTAGAAAAGTGGGATGAAAAGTAATGATTTCTTAGGAAATGCTCAGAGGGAATTGGCACTTGCTTAGGATTCCGTGACGAGCATCGTCGCGTCGCCTTCGGCGGCAATTCTCTTTTTCCTACTCCCTATAATGCTTTACTTTTCCTTTTATAATCTAGAAATACCGACAACGACACTATCATGAAATGTTTTACTAGTCTCGTGAATCGATTAAACTCAGGCCTTTGGCATGTGCCAATGGCTTAACTAAGAACAATTTACCTGTATTGATGAGATTCAAACGAGCAACATTTAGCTTTTATCTTGAAAAATGCATTGATTTTCTTTTCTAATTTTGTTTTTCTATGTCGCTACAGCGCAATAGTGAAATTTTATTTTTCAAAACTTTCTTTTTGGCCTATGTATGGAAGATACCCTAGACTCTTGAGGACTTCAATAACCCTTGCTCCGGATGATAGTTTCATAATTCTACACACGCTAGGTGGAGCATACAAGCCATGCTCTTGTCTTGGACTGCCCTTTGATAAAACATGCAAATATGATGATCCCAATCCACACTTTCAACGAGGGAAAGGAATGGGATTTTTTGTAGTACCTAAGTTTTTTTTTTTTTTATAACGCAAGCCATCTTATTAGTATTAATTTAAATATTCAGTTAAATTCTACAGAATGTAACTACACATATCAACAGTGACAAGTGACTTGTTTGAAAAGAAAACCACATTATTGTGCACCAAAGATTAATCTGATGATGTTTATTACTCCTTCAGGTTAATGCGATAGAGACTGCGTGATAGGAGGCTACAGGGAACTTAATCAACAATCTCTAACATTTTTCACAATTCATATGTTTTGGTGATTGAAAAGTTATGTAGTTTCTTTAGTTACGATGTTTTATAATAGAGATGAAGGAACTACTACTAGTAGTCTTTCATACTTCTCAATTCGTTTAATCTTATTCTTGATTTTTTTTTTCATGGGCCGAATGGGTCTTTGAGCTGCAATTTTTTTTTTGTTTAAGACTGACGTGGAAGACTGCGCGAGCGCCACATCATCGCATTGACATCTATGTCAGCGCCACATCCTCCGGTGTTCGAAAAAGAGACTTTGGAAACTGAGTAGCCATTATTTAGAATTGTGCACAGGGAGGTCCCATTCAAGGCCAAGAGTGCGTTACTTTCTTCCTTGCCAAAAAAAAATGACTCAGATGAATAGCAAATGCAAAAGCTTTGTTTAATTTAAGTAATTTCTTTATTCTCTGTCTCTGTCTCTCTCTCTTCTGTGACTTTGAAGTACAAAATTTGGAAGAGGTGGTGAAATTGGAACCAAGATCTAATGGTCAAAGATAAGGACAGTTGGCCTCAAAGTAAGCTAACATGTACAGATGAGACCTTCTATGAATGAAAGATGAAGAGGAGACAGCCGCATGCATTGCCTTTGCCTGAAACTTACCGCGACCGGCTTGCAAAAGAAAGGATTCACAGGCTTTGTTTAGGCCCTGCTGAATTGTTGACCCCTAAACCTCAAAGCCTAGTCAAAATTGGTCGTGGTCGGGTCGGAGAAATCCCCACGGAATGTTAACAATCTCGTATCCCGCCTTAATCGCAATTCATTAATAATTTGTATTAGATGGTTTGTGTGTCATTGATTTGATATACTAAGATTTTGATCGATTCATATACAATTTGGAACAATTTTCTTTGTCATGCGCAAAATCGATATTGCATAATTAAAAGAAGAAAGAAATGGATCTTCCAACGATTAAGCACATCATAACAAGTCTTGATCGTTGCAAATTGTAAAGAAAAAGCCCTAATAATGCATAAGTGTGATGCTAATTATTCCCTCAAATGATAACTTCATGGCTTTCTGGTCCCTAAACCTCATTTTCAGCATGTCTTAGAATGAGTTTGATTCAGCATTCTCAAAGAGCTTTTGACCTCTAAAATCCATTGAGGAAATGTTGAGGTGTTTGACAAGCCTTCGCAAGGAGCTTTTGGGGAAATTTTGACATTGAGATTGCTGAAAGCCCATTGTTAAAGAGACTAGCATCGAGCTTTCAGCATTTGCATTTCTCCAAAGCTCATTTACAAAGCTGAACCAAATTCATCCTTAGACCAAGTCTTCCACGAAGAAAGATATGAATATTTACAAAGGTCATAGTTCATATTATTAGAGGAGAGGAAACAAGTGAGCCCTTTGACTAGTAAGAGATCAGGAAAAGAGAAGGATAAACACAATGCACTTGGAGACAACTTCACTCATTAGAGAGAGAGATCAGCCAAGTCAAATGTCCTAGAAACAGCCTTGCCCCAAGAATCCACCTTCTTCTTCCTCAGACCTTCATCCCACTCGGGGCGAAACACCGTCACGTTCTCGGCCCTTTCTCCAAAGTTGAATATGTCATTCTGTGTCCATATTCCGACTGCCAATCCGGCGGCATAAGCTGCTCCAAGTGCCGTTGTCTCTATGTCCGCAGGTCTCACCACTGGGTTTCCCAGCAGGTCCGCCTTCATAAAAACAATTTTAGAGTGATCAGTATTTTTTAAAATAGCAACGAAAAATTCTAAAGTGATCAGGAAATTAACAATGTTTTCTTCTTCGCTAAGGATTCTCGCCTAAAGTATTGTGTCAAGCAACTGTAGCTTCCCATTATATATTAGCATATCATAACATCAATGTAGGTGGATTGTAGACTGCAGACGTCATACTGTAAAATACACCAGCCAAAATGATTAAAGTATTGATCCTACACCTCACTAGTAATCGGTTGACGTAAATCAGAAGTCACCTTGTGCAGGGGAAGCTCCAAAACTTTCTTAATGTAGTTTCTGTTTGAATAACACATAAAGCATGGGATTGGGTATTATATCTCGACAAAGAATAATTTAGATGTTTCTGACTTGATTCAGCACCAAATGAAGACATATATAAGCACAGTAAGATATATTTCTTCCTGTATATGACTGGTTTTCACAAGGACCTTAGAGGGGAAAAAGAAACATGTGCACTTGGTTGTCTCCACAGAAAGATGCATTCTCAGTCAGACAAGAGAAGGCAATACCAAGAGTGGGTAAGAAAATATCACTACTCAAGGATTGCGAGCATACTGTACGCAGAAATATGTAGCGTACTATGAGGTCATTATAGTATAAGAATGAACCTTAACATCATTCAATAGTGATATTACTACAAAAAGTAATAAAAACCGAGGATGAGAGAAGCTTGTACCTGAATTTGCATCAAAAGGTTGTTAACAGTTGCACCCCCATCCACTCTCAGCAAAAACTCCCCCTTCTCATTCTTAACCTCGCCCTTTTCTCCAGCATCTTTGTGCATTGAATCCAGCACATCTCTCACTTGAAAGCACATGCTCTCCAGCACGGCTCGAGCAATATGAGACTTGTTTGTAAACCTCGTGATTCCGATACAAACTCCACGTGCATCCTCGCGCCACCACGGAGCAAATAGGCCATTAAAAGCAGGCACAAAGTAGACGCCGCCGGTGGATTCAACTTTCGATGCCAAATCCTCGATCTCACTCGCACTACTAATTATACCAAGGCTGTCTCTGAGCCACTGAACGGCAGCTCCGGCAATAGCAATTGAACCCTCCAAGGCGTAGTTTGTCTGAGCATCTGGCCCAAGCTTAAATGCCAGAGTACTTAACAGTCCGTGTTTTGATTGAATCACCTCCTCACCCGTGTTTAGAAGTATGAAAGCACCGGTTCCGTAAGTGCTTTTGGCCTCACCTTTCCGACAGGCTTGTCCAAGCATTGCAGCATGTTGGTCTCCGAGACATCCTGAGATAGGAACTCCAGGAATTGGCCACCCTTTGGCAATTTCTCCTATTACCTCAGAATTGCTTATGATTTTAGGAAGACTTTCAGCAGGAATTCCCAATGTATCCAGCGTAGGCTGATCCCAGTCTAGTGTTTTAAGATTCATGAGCATTGTTCTCGATGCGTTTGAGACATCAGTGACGTGTAAGCCACCCCCATCTATGCCTCCAGTTAGATTCCATATTAACCAAGTGTCCACAGTTCCAAACAAAGCATCACCTTTCTGCAATGCCTCTTTAACAGCATCAACATTTTCCTTCAACCACAGCAGCTTCACTGCACTGAAGTATGTGCTTATTGGTAGACCACAAGTCTCCACAAAATGGGTTCTTCCTCCTGGTAATTCTTGCTCCAGTTTCCTGTCATTAATTTACACTTCATGCCAAATCCCAGATTTTCGACTAATCCAACATCACATGAATGTTATTGATCACCATTCAAAAGGTAAATCAGACTATGAAGTAATTTCAATGAGCTCTACAATCAAAAAGACAGGTTTGTGACATTACAACACAATGAAAATCATCTCATCCTAAATAGAACAGAATACAGGAAAATTCCAATAGAAAAAAACAGAGTCACTGGTAATGCCAAAACGGCCCACGTAAAAAGCCTCAAACTCCAAATTTTGAAACATGTTAACATCAAGATCAAAAGTAACCTAACCTGCAGATGGAGCTGGTACGAGCATCCATCCAAACAATGGCATTATAGAGAGGACAACCAGTGGATTTACTCCAAACAAGAGTGGTCTCTCTCTGATTGGTCAATCCGATGGCCTTCAATCCTCCGTCCACGTTGTAGCCATTGGCTGTTGCCTTGTCGATCGCTTTGGCTAAACACACTTTGACACTTTCCAGTATCTCCATCGGATCATGCTCCACCCATCTACCAACAGAAAAGCGTTCAAACAAACACTTCCCCAATATAAAAAACACCTTGTACAAGAAATCATTGGTTTACTATTAAACTGAACGGTAAAAAGACCGTCTTTTTTCTTTATTCTTGTCGCGTGTACATTCCAGAAACGGTGAGATCAAGCAATTTCGTACTACGCGATCGAAAAACTCGCACATGGACAAGCCCAGAAATCAAAAGTGCCAAAAGCAATAAAAAAACAAGTTCATGTGAACAAGCACCGAGGTTTTATTCAATGAAAAAAAGAACACTGCTCTATCATTCAACTCAACATGATCAAAGAGCAATTTTTTATGGGATGACAGAGATTACCCGGCTTGTGGGTAGAACTGAGTGAACTCAACCTGGTGAGATGCGATCGCACGAGCGCTGCGATCGTAGATGATGAACCTCGTACTGGTGGTCCCCTGGTCGATGGAACCGATGTACACCTCCTCGTCCGACATGTTCTCTGTTGTCTCTCGTTCTCCTTCCTCCCTGAATCACTGCGTTCGAGCGTGTTGATCGCGGAGAGGACGAAACAGAGCAGAAGGCAGAGTATGAGTGAGAGAGCGGAGATGTGGACTCGCGAGTGTATTTGTGCCGTGTGCGGTTGTTTCCAAGAGGAAGAGTCACGGGAAAATGGGTAACATCACGAAAAGAAATTGGAGGAATGGCAACGTTGAAATCGAAAGCGTTTTATCCAGAAATTAATGTCGTCGGCTTGGTTCAACCATTCGGCTGGCCAACCGTAAGGAACCACATTTATTGTTTTGTTTTCGTGAAGATGACGACGTTATATTATATGGTTGTTCACTGACAAAGTATTCGGAGACCAAGCATGATTTGGGTATTATATTCCGGATGAAAAGTCTTGAATTGGATTTCGTTCTTCCCTTTTCGAAACTCAATTCCAATTGCCAGACATTGGCTGACTAAAATTTTATTTTTCCCTTTTTGGAAGGAAGAAATATGAGGGAGATATTACAGATTTGCTTATTCTTAAACCCCATGTCAAATGTTTGACTGGGGATAGTAAAATTACTTCACTGTGGCATGACAACTGGCATGTTGCCAATTCATGCGAAAGTCTCCTCTGTTGTTAAGGCTGATTCTTGGTTTTGGCATCTGCTTTCAGGCTGCTTCATGTTGTGGTTTAGGGCCACGTTCTTCATCCGCAGATTGTGTTCCCAGGGCTCCTCTTCATCTGCAGATTGTGTGACCTCTTTACCATGTGGTGGTTTAGGGCCATGTTCTTCATCACTTATGACATGGTTCGAACTTGTGACCTCATGAAAGATAGTGTGGCATCTTTACCATTGAATTACCACGCTCCTTGGTAATTTAACACAGTAATGATCTACTTTATTTTCTACACAAAGTGGAAAGTAGAACTTTAGTCAACATGTACCTCTTTTGTGTGTGTGTGTAACATCCATGGTTACGGTGGAGCACCATCTTCTACTTTGCTCTCTAGGATGTTCAATGCTCTCTTTGCAAACAATTTCCCTTTCTAAATTTCTGAGTTGGTCATGCTTCTAAATGTTGTCATTCATAGACGTGCTAACAAGAACTATGGTGGCTTCATTGGGAAAATTTTCAAGAGCTCCCCACATAGAAATTGCATCGCTTTTTTGTTCACCGGTCATGTGACATGCAATGTCAAGAAAAATTTCTTCCTGCTCATATTCCAACATGTTATAACTTAACCTCAATTTATTGTAAACTTCTTTGTGAGGCATTTTGTTCAACTTGGGTAATACATCATCCCATGCTTCTTCTTTCTCGCATTAAAGGGAGGATCCGATAACCACAAGAGCCGGTGGAAGTCTTCTGGTGATTTTCACAATTTCTTATGTTACTTGATCATATTCACATGGAGGAGCATCGCTCTCAAATGCATATTTGCTGAAAGGTCGAATAGCATAAGAATTATGTGTTCCCTTGATTTTCGTAGAAGTCAAACACTTTAGGATGAATTGAGGCATTATTCTTGTTAATTTTCAAAAAATTGATGCCCTAGTTGTCACAATAATTTTACTTCCCTGATAAAACCAATTGCACTTTTCTGCTAGCTTCACAAGTTGGTCCCTTTTATCCAAATTCTCAAGAAATTAGGATTTTCTTGTGGCGACATCTTCCTCTATGTTGATCCTAGAGTTGGCATCATGAATCTTTATGGACTTAGACTTGAGGATGTTAAACAATAATCCATTTTGCAATTTACAATTTTAACCTGCTATGACAATTTTTAAATGTCTAACAGGAAGCTGCAACCGTGGAACTAAGAATTGATTTAGTTGAAAATAACTTTGGCAAGAGTTATTTTGCTAATTTCGCCCATTCCATGTATTACGGCAAACTGTACATCGAGTAAGTCTTTGCCTAACAAATTCATCCCATTTGCACATGAATGATCGATTCCAACCAAATGATCAGGCACTGTTCGAACTCCTCTCCCCAGTTTCCTTGTAACCTCATTGGTAATTAGTTGTGATGGTGCAACAATTCTAACCCTGACGATTGGGCAAATGTCGCATGAGATATATTGAAGGGCGGACCAAGGTACTTGATGTTCCACGAGTTCAGTAGGGGAATTATTTGAAAGATCCAATTCCAGTGCCCTCACCACATCGTGAATTTGGAGCTTGACTGTCATCGGCTAATTTGGGCAAGTTTGATAGATCTGGAATCGTCTCTAGTGGTGCAAACGAAAACTCTATGGTGGTCAAATTTCTGGAAGTTCCGGCAATCGCTGATTGACGCTTAAAGCAAGTGTGCAAACATGAAGTTTGAATTTTGGAAAGCCGATTGATGGAATTTGGCACTGTGCAGATTTTTGTCCTGACTAATTTAAGGATTCTCAAAGACAAGAGTGCCGCAATTTAGACTTTCTCCATCTGAAATCAATTTAACTCTTCACGCTTCTCCAATGTCCCTATCGCCTCATGTAGCCTTTGATCTTTTCCAGGACAACTAGATTGCTTGGAGAGAAGTTTGTTGCTTGGGAACTCTGACAAGCAATGATGACAAGAAAGCCATCTTAGCTCAAAGTCTCCATCGAAAGTTTCCTCCATCTTAACTCAAGGAACCTTAGGTTTTCTAGCTTCGAGAATCCTTCGGGTGTGAAATTGCAGGGTTTAAAAAGTCCATCAGAGTTTGAGCGCTGCTATTTCTTCTGTTCGCTGGTAATAGAATTTGATGATCAACGAGCACGAGCTTTGACGAGCAAAAGATAGTGCAAGATGAACTCTTAACACATGACATATGCATTCTGGTTTTAGTTCAAAAGTTGGAGTCTAGATTTCGTCCTTACCCTCTTTTTGCGTATGACGTCCGTCCGTGGCCAACTTTGGACACCACTGCCTGCTACACTTGCCAGGAAATCATAAGGCAGATGCTCCCTCGATAAATGATTCCTCTTCAAAGGTCTCTGAGTTGATCGTGCATCCATAGTCTCTCATGGTCCACGATCCTCATAAAAGACATGTCAATGAGGACATCAATTGGGTGAAATTGGAAAAAATTCACAGGACTTCCACGTGGTAATGGTTTTGATTTGTTTTTGTAGTAATTAGGTAGTTTTATTCTGTAGCCTATTGTTGTATGAAGTAGGATTGGGCGGGCTTAGGTTTGTGGCTGTCGAATTGGGCCATGCTCATGACTGGTACAAAGTAGAGTTTTTGGGCTTGGGAGGGATTTGGTCTACCCTTTCTCTTTGGTAGCGAAGAAGTCTATTGTATTACCCGGGTCCTGCTCATGGCTGCCTCTCTCCCACATCAGAAATACTCTCTACCTTAATTAGGACAAAAAAGAAAAGAAAAACTATCTCCATTATCCCGCTTACTCTAATATTCGTATAGACAATGAATAACAATTTATTCACGATTGAATTTTCGTTTGATTTTGCGGTTATTGGTCATGTATAAATTGTGATAGAGAAAATTTCAAATAAGAATTCGAAGTGGAGCCATTTTATCAAAAAAAGGTATGAATGGACCATGTCTCAAATAAAGGCCGAAGTAGCCAAATCATCTCAAATGAGGATATGAAGTGGCCAATCTTCTCAAATAAGGATATGAACTCGTCGGTCAGCCGGCAAGCATGTGACTATTCCGGCCACCAAGAAAGGGAATTTTAGTCAAAAAAAAAATTCTGAGTACATATATTTTAATTTTTCTTTTCTTTTTATCTCCTCTAGCCAAATTCGGGGGCCTCAAGTGAGGACAGCCCATGTTAGATCTGGCGAGAGACGCCAGCACTGCCAAAGAATGTGTGCCCGTCTGCAATTTCATCATCACTGAATTTACAACAGCAAAAGCTCCAATTCACCTATTCACAAGAGACGAGCTCCAATAGATTAACCCATCTCCCGCTTCCAGTAAAAGCTCACACAGAGCTCTCATGAAACCCGCCAAAAGAAAAAGAAAAATGCAACAGATTGACCCTTTCAAACGAGAACGAAGAAGAAGAGCTGAGAGGAAGAGGACACTCTCGCTGCCACAAACAATGGAGGAGAAGACGGGATCGCTGGCAGCATCAAGAAATAATCTCGCGTCATGACGAGGCGGTGACGAAGACAATGGTGACGATTTGGATTGACGAATGACCCTAAAGATGGATTACCGGAGGAATCGACGAACCCCAATTCGTCGCA
Organism: Metrosideros polymorpha var. glaberrima; assembly: GCA_001662345.2. NCBI lineage: Eukaryota > Viridiplantae > Streptophyta > Magnoliopsida > Myrtales > Myrtaceae > Metrosideros > Metrosideros polymorpha. The sequence continues at coordinate 25,841,740 of BCNH02000006.1, read as the reverse complement.
AGGAAGGTTCTTGTGCTTCTTTGACCCAATAGATTGATCAACGCCCGAGGCCAGCAAGGGCGTCCCTTCCCAAATCCGGTGAGGGCAACCCTCGCCCTCGCCTGAGGATGGCGACCTCCGCCAGCCATCGACGAGGCCCAACAATGTCTAGGGGAGGGAAAAAGAAAAAGTAAAGTAAAGTAAAAATTTTTTTAAAAATAATATACTAAAATTTTGTTTGACTAGAAAACCCATTCTCCGACAGCTAGAGTAGTCATATGCTCACCGGCCAACCAAAGGTCATTATTTAAAACGATTTAGCTACTTTATGCTCTTATCTAAGACAAGGTTTTAGGCCATTTTTTTAGAAAATGACTTCACTTCAGGTCTTTATTTGAAATTTTCCAATTGTAATATGATGTTTCTATTGATTATTCAATAAGAGTCTTAGTGATTATTTAAGGTTGGTTCCACTTTTGATTCAAGTTGCCAATTCATCGAGATACGTATATTGTATGCACGTTACAAGAAAAGAATTGGTATGCAACGCTTCTTTACATATGTTGAATTTTTAATGAGAGTCACAAGACTAACACATATGGTAGTTATATGTAAATGTAGATAAAACCGAGATTTCCCTATATAAGATTGACGTAACGAACAACTCCTAAGTCTGGAATTTTATGACTTGCATAGTATACGTTTGCTATCCCACTGATGGAGACAATGAAGCAAAATGGGTCCCCGGTTCATTAGATCTGAATCGCGGATTTGGGCGACATGAGCTGGGCCGGACTCTTTTTCTTTCTTCTCTTTCATTTACTTATTTACTTATTTGTTTATTTCTGCTCCCTTTTCTTTCTTTCTTTTCGCAAAAAGATGCATATTTCGCCTTATGGACAAAAATTCGGGCTTCAACAATAACTAGTGGTGAAAAGATCAAGTCTCATGACGTCTAACATACAAGAATTAAAAGAGGGCTAAAGTGAACCTACTTTTCAATCTTGGTACAAGGGCAAGAACATTATGTATACACAGCTTACAAATAGAGATGACGCGTGAACGAAGTTGTTCATAAAAGACAGTTCCCATTAAAAACATACCTATCTAAAACCATATGCTTAGTGAGCTGTTCAAATTCTGGACTTGTATCGTGAGGCAGCATCTTGCATCTAAAAACATTCAAACAGCATGTTTCCTTATTCACAACGGGCAAACTTTCCAAGGAGTCGCAACAACATAAACTAAACTCTGTCAGGTTCTGTAAGCTGGAAAGATCTGGTAGCTCTTTTAAGGACGAGCAGTAAGTAATCCATAATTCTTCCAGTGATTCTAATTGGTCGAGACCTTGAATCTCAATTAGCCGTGGGCACACCCTGTAGCTTTCTTAAGCTTGGTGAATGGGATAGTCTCTCAAGGAATCGACACTCACAAACAGCCAAAAAGAGAAGGTTCTCCAGCTGTCCAAGCACTCCCAGTGGAATTTCGGTTAAGCCCGACCTTTGTATGTCTCTATTACACAAATATTTGAAGGTGTGCAGGTTTGACCATCCATCTGTGGACTCAAGATCAAAAAATTTCAACCCCTCAATTTTGGGTGGAATACTCTCGAGAGATTGAAAGGTGGAGCTTGGTAATCCGAGACGCTTGAGTTTGGTAAGGGTATTTGTAAAGTCAGCAGGCAACGCGGTCATCTCTGCAAGATCCAATGTCAACCCTGACAAATTAGTTAACCTCCCAATACACTGCAAATCTTGAGCTTGGCATGCGTTTAGCGGTGCATTAGGCATATCTCTGATGAGATATAGTCAGATATTCTAAGTTGGTCAGGTGTGACAGATCCGGGATCCTCTGTAATGCCGAAGAGATAACGCACAAATTTACCAAAGTTGTAGGAAGCTCTGGCAGTAGTTGAAGCTCCTTATAACAATAGAAATGCAAACGCTTAAGTTGAGAAAGCCGACTAATACTTGGTGGCACTTTAGAAATACGAGTTCCATATAAGGATAGGTCTTTCAAGGATGATAGTGCCCCAATTTCCATTGGAATTTCTCCCTCCAAAAATATGCAATATGTAGCATTTAATTCTTCAAGCTTCTCCAACTTCCCTATTGCCTTAGGAAGCTTTCTTAATTTACAACTGTTCACGTCTAGCATCTCCAATCTCTTAAGCTCTCCGATCGAATTAGGCAGCTCCATAATGTTCGTGAAAGATATATTCAACTTTACTAGAGATTTCAGTTTCCCAATCGACTCTGGAAGTTCATTTACCGATGAATTACTTAAAGACAACACTCGAAGACCAGCCATCTCTCCTATTGAATTCGGAAGTTTAAGGAGTTCCAGATTTTCCATCCTTAGCGTCGATAGACGCTTTAGATTACCCAATGAGTCTAGCCATGATTGACGTACCATGCCTAGATTGAGCGTGGTTGGAGCTCCTTTAAGCACCCTCAAGCCAATACACCCCTTAATTTCCAAGTGCTTCAAATGCTGCAGCATAGTAATGGATGGGTCAATTTCGACCAGCCTATCACAATCCTTCACGACGAGTCTCTCCAAAGTCAAGCATGTAGAGAAGTTAGGCGTCTTGATCAACCTTCTACAACTCACGAGATGCAGAACTTTCAACCTACATTTTCCCAGTAAAATTACTCATTCAAGAATGTATAAAGATCATCAAATTCACTATGCGCAAAGAAAAAGAGTAAATGGAAATTGCTTGTATTACATGATATCATACCATGATTTGGCTCCATCCACCCCAATCATTTGTAATGTCGGATTCTGAAATTTTGAGGACAACTAATTTGCTTGGACAGAAGTTAGTAGCTTGAAACTCTGAAGGACAATTTTGCCAAGAGAGCCATTTTAGCTCCAAGAGGAGATTTTGGAAGTCCCCTACAAAGTGTCCTCCATCGAATTCAAGGAACCTTAACTTTACCAGCCTTGAAATGTCTTCGCATGCAATATTGCACACTTGAGATTGTCCCCCTAGTTTGAGTGCTTTTATTCTTTTCGTTCCCTTGTAAAATATATAATAGCTCAATTAGCCTATCTTTCGTGAACATAAGAAAAAGGCTAATTAAATTTAACACAATATCTTTTCTTTCTTCGTAAGAGGCCTGGGAAGGGGCGATCATTGTCGCTCCACCGGCCTATCAAAAGTCAAGAAATATCTCCCAACAAGATAGCCAATGCCCAAAACATAAACTGGCTAGAAGTTCGTTCAAAACATGACTCGAATTAGTAATCTCATGAAGATAGTGTGACCCTTTTATCACTAAACTACCATGCTCGGTGGCAATTCAACACAGTACAACCTATTCTATTTTCTACACGAAGGTAAAAGTAGAGCTTTAGTCAATACGTACCTCTTTTCTTTGTATAACATCCATAGCTACAGTGGAACTCCATATTCTACTATGCTCTCCAGGATGTTCGATGCTCTCCTTGCGAACGAGATCCTTCCCTAAATCTCTGAGTTGGTCATGCATCCAAATGTCGCCATCCATAAGTTTTATCAAAGACATATTAACAAGAACTTCGATGGCTTTGTTGGGAAAAAATTCACAAGCTATCCACATAGATATTGCATCGCTGCTTTGTTCACCGGCCATGTGGCATGCAATGTCAAGGAAAATTTCTTTTTGCTTGTATTCCAACATGTCATAACTTATCATCAATATATCTTGAACTTCTTTGGGAGGCATTTTCTTCAGCTTGGCTAACACTTCATCCCATACTTCTTCGCTTTCGCAGTAAAGTGAGGATCCGATGAACCCCACATTGATGTAGCTCTTATTGTTTAATAATGCATCCTTTCAAGCGAAATATCATAGACATTTCCTATAAACTTGGAAGACATGGCGAACATCTGTTTCTTTAACAACCTATGCGTACATAATCCTTTGTTTAACCTTTTTTTCACCAACTAATCAATTTGTTGATGACGGCCAAACAGATGATGAGTATAGGATAAAAATTGCAACAACAATGACACTAATCTCATGGAATGCTGCCGGTGATGTCCCGCCAAAGATTGAGTTTAATTGTTTATTTCAAAATGATATAAAATATTTTATGCCATGCGATATTACAACTCATAGAAGATTGCATAAAATGATATGTGAGTCATAACGCATTCTCCTAGAATCTGAACACGAGGAGTGTCTTCCAATAGAGTTTCTTGGTAGTGCTATCAGGCCTCATTTGTTTCTAACATCATAACAACGGTTGCGCTTAGTTACATCGGCTTTTCTTTTTTGTGGCATGGTCTTGGCACTTTTTAATATCCAAAAGAAAATAATAACAATATGAACTTGAGCAGGTCTTTAAAAGACTTAAGGATGACCAGGGAGAGTAGGGGTGGGAGACTTAGTAAGCTTCATCCGTATTCTCTCTCTCCCGGAAAGAAAAGCTTGAGAGGAAATTGAGGGTGTAAAGCAGGTACCGACACGTTAAAATAAAAAATGCATCGACATAACCCGCAATGTGAACGGACTTGGCACTTTTAAATATCCCAAAGAAAATAATAGCAATCACGCCAGAAGAAAGACTTTCGAGTCTTGGCGGGACAAGCATCCCAATTTCTCCTATTTCAAGAAAGGACCAAATCTATCACCCACCAACTCGGACCCGGATTTTCTGGGGAACATTTTCCACACGCCAAAGGTAATTTCTCGGGTCCACCATCAGCCAGTGGGAGCTTCTTGATAGCCACAAAGTGGAAAAAATGTAAGGTGAGTGCCTCTGCAAGTTTGACCGTGATCCCACGTTCCCAACCTACTCTTTCGAGCGTGTAATCGAGAAACTCTTTCGTGCAGAGTGGTCTTACCTTATTCTACGTGTGTATCTCTGTGTCTAGTAACATGGTCTGTTGAATTTACTAATGTAATTAAGTAAGGTATATTTCAAAAAATATATAATCTACTTATAATTATCTTTGTTGTTATTTTAATTTCTTATCAATTATTGTAGTTATAAATTAAGTAGATTTCCTTGAGTTTATCAGCATAATTTTTGTTAATTTCAGAATAACCTATTCTGTTATCATCCTTGTTGTAATACTTGATCTCCGTCTACGTACTTTGGTGCTTGCCTCACACTATCACATGATAGAGAGCCGAAAAAGCACAAAAACAAAACAAAACAATAAAATTGGTTCAACAAATAAGACATTTAGAACAAAAAGGAAAGTTGAGCTAGGTCTTTTGGTCGTGAAAGAAATAAAAAAGGTAACTTTAAACTCTTTCCATAACTTCCTCAATTTGGCAGAGGGTGATATTTAATAATATTCATGGAGTTTGTGAATGAGCTTTAAGGAAAAATTATACTCTAACCCAAACATGAATTTTGAGAAAGTTGTGGAAATTATCGAATTTTGTACAACAAATGAGGTGATGCATGATGTTTGAGAGACATAATAATAATTAGTTATGTAATTCTAGAATTGATAAGAAAAGACTTATGTACTGTCTTCCACTATTGGAATATGACACATGTAAAAGGTGGATAAGGAGAATCTTAAACAAAAAAGGAAAATACTTGTAGGTAAAAACTCTATATTTTTATAATTATCTATGTAAATGTGAATTCTGGGCATTACTGATGTTGGATTTTTTAGCCATAGCATCCAAATATAATTGCGCTTTGCATACTTTAATTTTTCTAAAGAATGATATAAAAAAAGTTGATTAGGAGGAATTTGGCTATTATAACGTCAATTCAACGTAAAAGCAAAATTTTTTGTTGTTGATAACCCAGTCATGTCCAGTTAAAATAAAGAGGCATAAAATGATATCTTTGTTATGATGCATTCTTCAATTTTTGTTATCTACATCCAGCTGTTCATGTCCATAATTAAGATAAGCTCTCTTTTGTTTTTTTTGCTAGAATTATTTTCTTTTATTATTGCTATTTCCATCTAGCTAAAATAAAGAGACGTCTTCTATTAGAAACAAAAATATAAAAATTAACATATTACATCCCCAGTTTTCTCTCATCTTACCTTAAGCATTCTCTAACTTTTATCTTCCCTCTTTTTCTTTGCTTCTCGAGACTTTATGAGACTTCAATTCGTATTTGGGAAGTCGAGCAATTATAGAAATAGACGGCATAAGTTGAAGCTACTTTATTAAAATAAAATTATTAATGTAAAGATTTTAGTTTTTGATATTAAAATTTCCCTTTTTCCCTTTTTTTTTCGATTGGAATTGCTTTATTATATGGTAAAGAGACAATTTCTAGGCAGAAGTTAAGAACACCTTATCCCAAAACTTTACCGGGTTATCGGGTCAACCCTCTTGGATGTTGTACGAGTTTTTCTTTTACCTCATAAGCAGAAGAAGGCTCACAAAAGAAGAACAAAGAAAGAACAACCACCAAGCATTTCACTATTGAGTCTATTGACAATAAATTTTAGCTCAACCAATCCGGCCAAGCTACACCGTCATCATTGTAATATAGTTCGTCTTTGGTTATTGTCTATACATGGATTGTGCTGTCATGTGCTCCATGTCACTATTCCACCTGTTCGCTGGTCTCGCTCTCATTAAGTTTTATCACCCAATATTTTACTCCTAAACCCCACATTGATGTCTCTCTTATTCACAAAAAATGTATCTTTTTAGACAAAATTACCTAGACATTTCCTAGAAACTTAGAAGACACGACGAACATCTGTCTTCTTTAAAAAACTATGCGTCCTTAGACCTTATAAGCAAGAGGAAAAATAAATAAATAATAATAATAATTAAAATTTTCAAAAATATTAAAATATTATTATTTTGGCTGGCCGGCCAGCCAAATAGAATGAATTAGTAAAAATGACTCAATTGACAAAACTCATTCTAGAGAAAAGAAGTAAAAAAAAAATTACTTCTTTTTTAGAGCTCAAAACTCATTCTGAAAGAGAAAATGAGTTCTAAAGTAAAAAAAAAGAAGTTGTTTTAACAAACGCGTTTCTACTTCAAAAGTGAAAAAAAATGCTCCAGAAATAAATTAGTGAAATTGCGTTAATAAACGCATTTTTGCTACAGAAGTGATTTTGGAGCAAAAATTTTACTCCATAATAGTTATCGTACACCCCCTAAGTTCCTCAAGAACACCTCAGAGTTCACATCCAAACTTATGATAGAAAGTAAAGCGTCGCTGTCTTGGCATCAGAACCAATGCTAGAGAGGTTACCGTTGGTGGCTATGAAAAGGACTCCATCGTTGGATGGATCAGAGACTGAAGGGCTTGTGATCTCCTCGACCGAAGGTGGCTCGTAAGTAGGGGTGAGCATGGTCCGGGTGGGCGGTTCCCGCCCTAGAACCGGAAACCGCCTACTAAGAACCGGTTTCGAAAAATTGAACCGGGAATCGCCCGTTGATTCCATGGACCCACCCGGGAATTGGACCACGGTCCGGTTCCCGGGTGGGTCTATTGAACCGATCCCTTGTACATCACATCTTGATCGCGAGCCAAGTTCATGTTATTATATGTTTAATATTTCTGTCATTTATTCTTTAAACCATGGTATAATGCTTTGTTATAATTATAGAACTTCAAAAAAGTAGGTGAAAATAGGATAACTCTTACTGCTACTGAGTGAGACCATGATTCCAAACTTATAGTAGCATTTGCTTAGTTGATAGAACCACATTTATTGTTTTGTTTTCGTGAAGATGACGACGTTATATTGTATGGTTGTTCACTGGCAAAGTATTCGGAGATCAAGCATGACTTGGGTATTATATTCCGGATGAAAAGTCTTGAATTGGATTTTGTTTTTTCCCTCTTTGAAAGCTCAATGCCAATTGCCAAACGTTGGCTCACTAAACGGTTTCTTTTCCCTTTTTGAAAGGAAGAAATATGAGGGAGACATTACAGATTTGCTGATTCTTAAATCCCATGTCAAATGTTTGATTGGGGAATGGCAAAAGTACTTCACTGTGGCATGACAACTGGCATGCTTCCAATTCATGCGAAAGTCTCCTCTGTTATCAAGGTTGATTCTTGGTTTTGGCCTCTGCTTTCAGGCTGCTTTATGGGGTGGTTTAGTGCCATGTTCTTCATCTGCAGATTGTGCAAATTTCCCAGGCTCCTCTTCATCTGCAGATTGTGTGACCTCTTTACCATGTGGTGGTTTAGGGTCATGTTCTTCATCGCTCATGATATGGTTTGAACTTGTGACCTCATGAAAGATAGTGTGATCTCTTTACCATTGAGTTATCATGCTCCTTGATAATTTAACACAGTAACGACCTACTTTATTTTCTACACAAAGTGGAAAGTAGAACTTTAGTCATGATGTACCTCTTTTTGTGTGTGTAACATCCATGGTTACATGGTTACGATGGAGCACCATCTTTACTCTGCTCTCTAGGATGTTCAATGCTTTCCTTGCAAACAAGTTCCCTTTCTAAATTTCTGGTTGGTCATGCTTCTAAATGTCGTCATTCATAATCTTGATCAAAGACGTGCTAACAAGAACTATGATGGCTTCATTAGGAAAAAATTCACGAGCTCCCCAGATAGAAATTGCATCGCTTTTTTGTTCACCGGTCATGTGACATGCAATGTCAAGAAAAACTTATTTCTGCTCATATTCCAACATGTTATAACTTACCCTCAATTTGTCCTAAACTTCTTTGTGAGGCATTTTGTTTAGCTTGGGTAATACATCCTCCCAGGCTTCTTCTTTCTCTCATTAAAGGGAGGATCCAATAACCACGAGAGCCGTCGGAAATCTTCCGGTGATTTTCACAATTTCTTTTGTTACTCAATCATATTCGCATGGAGGAGCACCGCTCTCAAATGCATATCGATTGAAAGGTCGAATGGCATAAGAATTATGCCTGCTTCATTTTCGTAGAAGTCGTACCCTTTAGGATGAATTTAGGCATTATTCTTGTTAATTTTCAAAAAATTGATGCCCTAGTTGTCAATTTTACTTCCGGGAACAAACATATCACACTTTTCTACTAGTTTCACAAGTTGGCCCCTTTTAACCAAATTATCAAGAAAAATTAGGACTTTCTTGTGGCGACATCTTCCTCTATGTTGATCCTAGAGTTGGCATTATGAATCTTTATGGATTAAGACTTGAGGATGTCAAACAATAATCTGTTTTGCAATTTTACAATTTTAACCTGTTGTGACAATTTCTAAATGTCTAATAGGAAGCTGCAACCATGGAATTAAGAAGCGATTTAGTGGAAAACAACTTTTGCAAGAGTTGTCTAACTGAAATTTTCGTTTGCAAACAAAAACTCTACGATGGTCAAATTTTTGGAAGTTCTGGCAATCGCTGATTGACGCTTAAGGCAAGTGTACAAACATAAAATTTCGAGTTTCGAAAGCCAATTGATGGAATTTGGCATTGTACAGATTTTTGGCCTGACTAATTTTAGGATTCTCAAAGATAAGATCATAAGAGTGTCGCATTTTGGACTTTCTCCATCTGAAATCAATCGAACTCTTCACGCTTCTCCAATGTCCCTATCGCCTCAATGTAGCCTTTGATCTTTTCCAGGACAACTAGATTGCTTGGAGAGAAGTTAGTAGCTTGGGAACTCCGACAAACAATGATGACAAGAAAGCCATCTTAGCTCAAAGTCTCCATCGAAAGTTTCCTCCATCTAATTTTAGGTTTTCTAGCTTCAAGATTCTTCGGGTGTAAAATTGCAGGCTTTAAAATGCCCATCAAGTTCGGGCGCAACTATTTCTTTGTTCCCCGGTAATAGAAGTTCGTCAACTAGCACGACCTTTGACGAGCAAACGATTGCGCAAGATAAACTCTTAAACACATGATGCATTCTATTTTTAGTTCTGCATAAAAGTTGGAGTCTAGATTTCGTCCTTACCCTTTTTTTGGTAGCAAACAATTTCATTGTAATACCAGGGTCCTGCTCATGGCTGTCTCTCCCCCACAACAGAATACTCCCTATCTTAATAAGAACAAAAACAGCGTAAGTATATCCATTATCCCGCTTTCTCTAATCTTAGTATAGACAATATATAACAATAAATTCCTGATCGAATATTCATTTGATTTTGCATTTATCAGTCGTGTATAAATTGAAATAGGACGTTTCTATTGATTATTCAGTAAGAGTCTTACTGATTATTTAAGGTTGGTGTTACTTTTTATTCGAGTTGCCAATTTATCGAGTACATTGTATGCATGTTACAGAAAAAGAATTGGTATAAGACGCTTCTTTATCTATGTTACAGAAACTGATTCTCTTATGAGCGTCTCCAGCTCAGCGTCCTAAAATCCTCCAGAAGCTCCATGGCGCTGACTCTGATTTGCTTCGCTGACTCCCGCGCGCTTGCGACGTTCGCAGATCTGGAAGACACGTCGGGAGAGAGAAGGGAGAAAGAAATAGAAAATGGGTCGAGTTTCTTTCTTGATGGGCTCCCCCTTTTGTTTTTTTTTTTTACTGAGTGGGCCTTTCTTTCTCCCCTTTGCCTCGCTCAGTCCAATTGTTTTTCTTACTCGGTGGGCTTTCTTTCTTTTCTTTTCTTTTCTTTTTTCTCTTATTGAATTTTTGAGATAAGATTTATAATTTTCAATACAGTAATCCCTTTTCTTTTCTTTTTTTTTTAACTCGGTGGGCTTTCTTCCTTTCTTTCTCTTATCGAACCTCATTCGATGAGTGGGCTCCGAGCTTGGGTTAATGGATCCAATTCAAATTCGAAAAAATGAAGCAAAATGGGTCCCTGGCTTATTAGATCTGAACTGCAAATTTGGGCGACACGAGCTGGGCCGGACTCTTTTACTTTCTTCTCTTCATTCATTTATTTCTTTATTTGTTTATTTCTGTTCCTTTTTCTTTTATTTGTTATTATTATTATTGTATTTTCGCAAAAAGATGCATATTTCGCCTTATTGACAAAAATTCAGGCGTCAACAATAACTAGCGATTTCGACCTAAAAAAAAAACAATAACTAATAACAATAAGATCGAGTCTCATCACGTCTTACTTACAGAATTAAAAGAGAGCTGAGTGTAGCTACTTTTCAATCTTGGTACAAGGGCAAAAACATTATGTATACACAGCTTACAAATAGAGATGACGCGTGAACGAAGTTGTTCATAAAAGACAGTTCCCATTAAAAACATACCTACCTAAAACCATTTGCTTAGCGAGCTGTTCAAATTCTGGACTTGTATCGTGAGGCAGCATCTTGCATCTAAAAACATTCAAACAGCATGTTTCCTTATACACAACGGGAAAACTTTCCAACGGGTCGCAACAACATAAATTAAACTCTGTCAGGTTCTGTAAGCTGGAAAGATCTGGTAGCTCTTTTAAGGACGAGCAGTAAGTAATCCATAATTCTTCCAGTGATTCTAATTGGTCGAGACCTTGAATCTCAATTAGCCGTGGGCACACATTAACCACGAAAACCCGTAGCTTTCTTAAGCTTGGCAAATGGGATAGTCTCTCAAGGAATCGACACTCACAAACAGCCAAACAGAGAAGGTTCTCCAGCTGTCCAAGCACTCCCAGTGGAATTTCGGTTAAGCCCGACCTTTGTATGTCTATATGACACAAATATTTGAAGGTGTGCAGGTTTGACCATCCATCTGTGGACTCAAGATCAAAAAATTTCAACCCCTCAATTTTGGGTGGAATACTCTCGAGAGATTGAAAGGTGGAGCTTGGTAATTCGAGATGCTTGAGTTTGGTAAGGGTATTTGTAAAGTCAGCAGGCAACGCGGTCATGTCTACAAGATCCAATGTCAACCTTGACAAATTAGTTAACCTCCCAATACACTGCAAATCTTGAGCTTGGCATGCGTTTAGCGGTGCATTAGGCATATTAAAAGATCCACGATGTCTCTGATGAGATATAGTCAGATATTCCAAGTTGGTCAGGTGTGACAGATCTGGGATCCTCTGTAATGCCGAAGATATAATGCACAAATTTACTAAAGTTGTAGGAAGCTCTGGCAGTAGTTGAAGCTCCTTATAACAATAGAAATGCAAACGCTTAAGTTGAGAAAGCCGACTAATACTTGGTGGCACTTTAGAAATACGAGTTCCATATAAGGATAGGTCTTTCAAGGATGATAGGTGCCCCAATTTCCATTGGAATTTCTCCCTCCAAAAATATGCAATATGTACCATTTAATTCTTCAAGCTTCTCCAACTTCCCTATTGCCTTAGGAAGCTTTCTTAATTTACAACTGTTCACGTCTAGAATCTCCAATCTCTTAAGCTCTCCAATAGAATTGGGCAGCTCTATAATATTCGTGCAAGATACATTCAACTCGACTAGAGATTTCAGTTTCCCAATTGACTCCGGAAGTTTCTCAACAGATGAATTTCTCAAAGACAACTCTTGAAGACCAGGTATCTCTCCTATTGAATCTGAAAGTTCAAGGAGTTCCAAATTTTCCATCCTTAAAATTGATAGACACTTTAGATTACTCAATGAGTCTGGCCATGATTGAAGTACCATGCCTAGATGGAGCGCTGTTGGAGCTCCTTTAAGCACCCTCAAACCCATACATCCCTTAATTTCCATGTGCTTCAAATGCTGCAACATAGTAATGGATGGGTCAATATCAACCAGCCTATCACAATCCTCCACGACGAGTTTCTCCAAAGTCAAGCATGTAGAGAAGTTAGGCGTCTTGGTCAACCTTCTACAACTCACGAGATGCAGAACTTTTAAACTAGTTTCTCCCTGTAAAATCACTCAAACAAGAAAGTATAAAGATCGTCAAATTTACTATGCACAAAGGAAAAGAGTAAATGTAAATTGCTTGTATTACATGATATCGTACCATGATTTGGCTCCATCCACCCCAATCAATTGTAATGTCGGATTCTGAAATTTTCAGGACAACTAATTTGCTTGTACAGAAGTTAGTAGCTTGAAACTCTGAAGGACAATTACGCCAAGAGAGCCATTTTAGCTCCAAGAGGGGATTTTGGAAGTCCCCTACAAAGTTTCCTCCATCCAACTCAAGGAACCTTAACTTTAACAACCTTGAAATGTTTTCGCATGTAACATTGCACAGTTGAGATTGTCCCCCTAGTTTGAGTGCTTTTATTTTTTCCGTTCCCTAGTAAAGTATATAATAGCTCAATTAGCCTCATCTTTCCTGAACATAAGAAAAAGGCTAATAAATTGAACGAAATATCTTTTATTTCTTCGTAAAAGGCTAGGGAGGGGTGATCACCGTAGCTCCACTGGCCTGCCAGAAGTTATAAGAATCTCTCCAGACGAGATAGTCAATGTCTAAAACACATGCCAGCTAGAAGTTCGCTCAGAACATAACTCAAATTAGTAACCTAATGAAAGATAGTGTTACCCTTTTACCACTGAGCTACCACACTCGGCGGTACTTTAACACAATAAGACCTATTTTATTTTCTACACGAAGTTAGTAGTAGAGCTTTAGTCAATACGCACCTCTTTTCTTTGTATAACATGCATGGCTAGGGTGGAACTCCATATTCTACCACACTCTCCAGGATGTTCGATGCTCTCTTTGCGAACAAGTTCCCTCCCTAAATCTCTGAGTTGGTCATGCATCCAAATGTAGCCATATATAATTTTTATCAGAGACATATTAATAAGAACTTTGAATGCTTTGTTGGGAAAAAATTCACAAGCTGTCCACATAGATATTGCATCACTTCTTTGTTCACCGGCCATGTGGCATGCAATGTCAAGGAAAATTTCTTTCTCCTCATAATCCAACATGTCATAAGTTACCATCAATATGTCCTAAACTTTTTTGGGAGGCATTTTCTTCAGCTTGGCTAATTCTTCATCCCATAATTCTTTGCTTTCGCAGTAGAGTGAGGATCCGATGACCACAAGAGATAGCGGAAGCCCGCCAGTGATTTCCACGATTTCTCTTGTTATTTTCTCATATTCACATGGAGGAGCATCGCTCTCAAATGCATATCTACTGAAAAGTTGGATGGCATAATACTCATCCATCTCCTTCATTTCGTAGAAGT